>JAODAL010000037.1:0-534208 GCA_025379985.1 Phyllomedusa bahiana
TTTTTTTTTAATTTGAAAACATGGAAAGATACTGTTGCAGATGTTGAGTTATATGAAGAAAGAACAGTGACAGAAATTGCCAATAAATATTACAAGTATTTTGATACAATTCTTTGAACATACAGTGATGTTATAGTTGCCATAGGGTGCCTTTCAAGTTTTTTTTCTTGTATCTTTTATACCCCTTCTTTTCACTATACCTGTGTCCTTTCCCTCAAGCTTGCAGGCACTAAAGTCTCCAAAGAGTTTTTTATGGTTAGTCTGTGCTTCTCCCTCTTATAAAAAAAAAAAATGTTAGTGCAATTGCCTTACCATTTTATGGCAACCTGGAATATATAGACGACCAGCACGGTTATGTGACCACGCCACAGGCATCATCATCTTGCATTGGCCAGAGAGCATGATGGACTCCAACAATTCTGGAGACATTGAAGAGAGCGCTTTGCATCAGCCAGGTCAGATGCCGATCAGGTATACTTGCCGGTCGTCTACTACACAGAACACGCTGATGTAAAGGGTTATGAATGGTCTGACGTGACACTTGGTTGGCTCTCAACTCGCTTAAACGTGCTTGGAGTTGTGTGACATTCATCATCAGTTTCCGCAGGGCATTGTTTACAATGAAGTTGTCGTCATTGTGTAATGAAACCAAAGAACGACCACTTCTTTGCCTTTCTGTGACTCTTCCAGTCTCTCTGTATCTGTGTTGCAACTTTCTGATGATACTCTGTGACACTCTAAGCTCAGTGGCCACTTCCATCTGAGACCATCCTGCTTGAAGCCTCACAATAGTGAGGTACTGTTGATCAATTGTAAGTTTTTGACTTGTTCCCATAAGGTCAAAATGTGAACAGCATAATGAGGAGGACTGTTTAAATCCCAATTCAAATTGATCCCCCAAATTTTTGGGGCGACTCGGGATTAAACACCTGCTGGGAATTTTGCCATTAAGCTCCTTGTTAGAGATCATGAAGTTATGCAAAAAGTACTGAAACACTGAACAGTTGGACATGTGCCTTCTAAACATAACAGATGCTCTCATTTAGTTAATTTAAAACAAATTTCAAGACATTTTATGTTTATCCTGTAATTTCAATCAAAAGCCAAATATCCCTAACTTATCATAAGGTGTGTTTGCGAGTTTATGTATACACTACTCAAAAAAATAAAGGAAACAATAAAATACCACATCCTAGAACTCAATAAAAGAAATATTCCAGTTGAATTCTTTATTCATTACATAGTGGAATGCATTGAGAACAATAAAACATAAAAATGATTAATGAACAACAAAATGAATATCCCATGGAGGAATGGATTTGGAATGATACTAAAAATCAAAGTGGAAAATCAAATTTCGGGCTGATCCAACTTCAGTGGAAATGTATCAAGACAAGGAAATGAGGCTTAGTAGTGTGTGTGGCTGCCACGTGCCTGTATGACCTCTCTACAATGCCTGGGCATGTTACTGATGTCCCAGATGTGCTTGATTGGATTCAGGTCTGGGGAACAGGTCCATAGCATCAATGCCTTCTTTATGCAGGAACTCCTGACACACTTCAGCCACATGAGGCCGAGCACTGTCATGCATCAGAAGGAAACCATGGCCCACTGCACCTGCATATGGTCTCACAATGGGTCTGAGGATCTGATCACGGTACCTAATGGCAGTCAGGTTACCTCTGACCAGCACATGGAGGGCTGTGCGGCCCTCAAAAGTAATGCCTCCCGCACCATTACTGACCCATGGCCAAACCGGTCATGCTGGAGAATGTTGCAGGCAGCAGAACGTTCTCCACGGTGTCTCCAGACTTTGCACGGGATTATTGTGAACCTTCTCCCATTCGTGAAGAGCACAGGGCACCACTCTCAAATCTGCCGATCTTGAGGTTGTCTGGCAAATGCCAATCGCCCAGCACAGTGTTGGGCTGTAAGCACAGTCTTGTGGACATCGGGCCTTCATACCACCCTCATGAAGTGTTTCTGACAGTTTGAGCCTGCTGGAGGTCATTTTTCAGGACTTGAACACTACTCCTCCTGCTCCTCCTTGCACAAAGTAAAAGGTAGTGGTCCTGCTGCTGGGTTGTAGTCCCCCTATGGCCCTCTCCTGGTGTATTGGTTTGTCTCCTGGTATCTGCTCCATGCTGTGGACACTGTGAGGACAGACACAGCTCACTTTTTTTGTAATTAAACGCTCTGGACATTAATATTTCCTCTTATAAAACATTACTTTATTCCTTTCCTTATCACATACACAACTTTAACGTTGACTCGCTGTATCTTGATATCGTATTAGTCCTTTTCAGGCATGCGGTATACAGTGCGCATTTAACTTATTAGTTTAGATTTTTCTGGGTAATCTTACTCTACTCCTCAGCCTCCTCGGTTGTCGCAGGCGGTTCGCTAGTAACAACGTCCATTCATGGATCTCCTGTGGAACATGCTAGATCGCTAGGCAGCCGACCAAGACAACACTGTCCTCTCTCTAGCTAGGATAGCAGTGAACTGCGCGATGTTTCAGGGATCCGCCGCTAGGCTTGTTACTAGCGAACAGCCTGCGGCAACCGAGGAAGCTATGGAGTAGGGTAAGATTACCCAGAAAAATCAAAACCAATAAGTATACCGCATGCTTGGAAAGGACTAATACGATATCAAGCTACATCGAGTCAACGTTGAAGTTGTGTATGTGATAAGGAAAGGAACAGAGTAATGTTTTATATCAGGAAATATTAATGTCCAGAGCGTTTAATTACAATTTGAGCCTAAAGGGTTAAGGACGCCCAAACTGAAGAGTGCAGTTACTACAAGGTAAAACTACACGCGCTTTTAGGATCCGTCTTGGGGACCGACAGAGCGGACCCCAAGACGGATCTAACAATTAGCAGTGAGATTATCACTGCGGTCTATGACGAACAAGCAGCGGCGTTCAGATGAGGGATCGCCGCTGCGTGTTTCAAAAGCACAGCTCGGCTCCGTCTTGAAAAGAATTGACATGCAATTCTTTTCAAGAAGGAGCCAAGCTGTGCTTTTGAAAAAAGCAGCGGCGATCTCTCATGTGAACGCCGCTGCGTGTTCGGCATAGACAGCAGTGATAATCTCACTGCTAATTGTAAGATCCGTCTTGGGGTCCGCTCTGTCGGTCCCCAAGACGGATCCTAAAAGCGCTTGTAACACAGAGTGTATACTCCGTGTGAACAAGCCCTTACTGTATATTTGTGGGGTAAACTGGTCTTTCGCGGCCCTGTCAGGTTCTCTGTTTTTTATTCAAAAATCTTGCTCCAAATCATAACTATATATTACAGAGCTCAACCGCGCTCATTCTATTATATTCTCAAGGTAGAGTACACCTTCTGACAGGTTTGCTTTATGGCAGAGGGGATAAAGTTGACTCTCCAAACCTGTTTGTAAACTGCTGATCATGGTAGTTGGCTAATGACTACATGAACTTATGGTTGGGCTGGTGGTGCGGAGTTAGGGAGTCCTCTTCAAAAAACCTGGCATCTTGCTATTTTTACACAACATAAAATGCTTTCCACGAAGTTCACATCTGATTTTGTTTAGATGACACTGGAAAAGCTCCTAGCATAAACACTAAATTTGCCCATAGCCTTCCATCGCTAGACGGTGGCTAAGGGCCCCTTCATACTTATATTTCATGTAAGATTTTTTGTTTGTCAAAAGGAAAAGTTTCAAGAACTGCATTTTTTTTTTTTTTTTTAAGGTTTTATTCAATTTTTTTGTAGCGCTTTTTGCAAAAAAAAAAAATTGTAATGGTAAAGGGTGTATTTTTTTATTTTTTCCTGATGCGCCCTCGGCCTTTCACAAATTATGTGATCTATCATGATTTGCAAAAAGAAGCTATAAAAAAAAGTATCTAAATAACACAACACACATGGTTTTTAGTTGGTGCAGAAAAAAGTAATAAACAATGGAGGTTAAAAAGGAGAAAAACACTACAAAGTGCATGGACAAAAACCACACCACCAGCATGCTGCATCTTAAAAAGCGATAAGACAGGCACTGACCTAAAAATGCACCAAAAAAGCAGTCTGTTGTGCGTTTTTTGTTATTGCCTTTTAATGTATATCTAACATCTGACTGCTGCAGCTCTTTGCCTGCATTTTTAGTAGCATTTTTTGCAAAACTACTGTCTTTTTGGCCTCAGCCAGGGGGGCATAATCTATGCGACAGGTTCTCTTTAAGCTCTTTGTTAGAGATCAGCAACTTGTGCAAAAGGTAGTGAAACATTAACAGTTGGACATGTGCATTCTAAAGTTGAGATGGTCCCATTTAGTTCATTTAAAAAAAAAAAAAAATTAAAGAGATTTGGTGTTAATCCTGAAATTTCAATCAAAAACCAAATATTCCTGACTTTGTGAGGGGTTTGTAAAAGCTTTTTGGGGCAGGGGGGAAAAAGGAAAAAATTTCTCACCACAACGGTTTTCGATTGCCTATATTCCAATGGGGGTTTTTTTGAGCATGTGGTCGTATTCTAACTTGACTGTTTTGGGCAAGATCCACAGCATTAGGCGGTGTTTCCATTACGCTGAACTGGCTCCTCGTCTGAGCACCCCAGTCTGCGGCTCAGGATGCGGTTACGTGTGGGTGCTTGGCCAGAGACTTGCGTAATGTCGACCACAATGACTGCTTGGTTAATCTAATCCCTATATCCATGGTAACAGAATATTTGTTAATGTCTTTTGGAGATCTGCCTGATTTTTTTTTTTTTTTAATCATTATTATTTATTTTTTTTAAATCTATCTTTTTAAAAGTGTTTCATAGGCAAAATTTGGGGCATTCCAATTGAGTTTAGGGTCCTGTTCCCCCGGGGGAACCCCCACGCTTTCCCCTGCCCTTTTAAACTCGTTTTTCGTGGTTTTCAATCGAAGTTCCACCTTTTTCCCATGTGTTTTCCCATGTGGTAACAGAATATTTGTTAATGTTTCTTTTTACATTTTATCTTGGTCAGAATAGAGAAATATTGGCCCATTTACTATTGTGAAATTTCCCCCCAGAAAGGTTCCTTTAAAAGGCCAAAAAAAAGGTTTTTTGCATATACATTTAATATGGGCTTTGGACACTTGTTGTAAATGGTCTAAAAAGGGCAGAGCCTGAATTCAACATGCTGCACCAGTAACTGCAGCGGGAACTTTAGCATAAGAAGTAAGCCAAATCCAAACAAACCAGAGGAAATTAACAATCAAATACCCCTGTGTAGATACATAATAAATCAAAAATTCAAAACAAAAGGATTATGTATCAAAATTTAACTTTTAATATTACATATAAAAGGGAGGAAAAATATCCAGACAAACACGGGAAAAGGGGAAAAAAAGCCCAACAAAAACCCCCAACCTACAACTAGCTGCCCTAAGGGAGGGACAGTCAAGATGTACTGTACGCGCTGCAATACATCGTGTGAATATAGCCTTAATCAGCAAAGAAGTTATCAGCAGCACCAGTGTTAGTAGAAAAATATGGAGTGCACAACTAAAGGTCCAGAACCAAGGACTAAACTTATGAGGAAAAAATGGTAATGTAGACGGCACTTCCAAAACAGTAGTGGTTTTACTTATCCTAATGATTTCCCAACCTTTCACCCTTTTAAAACAGAGTCTTTCTCAAGCAGGATCTGATCAGAGCTAAAACATTGCTGTCATTGGCATAAATAAATAAAACCACTACTTTTTTTGGAAGGCCCCTCTAAAATTACCTTTTTTCCTCTTTCCCTTAGTTTTGCCCCTTTTAAAGGAAAATACAATATTTCCCCAGACTTTTTAGATGTGTACTTATTTTGGGGCAATACTGTAGTTGCAGGGGTGGGGAAAAGGGAAAAAAAGGAAAACAGTGTGTTTTGCCATCATGTGCAAAAATTTTTTTTTTTTTTTTTTTTTGTGATTTAGGGTAGGTTATGCTACTGGTATAAGTGATAAGTATGTTCTGTATAATTTTGCAACATAACTCTGGTGATGGTGCTACTTTATTATAGTGTATAGGTGTAGTTGGATTTTAACGAGCTGTTGTACCTGATTTTATATTGATATAAAAAAACTATAAAAAAAATTGGGTCCAAAAGAATGGATTTAAATTTTTTAAAAGGATACCCCCATGGTTGCGTAGGTAGGGGTTTTTTTGCATGTTCCTGGAATAGTCTTGTAGAAATCCTGCTCAGGGCAAAGTGTTTAATTTCCTGGGTTCTGTTCAATTTTTTACTTCTAAACCGCTGATGGTTGGGACTTGGTTATGGGGAAGGGTTTCATTTTACTGTCCTACTGCAAATGTGGGAGGCTTCTACTGCAGCCAATTTTCTAACAGCCAGACACACTATTGTAAAGAAGGGGGAAGCAAAAAAAAAATAAAAAAAAATAAAAAATTATATTAATTTTATTTACTTTTTTTACATTTTTTTAAGGGGGAGTTCTTGGGGCATTTTTTTTTTCTTCTCAATAAATTTTATAGGGGGGATTCGCAGCAACGTAAAAATAATGAGGCTCCCCTCTGTTTCAGCCCTGCCACAGCTATCTCCCGGGTCTTCTGTTGATTTCTTACTCTTACACGCCATTAAACTTTCAGTTGGGTATAAATAGTAACAAAATTTTTTAATTTATTTAAAAAATCAAAACAAACCCCTAAAAAAATACAGTGGGGGGTTTCTTGCGTTTAGCTATGTTTTTTGCAGTTTTGGGGGGCCAACCGTCCTGCCAAAAGTCCTGCAGAAATATGAATAGAAACTACCAAACTAGTTGCAAAAGTGATTTCTTACTCTTGCAGCTGGGAAAATCACCACGTACCACTGATTTGTGCATTGGGTTTTGACCTGCCCGGAAAATCGGTTGTCATTTTCCTGCCCGGACTTTGGGGGTCATTTTGACCTGCCCCGGACATCGGTGGTCATGTGACCTGTGCGGACATCGGTGGTCATGTGACCTGTGCGGACATCGGTGGTCATGTGACCTGTGCGGACATCGGTGGTCATGTGACCTGTGCGGACATCGGTGGTCAAGGGGGACCTGCCCGGGCATCACAGTTTGGGAAATGAAGGGGGCAAATGGTTTAAGCTCAAGCAATGGGACAAAATCACTTTCAAAACCAATCACATCTGAGCATTTAAGATCCAAAATGCCAGGACCAAGAAGTCAACAGAAGAGGGGAGATGGCAGAGGAGGGGAGTATCATTTTTTTTTTTCATTTTATTTTACTACTGCGGCACCAACATAAATTTATCTTGAAAAATGAACATGGACAGCTTTTAATTGCAATGTATAACAAAATAGGGCCAAGCCAGGGGGCAGCTGGGGCTGGGATATATTTTACTATTATGTACTCCTTTGCACCCAGCAGAAATTACCTTTCGACAGTATGAATATTTTTTCCACAATGGCTGTGCATTAAACAGCTACCACGATAATTAGTTTTTTGTTCTCTCACTGTTACAAAAATTGAAGCAGAGACTTAACTGGTCTAATTAAAGTTAAGAATTTCATTATGTGTCTAGACTATGTGAAAGCCGAGTGATAATAAATCTAACACCACAGCTCCCCCCAAAGGTTGTCCATCAGCCGGACAGATAATCTGCCTAATTATTCAGCGGAACATGCTATACAGCTTTAGTTTTGCCTTATTAGACAGACTTGCTCTTCTGGAGTTTGGTGAAACTAGGAACTGCATTACTAGGCATATGTGTTACCCGCATTACATGTTCATATACTTCCTGCTCACCATACAAATTAGATAGCGGTTGTTTGAACAAGAGATTGAGGATGTTGAAATCTACCATACCTGATCTCTCCACCTCTAGTGTCTGCTGTTGCTGAATTGCCGGACTGCCCCCTTATGTACCTTAGCTTTGGCTGAATCTACCAAAGTTTGCAGGATCTGACGAATCCTGAAAGGGACACTTCCATCAGAAAGGAGTTTTTTTGTTTTTTGTTTTTTTAATTAAAACCAATATTCCTGGAAAACTATTTTATGGCAGTATTTTTTATTTATTTATTTCGGCAGTCCTATGCAATAAAAAATGACATACAAAGGGGGACATGTATGAAAAGTGGCACCACCTCAACTGTAGTACTTCTCCGTAAGTTAGTGTAGCATTCGTCTCTATCTATGAAAGTGTCTGACTGCACTTTATGGATTTGTCCGGTTGTGAGACATATGTTTGCTCCAGAAAAGAGCCGCAAAAAGGGTCTGCGCTAAAATTTGTATTTTATTAAAGTTTTTACCAAAATTTAAAAAGTAGATATGTATCATATGACAACATGTTACATGCTTTGATATTTACATGTTACAACATATCATGTAATCAGAATGCAATAAAACCATGAATATAAACAAAACACGCATAGTCTTAAAATAAGTATTAACACTGCTATCTAAGTCAACACATCTTGAGCAAACAAGCAAACACAAGACAAGACACACAAGGGATAACATACAGGACATCTATCAGATCTACAGTGTACGATAACTCAGCCAAAATTAACAGTTATCAGGTCCTGCTGATAACACTTACACCTTTCAGAACATCGTTGACCAATCCTCTCACTGCTGGGCAATTGGTGCTCACAGAGGGGAAGTCAGAGAAACAAGCAAGGAAGTCAGGTACATAAGGAAACTTTTAAAAAATAAACAACCAATTAAAAGAAACCCTTTAAATCGGTTTTCCAGGACAAGATAGTGGGCATATAGACCCAGTCCATATAATAAAAATGTCACTTTGCCGCCTAGTTCTTTCTCTTAACCCCTATGTCGCCTTAAAGGGGTGTTCTAGTTTTTGAAAAGTAAATGGATCCAGGGCGGGGGAATGTAGGAAAATAAAAGCATACTTGCCTCCCCCACCGCTGTCGTTCTATAGTTCCCCGGGATGGACTCCTTTCTGCGCTGTGCATGTGTCAAATGGCAGAGGCTTGTGTTCCATTCACTCAATATAGAGCACAAGCCTTTTACTGGTAGACAGCATGTAACACAGGATCTGAAGAAGCGCAGACCCCAGGGTGATACAGAATTGCAGCGGTGGGAGACCAGGAGGTAAGTTTTGTTTCTTTTTTCCCATACCTTGGCCTCATTTTAACATTAAAGGGGTTTTCTCGCTACAAACATCATATCTCTAGTGATGGGGACAGCAATAATAAGCACTTTTGCAATTGGTTTGCATTACCTAAATCACTTATTATAGCAGCTATGAGCTAATCTGTGTGTTCTACATCTGAAACTGCAGCTGGAGGTTGGGCCATGCCTCCTTTTTCTGTGATTGACTGATATTTCATTCAGCCTGTTGGGACACGCCCCCTGTGCTGTGATTGGCTGCCTGCACTCTGTGCTGTCTCCGCTCTGAGCTGTAGGAATTAAAAGTGAAATAGCTTTCTGTGCTGGGTGTGTAATAAAAGCTGTCTGAGCTCCTCTCTATACTCATCTCCCAGCTCTTTGTGAAGGATCTGGGTAATTACCTAGTCTCTAGCTGCTTGATTCACTCTCTCCTCATATAACCCAGCCTTATACACCGCTCTCCACCCCCCCCCCCATATAACACAGCCTTATACAGTCTACTCTCCTCTATCTCCTGCCTTATAGCAGAGGGGAGGGGGGGCAGCATGCATTTCTCACATTTGTTTCATCATCATCAAGCTGTATTTATAACTGTTTACACCAATGCAGGTGTTCTGGAAACAAGGAGATGGTGCAGTCTGGGAGGGAGGTGACAGCTCTGCAGACATGAGAACTGACCATTGCAGGAGGTCTGCAGAGCTGTGACATCCTCTCCCTTCCACTGCTCAGAGAGAATGATAATGTCACCACTCTTCAGTGAGGGAACGAACACACGCCTACTGGGAGGAGAGACTCACCCCTGGATTGTAAGCTGTAACAGACACAAACAGCTCATGTCTGTGAAAGCCAGTAATGAGAGAACTCCTTTATTAAAAAAAAACAAAAAAAAACTTGAAAACTTCTTGAGCACATGCAGTCCATGGTTAATCAGTGTCAGGTGCCCTGGTCCAGCACTGAGACAGGGACGTAGGTAAATGGTCCAGGTGCAATTTATAGTGTGATTTAGCATGCCAGATAATTTGAATCGACCATTAAGGACATATTGTCCGAAACGCGTTGGTTCTGTGAGCCTGCATGCACATTTGTCCAGCATGAGATTGTAATCTTATTAAATAAATGTCTGTTTTAATCTGCACATATATCCATCGCACTTTAAATTGCACCTTGAAAATGTTGTCATTACCATAAATCAAGCTGTGACTTGAAATGGGTATTTCCATCCACAAATGGAGGCATATTTCTAGGTTATGACATCACTTTATGATCTGTGGGAGTCTTGACCCTAAATAAATGGATGGCTAAGAACATAACTGTGAAGGGGTCCTGGTGCTTAGCATGGGCTTGGTTCCTTTATTCTCTTGACGGTGAGGTTCTCAGAACTTTGACTTCCTAGCCGTCACTTTATGAAATAACACTTCAGTTGTTTCTCCACAGGCCTTATTTGTAAAGTCTTAGGGCGAGATGTCCGAAAATTGGCGGTGCTACGTCAGTTTTTAGGCGCATTAAATCAGTGTAAAGTGCGCCAGAAAGTCCGACCCTATCAAAAATCTGGTGTATACCTTGCATAGTAAACATAATGCACCTAAAAATGATGCGCTGTGCGCCTCCATAACGGAATGCGCCTATTGAGGCGCATAGCACATCGTTACAAGTGTATGTGTCAGGCGCATTTCACATTTTACAAGTATGTGTTAGGTGCATTTCATATACTTGTAATGATCAACAATGTGCCTTGATAGGGGCATTACATACTTTATCAATGAAATGTTTTATACCTCGATAGAAGCATACGTAGTTCCCCTATCGAGGCACATTGCACACGGAGGCGCATAGCTTATCATTACAAATATATGAAATGCGCTTAACACATACTTGTAAAATGTGCCTAACACATATACACTTGTAATGATGTGCTGTGTGCCTCAATAGGCGTATTTCGTTATGGAGGCGTACAGCACGTCATTTTTAAGCGCATTACAATGTGTCGTTCCCGGCATTTAATGCGCCTAGTTTTGGTGTACGACAGTTCATTTACAGCCTAAATATGGCGTCAAAGGCAGTTTTAGCGCAATACAGACCAAAAAACGGGCATTGGCGTGTTGGGAAATGTTGCCCTTAATTTTTCAGCTTTATAGTAACAATCTTCTTCGTTTTATGCAGCAAGAAAAACATCCGGAAACAGCGGATGAAGATTTTATTTAATGCGGTCCTCGAGGCCAGGGAGCCCATGAGCAATCGACGCCTTTGTGAACTTTTCATGTTCAAACCATCCAAAAAAGACTACCCCGATTATTATAAGATTATTCTGGAGCCCATGGACTTAAAAACAATTGAACACAATATACGTACTGATAAATATGCCACAGAGGACGCCATGATGGATGACATGAAGCTGATGTTTCGTAACGCCTGGCACTACAATGAGGAAGGCTCACAGGTAAGAGGTCTCAGACGCACATGAGGGGAAAAACATTGCCGGCAGTCTAAGCACATTTGTGCTCTCCGTTCATGGTATCTGTAGGAGTTCTATCAAAAATGTATCCCGACAGATACTGTAGCAAGGACTTAGAGATCTATAAGGCAAACATAGTGGGAATTGGATTACATTTGCCGTATTTACAAGACTGTTTTTGCATCCGAAACAAAAGCGTGGTCACAACAGAAATATCCTATGAATGGGCCTAGTGCTCTCTAGTCAGTGCTGACTGTGTAGTGTGTCAAGAAGGGGAATGGCAAGGGTATGTACAGTACGCGCCGCAATATGCCGGGTGTTTTCAGAACATGTACTCCCGAAGCACGGGAGAGGCCGGCAGCCCACCGATCCCATTGACATGAATTACTCGCGGTGCGTAATCGCATCGAATAATTGACATGTCACTTATCTCTCCACGTGTGCAATACAATCGTATTGTACACGCGGGGGGACGAGGCGTAATCAAGAGCTCTCTGAGAGCTATGGATTACCGTAATTGCGGCGCGCATCTCACTGCGTATTAAGCGGCGTCGAAATGCACGCCGTAATGACGCTGGGTGAACATACCCTAAGGCAATGTTCACACGGCTCATTGCCGACATAATTGCAGGGACGGATTTCGCCCGGCTATTACAGCGGCCACTGCAGGGCGGGGGGCCGGCATCTCGCCGGCCCCATAGACACTCATTATTCACGGTGCGTACACGCCGTAAATAATGTGCCTATCACTTTCTCCCCCCGCGGCGGATTCGCCAAGCGGGGAGAAGACGGAATCCATAGTTCTCTATGAGAACTGTGGATTACCGTAGTTACGGGACGGATTGGAGCCGTACTGCAGCCCAAATACGGCGCACAGTACGGCTGGAATCCGTCCCAGAATAAGCCGTGGGAACGAGGCCTAAGGGTATGTTCACATGGTGTATTCCGCCCTGTACAGTACGCGCAGCAATACATCATGCTTTTCGGAAGCTCGCACTCCTGAGGTGCAGGGGGGCGGCAGCCCGCCAGCCCCACAGACATGCATTACTCGCGGCGCGTAAGCTTTAAATAAGTGATGTCACACATCTCCATGCGCGTACAATACAATCGTATTGTACGTGCAGTGGGGAGGAGGCGTAATCCATAGTTCTCTGAGAGCTATAGATTACCGTAATTATGTGCCGCATTTCCCAGCATATTAAGTGCAGTACGGGGCAGAATGTGCTCCAAAATAAGCTGTGTGAACATACCCTAAGCTATTGAGTGCATGCGGCCGAAACCACATTCTCAGGCGGCCTCTGATGGCCATGTTAATGTCTTGCGCGTTACTGGCAAACTCGCATCACCATTGGCATAGTTGCAGCTACATGTGGTCACCCTACTTCTAGGGGGGAATTGTTGCTCCTTGAGGAGGGCTGAAGTATGGCATAGGAAGTCTTTGGGTATGTTCACACATTGGGCCGTATTTATGAAAATGTTATAATCAAAAGACTCCTTGTTGCCCATAGCAACCACTCGGAGGTCCGATTTTATTTTTTAAACTGCTCTGAAAGAATGAAAGCTGAGCTCTGATTGGTCATTATGGTTAACAGAAACAGTCATACTGTTGGACAATTTCCATAAATGAGACCCAATGTGTTTTTTCCATTGTAGAAATCTAAGGTGATACCCGTTGATTTCTGTCACAGACATAACATTTTTCTCTGCGTTGTGATTCCAAATCCACATTGTAGTTTGCCATATGTATTCCAGCAGAATCCATGTCAACATACCCTAATAGGCCAGGCAGTGCCCCCTGGGAGAAAGGTTATGCAAATTAGGTCTCCTCTAGAGGGAAGAAAGCAGTCTTTTAAGTGTCATCTACTGGAGATAGCTTTTATCAGAAGTCATATCTGACCCATTAAAGAACCATGGAACAGGCCAAGGTATTATGATAAATGATCAACATAAAAGATTTTTCGATTAATCGGAAACGGCTATCTAAAGATGGAGGACTCTTCTTTTTGGAGGGGATTGTGGCTTAACTAAAATCTCTAGTATTTTAAAGGCTGTTTAATGGGTTGGAATTGACTTAAAGGAAAGCTACCACCATCGTGCTAGAGAGACGACTTTCTTCCTCCTGAAGGAGAGCTTATTTAGGCTATGTCCACACAGTATAGAAAAACAATCGTATTTTCGGGGATTTTAGGATTCTAAAACCACTGAAAATTTGATTGTTTTGCATGCCCATAGACTTAGTAGAAAAAACAACCTGTAGTCTACACAGGTTGTTTTTTTTTTTCCCCGATCGTTTTCTGGCACCGCCGGTTTTAGGAACATGTTGTAAAAAGCGCCGGCACCTGGCATTTTTCCGTCGGTTTCCTACACATTCGATTGTACAGCCGACGGAAAAAAGCTAAAACCGACCGTGGTTTTTGCACAAAATGTGCCAAAAACCGCGGTCGTGCATCAGCCCAAAAAAAAATACCGGATGTTTTTTAAACAATAACGTAAGCCAGCTCACCACTCCATAAGATAGGTCGCAAGGATCTTCCCGGTGGTAGGGATAAACGCCAAATGGAAGTGAAGGTGTAATGATCCAGCGATTCAATATATCCAAACGTATGAATAAAAAACTTTCTTTATTAAGTATCCATTAAAAGCAGAATGGCAAACAAGCAGCACAGGTAAAGGACATACTGCCGACACGTTTCGGGGTAACCCCCTTACTCATGGCATAAAAAAAATGGCAAACTAACACAATATATAGCCATGTAAAGAATCACTTATCAAACCTGCTGAAAAGCCAAACGCCATAGAAGCCAGTCAACGCGCCTACCTGTCCGCCCCGGAAGCGCCCGGCACAGGAACAGCGATGTGCCGCACGATCATGTGATTAGGACCAGCCGGCCTCTGAGCACATGCGCAATGTGCACCCAGCAGCCGCCGGTGAGAACTGATAGACATTGCCGTAACCCAAATGCCCGGCGCACCGGAATGGGCAGCAAGCGCTAGAATAACCACCGTTGTGCGGCTGCAGGAAAAGTGTATAATATGAAATAAGAACAAACAGTGCCCTGCATCTAGATCCTGGTTAAATATCAGCATAGATAGATTATCCTTACTACAATGAAATATAACCACATCAGACAAAACCTTCTTACAAAAAAGAAAACAAAAGAAACTCAACTTATATGTACATAACAATACAAATATTCATACATATCAGACGTTTTTTTTGTCCGATGCTGTGTGGATCTAGCCTTACATTTCCAGGTGGAACAACACCGAAATAGTGAAAGAGAAAAAAATTCTAAGAAAACATACTCGGTAATTGTTTCACGGTTATACAAGTTTTTGCTTAATCAAATATGTCAAGGGAGTTAATAGCTCCTCGGTAATTACCCAAATTGCTGCTTGTAAAGAAAGGAACTAAGGGAGGGAATAACTGATGATAACGCTCAGAAGTGGACCGTCAAGTTAAAAGCTGAGCTGCTAATATAATACATTTATGAGGTGCATTTCAGGCCCAAAAAATTTTCATTAGGTCCACTGATTTTTCTTCTTAATTCCTTTGTTGGATTTTATGCGTAAATGCTTAAAAAAAAAAAAAAAGTGCGAAATTAATTCTGAATTCATAATCTAAAGTGAAGATGCCCTTTTGGTACAAGTAACAGTTGTACAATTTTAGAATACGGGAAGGGGAAATCAGTTGAAGCAGGCGGCAAAATAGGACAAATACGACTTTGCTAATGAAGTAAAAGTGCCTCATTACAATTCATAGATCTAAATTGTGTGTTGTCAGACTGTAAAATTGCATTGAACGTCACATGACAGCTGCGCTATTGCAGCACTGTCATTGCCAACTTATGTGATCTGCCAAGCAGAAAAGTTATTGCACCATGTGCTGATATGAAATATAAATGTGTACTAACCCCTAATAATGTCTGCAATATACTTGATTCTGCTAAAAAAAAAAATTAGTTGGTGAACTCACATACTTGTATGTATCCGTGTGAAACATCTCAGAAGAAAAACCCCCCAATAAAACAACAATTTTATTAAATACTCATTAAAAATCTATTCCTAAAGCACAAAACCCCTATTGTCGATAATTACTCAGAATAACTATACTGTACAATGACAAACCTATTATAAAGGGTGACGCAGTTAAGGGCACAACAGTGTATATGTATGTGTGTGTATATGTGTTGTGTGTATGTATATTAATATACTATGATATATATATTTATTATATATATAAGAACAGCAGTATATTTACTTGTGATACCGGTACTGCAAGCAACTCCAGGCCACTAAACACGATCCTGGAAAAAAAAGCCCATATACACTATCCCTGCACCAATCCTATACTACCCCTCAGAATAGGTAATTATGGGGTCATCACCCTAATAAGGGCGACCCCAATATTTTATGGCTGACCCTATAGGTGCCCCTATCTTTCCCTATTCAGGGCAAATAGACTAAATAATCATCCTAAATTCCTAGCAAGGAAAATCTCCTGACACGTGTCCCCTAAGTGTTAAGGCTCACCAGGAGAGAGAAGTTTTGCCAGCTAGAGACACGGACGCTACAGGCACGATCGCCCGTACATGCTCACACTGGAGCAAGGGAGAGCAGAATAAGGTAAGACTGCCTAAACACAAAACTACAAAGCTATAGCTAACAGCCAGCAGGAGTGTACGTCCACTTAGGAGATTGCAGTATGGACTCTTTCTAAATGATGTTTTTGTATGTATGTTTTTGTATAGCCATATTGGTGCTATCTTCATAGGTGTGTGTATATTGGTGCTATTTTTATAGGTGTGTGGATTTATACTGCTGCTACTTTTGGCAGTTTTTTTTCTAGTGCCACTATGTAGCCCGGTGGTATACTTATTGGTTTGTTGTTTTTCTTATGTATTGTAATGGTTTTTGGCAAAGTTACCCTTATTACCCCGCTGCAGTGATTGGCGTGAATAATGTGTATGTATATGCCAGAATAATGACAGAGAGAACTTTTTACGGCATTTTTCTGCAAAGTCAAAAGTTTACAAACACTAGGATTACTATGCCTTTAAACAATTTGGGGCAGCCCACATGAGGATGTCATGTCTTTGGAAGTTTCTGATGTTTATTGGCAACATCTGAGTTAAGAGAGACACCTGTGGATGTATTTTAATTCCATGCCAGAAACACCTTGCTTCTGTGTGTAACATAATGGCAAAGTCTAAAGAAATCAGCCAAGATATCAGGAAGAGAATTGTGGACTTGCACAAGTCTGGGTCATCCTTGGGTACAATTTCCAGATACCTGAAGGTGCCTCGATCATCTGTACAAACAATTATATGCAAGTACAAATAAGATGGGAATGTCCAGTCATCATACCGCTCAGGAAGGAGACGGATTCTGTGTCTTAGAGATGAATGTGCTTTGGTCTGACGTGCATGTCAACCCAAGAACAAAAGCAGAAGACCTTGTGAAGATGCTGGTGGGAGCTGGTAAGATTGTGTCATTATCTACAGTGAAAAGAGTACTGTATCAACATGGGCTGAAAGGCCACTCTGCCAGGAAGAAGCCATTACTCCAAAGGAAACTCATTAAAGCCAGATTAATGTTTGCAAATGCACACAGGAACAAAGACCTACATTTTTGGAGATCTGTAATGACCATCGTTACATTTCGAGGAAAAATGGGGAAGCTGGGAAGCCTAAGAACACCATCCAACCGTGAAACATGAGGGTGGCAGCATCATGTTGTGGGGTTGTTTTGCTGCAGGAAGGACTGGTGCACTTCACTAAATGGATGGCATCATGAGGAAAGAAGATTATGTGGCAATACTAATGCAACATCTCAAGACATCAGCCAGGAATGACCCGAAGCTACTGCCAAACTGGTTACAAAGTGGATTAAGGACAACCAAGTGAATGTTTTGGAGTGGTCATCACAAAGCCCTGATTTCAATCTTAATGAAAGTTTATGGGCAAAGCTGAAAAGGCAGGTGCGAGCAAGGCGACCTACAAACATGGCTCAGTTACACCAGTTCTGTCAGGAGGAATGGGCCAAAATTCTATTGTGAGAAGCTTGTGGAGGGATATCCAAAATATTTGACCCAAGTCATACAGTTTAAGGGCAATGCTACCAAATACTAATGAAATGTATGGAAACTTTTGACTTTGCAGAAAGTAATAAGAATGCCTTTAAAAATTCTCTCTCTCATTATTCTGGCATTTGGCAAATATAAATAATTGTGGCAATCCTAATTGACCTAAAACCTATAAATTGTAAATGTATATAAATGTTTGTGTGTATACTAGTGCATCTCAAAAAATTTAGAATATCACTGAAAAGATCATTGATATCAATAATTTAAGTCAAATAGAGAAACCTGTATATTGTATAGACTCATTACAGTATGAATTTCAAGGTTTAATATAATACATTTGTGAGCCCTATAACAAAGTCCTGGAGAACCCCTTTAATTTTCAATGATATTCTAATTTTTTGAGATGCACTAGTATATAATATAGATAAATGTGTGTGTATATTTATAAAATGTGTGTGTACGTATTTGTGTAGTTATTGTAGTGTTTCTTTCAACGAGACGGGGTAGAGATGTTTTCATGCCAATAGGGGGTCATACCCCGTGGTCGTCAGGTGGTTTTAATGTTATTGACAACATGAAAACCATTTGCTTGGTATTAGCTTTGGCCCACTTTTGGCATGAAAACACAGCTCCTCTGTCTTGTTTAGACGTAAACCCCACAAGTCCTCTGAAGATGTCTGGCACCGAGACATTAGCAGCAGATCTTTAGCACCTGTAAATCCTGCACCCTTCATGGGTCGCACTTATTTTTTCAGCACATCCCACAGATGCTCGATTGGATTGAGTTCTTGATTATTTGGAGACTGCGTCATCTTCAATTCCTTCCTGAGCAATTTTCCTTGAGTGTTAGGACGCATTATCCTGCTGAAAGAAGCCAATGCCATTGGAAAATACATTTGCCATTAAACAATGTACTTTGTTGTAATAGGAACAGAGAATTGAAAATAATTGCGGTGCTGGATCAGTTTTGCGACTGACATCAACAGCGCCCGACAGACCCCAATAAAGGAGTGTTCCGGTTTTTTAAAATTAAAGGGGTTGTCTCACTATAAAGATTGTATTTCAAATTAAAGATCATTAAAAAAAACAAGCAAGTTTGCAATATATGTCAATTACAAATCCCCTACCAATTTCTAGATAACTTGTTTTGTAGGGGCACCAGAGGCTGCTCAGGGCTCTAGAGGCACCGACCTGCTTGTCCGCCCTCATAGGCTGCTGGGCAGCTAGTATGGAAGGAAGATCACATACGGATCATTTGAATCCCCCTCCCCCATTTCCTGTGATCGAAACCCCTTGTGATCGTCTGCTCTGCCTTCACTCATGTAAGGGATAGGAGGAGGGGGGGGGGTGGAATATGTGGCATGTGCACGCAGGAGCTGTCATTCACTCTCGGTGGATGCTATTGAACTGTAAGGGCTCGTTCACACGGCTGATTTGGGCACTGATTTCAGCCGTACTGTGCGCCGTATTTGTGCTGCAGTACGGATGAAATCTGTCCCTGCCATTACATTAATCCACAGTTCTCATAGAGAACTATAGATTACGTCTCTCCTCCCCGCTCGGCGAATCCGCCGCGGGGGAGAAAGTGACATGTCAATTATTTATGGTGTGTACGCGCCGTGAATAATGCATGTCTATGGGGCCGGCGAGTTGCTGGCCCCCCGCCCCGCCTCCGCTGCACGGAAGTCGGCGTAATTGCGGGCGAAATCCGTCCCCGCAATTACGTCGGCAATAGGCCGTGTGAACTGGCCCTAAATAGGAGTGCAGCAGGGGAAGGAAAACTCTTATCTAGAGAAACGCTCTCCCTTCCAATGCTAAGACTGATTGAAATAGTCTTCGCATCGGGAGCAAGCACGGCAGCATGATGATGTCACCTAGATGAAGGGAGGGGGTAGAGAAGACCAGGAAGCCAGTAATCCCGCCCAAGATTTGAAAAATCCAACACAGAACACAGCAGCAAGGTCGGATGAAACCCTGACGTGAGACAACCCCTTTAATGTTAAATGGGGCAGGGGTAGAGAAAAAGTAAAAAAAAAAAAAAGGAAGGCATACTTACCTCCACAGCTACTGTCCTGTAGCACCCTGGGATCTGCTCCTCTTCACTTCCTGTGCCACATGCCATTCACCAACAGAGCCTTGTGCCTCATTCACTCACTATGGAGCTTTCACCAATGGACAGCATGTGGCACCGGAACTGAAGAGGAGCACATCCTGGAGCCATTTTAAACAAAAAAAATAAAGGGAGCACCCCATTTACTTTAACCACAATAGGGTGCATCAGGTTTCCATTACGGTGGCATCATTTTAATGGAAGAACTAGCACCTCATACTGCACTTTTTTTGTGTGTAATTTTTTAAGGAATCTGCGACGGAGGCTCCTCAGAGAATCACCACCCCAGATGTGAAACAGGCCTTAATCACAACATCTGGAAGTAGTCCTAATGGCTGATTGGTGTATGTGTGTACATACACACATGCAACTTGTGCATAGCAGTGTCTCTGTTTTTGTACAACAGATTGCCCCGCCAACCTCCCAAAAAAAAAAAGGTCAAGCAGCTTTCTATTTCTGTGGTTTGTTCATCATTAGACTTCTGTTTTGGAATCCTTTTGATACAGGTTTACAATGATGCGCATGTCTTGGAGAAGATCCTAAAGGAGAAAAGGAAAGAGCTTGGTACTTTACCAGATGATGAGGATATGGCATCTCCAAAACTCAAGCTAAGTAAGTGATGTGTGTTGTTGTGCTAGCTTCATGCTGATTTTTACAGAGGGTCTGTTACCATGCCGATCATCTGACTCCTTTTGCTGCAGGTCTGCTCATAGCTATAAGCCAATCATTTCGGAGAATGAAGAAGGCAGCGCTTGCAACTGTTCTCTATTCATTGCTTTGTACGTTCTGAATATAGCGGTCTACTTGAATCGCACCCCATTCACTTCAAAGCACTGAGAAGCACTAGTTGTGAGCCCGGTTACGTCATATTTGTCCATTTTAATATGAGTTAGGTTCAATACTTTACATTGTGAGTAAATCTTCCCAACTTTGCACTTCATATCCACAAGCGGGTATTGAACACTTTAAAGGCTTTTTATAATGGAAAACAGCAACTAAAACCTTCAAAATCTATTTAATGGAGCATATTTGAATGTTTCCTGGACTGCAAATACACATCTTTATTTTTTAGAGACTGTGAGGAAACTTAGCTTTGTTAAAAATTTTGAAATCCCGACATTATAATGACTTTACGAATATGGTTGCTTCTTATGCCCATGAGGTTTGGGGTAGTGCACACGGCGACTGTTCCCTGAATACCCCCTGCCTGTCGCATAGATTATGCCCCCCTTGCTGAGGGCAGCACAAACTAGTGTCAGACCAGCTGTTTCCAGCGCTGTGCCCCTTATTCTGTAAGATGCTGTAGTTTTTGAGTATTTAATGCTCAAATTTGCAGTTTTCAGTCAGAAAAGAGTCCTATAAAGAGTCAGTATTTTCATGCCCCGCCCACCTCATAACTGATTAACCTATTACTTTGAATAGGTAGAAACGTGAATAACTGTCAGGTGGGCGGAGCTGACACCTGCTCATGAATAAGATTTGAGTGGTAAATTCTCTAAAACTACAGCATCATACAGAATAAGCGACGCAGCGCTGGAAACAGCAGGTCTGACACTAGCTTGTGCTGCCCTCAGCAAGGGGGGCATAACCTATGTGACAGGTTCTCTTTAAATGTGCAAAACAGATGAAGAAGTAACTTGTCACTTCTTTGGACTGATCTGTAAAACGAAATACAATAACATCTGTAAAATACCTATTATCGTTCAGACGATATGTTTTACATTGAAATCAGTGAAAACTGAATATTTTTAAAGGGAACCTGTCACATAAGTTATGCCCCCTTGCTGAGGGCAGCACAAGCTAGTGTCAGACCTGCTGTTTCCAGCGCTGCGTCCCTTATTCTGTAAGATGCTGGAGTTTTAGAGCATTTACCACTCAAATCTTATTCATGAGCAGGTGTTAGCCCCGCCCACCAAAGGCTAGCCACGCCCACTGACAGTTATTCTCATGTTTCTATCTATTCAAAGTAATTGGTTTATCAGTTGAGGTGGGCGTGGCTAACCGCAGGTGGGCGGGGTTTGAAACAAACTGACTCTTTTGAATGAGCATTAAATACACGAAAAATCCTGCATCTTACAGAATAGGGGACACAGCGCTGGAAACAGCATGTCTGACACTAGCTTGTTCTGCCCTCATCAAGGGGAGCATAACCTATGTGACAGGTTCTCTTTAAAAACGTATTTGGGTATGTACTTCAGTACGCAATACGTACCTGAATGCATATTTCACAAACGCTGTGTGAACATACCCGAATACTCTATTTACTGTACTTATATCCTATAAATATGTATGATTGTTATACTGCTTGATGTATTTGTCATTTCTTCATCTGATATACTTTTGAAATAAAAACTAATGTTTGAAATAAAAAAAATAAAAAAGCTGATGGGCCAATCATGTGAACAGCACATCACTTTGTCCAATGTAAGAAGTTGAGAAAAACTCCCATTCAACAAGCTGAATAACACTCAATAACCAATCACTATAAATGGGGATGTAGTATATGTGCAAATTACTAGTCAGTGGACCGGTATACAAATAACTATCTTGCTTATACATAGTATATATGCGTTGTGCTACTAAACTGAAGTGGTAGCAGCATAAATCCGTGTGGTGCAAGTTTAGTTCATTTAAGAGAATGTGACTGTGGTGTAGTACCAGCTACCAGGGCCGCCATCAGGGCAGTACTACTGATCACAGTTTTGGGGAGGAAAAAGGTGCAAGACGGGAAATGGTATTAGGTGGGGGCCCCCATGCTTCGGTTGTATGGTCCCCTAAAGTTATTGATGGCAGCCCTGTCAGGCACAGCCACTACCAAATATACAGAGATATGACCGGTAAACCATGAAGAGGCTGCCATGCTTATAAATTAGTTTATCGTTGTGGGTGCCAGGGTCGGACTCTTTGTAATCTGATACTGATGGCCTATCCTATGGATAAGCCAGAATATTAAATCCTGTGGGTACATATGCCAAAATCTGTGGGGAGGCTTTTAAAGGGGTTTTGCCAGGAGGAGCCTTATCTGCTAAGAAGCTAATGTAAACAAATCACGGAGCTGAAAGAGAGAGAGACTCACACAGCCAGAGCACAAAGCTGCATAAGGGATCGTGTGACATGTTCACTGAAATAATCAAACTGCAACTTGTGGATTCTGTATAGAAAAGACAACACCTTTTCTCCACAGCAGCTTGAAAGCTCCTTCATGTTCCCTGTGATCAAATAAAGCAGGGATCTAATCACACTATAACTAGTTTATTCTGTATACAAAAGAAAACATATTGCTACCCGGTGCCTTGAAAACTTCTGCAGCTCAGTCTCATCAGATAAGAAGCTCTCTCTGCGCAAGCCCATCCAGCAGCTCTTGTCAGGCCGTATCTAATAGACTCTTTGAAGTAACCAAGGGCATGTAAGGAAGGCTGTAGCTCTCTCAGACTGCAATTTTTGTAATCGCATATATTTAGAAAAGTGATTAAAAACCCATTTTGGAGGATCCCCCGTCAACATTACATCGTGGCAAAACCCCTTTAAGCAATCTTATAACAAGAATTTGTGTATGATTTGTATTTGTATTAGGGGCCGTTCACACTTCGTTTTTGGATCCGTGTTGGATCCGAAAATCGCATCCAAAAACGCCGCGTCGATCGGATCCGACACGCAGCTGCATGTTTGGATACGTGTTGGATGCAGCAGGACCGCACCCTATAGTTTAAAATAGGGTTTCTGCTGCCTCTTTCAGACCAAGAATTGACATGCCAATTCTTGGATCGAATCCGAAAGATGCAGTGAGACACTCATCGGCGTTCACTTGAGTGATCGCCGATGCATGTTTCAAGTTAAAAGCAATGTAAATCACATTGCTATATATTAGATACGTGTTTGGATCCGTTTGGGGTACGACAGACGGATCCAAACATGTATCTAAAAGCATATGTTCACATGGACCCAACACGCCGTGTGAACTTACCCTTATTATGACAAACAAATCAAATGAGAATGTATTGTCTTTATCCTACACACATAATAATATATAAAAATATATATTTGTATTTTTTCTGTAGGTAGAAAAAGTGGAGTTTCTCCAAAGAAAACCAAATATCTCAGCCCAATGCAGCAAAAACTCAACGAAGTGTATGAAGCAGTGAAGAATTACACAGACAAACGTGGCAGACGGCTCAGCGCCATCTTCCTGCGCTTACCTTCCCGCTCCGAACTCCCAGATTACTATGTGACCATCAAAAAGCCCATTGACATGGAAAAGATCAGGAGCCACATAATGGCCAACAAGTACCAGGATATTGATGCGATGTTTGAGGACTTTGTTATCATGTTCAATAATGCATGCACTTATAATGAGCCCGAGTCCTTAATTTATAAGGATTCTTTGGTCCTTCATAAGGTGTTACTGGAAACCGCGCAGAGATCTTGAAGGTGATGAGGATTCACATGTTCCTAATGTAACGTTACTCATCCAGGAGCTAATACATAACCTGTTCGTGTCTATGATGAGCCATCAGGATGATGAAGGAAGGTGTTACAGTGATTCTCTGGCCGAAATCCCTGCCGTTGATCCTAAATTTCCAAAAAGGCCTCCTCTGACCTTTGAGATTATCCGCAAGAATGTGGAAAACAATCGCTACCGGAGACTGGACCTTTTCCAGGAGCACATGTTTGAGGTTCTGGAGAGAGCGCGGCGAATGAATCGGTAAATGTGGTCAGAGTGTTTAGATTTAGACTTATCGCCTCCTTGGGGTTACTACTCTATCAAGGGAGGGACACTGTGTCTAATAGAGACTGATGGCTTCACAAACATTGGGCTTGTCCACTGAAAAAGAAAACTAAATGAAATTGGGGTCAGGGTGAGCAAAAAAATAAACCTATACTTAACCTATGCCTAACTGTCCACTCTGCTGCCGAATCGAAGTTCCTGGGTTCTCATCCCGACACAGAGAGACTCACACTCTACTTAATGTGTGTCTGGTGGAAAACCTGGAAGTGAATAGGAGCGGATCGCCCCGAGCTCCAGAATGGCAGCAGGGGGACAGATGGGTAAGTGTCAGGATTTTTTATTTCTTAACCCACCCTGGCCCCAATTTCATTTAACTTTTTTTTTCTTTTTTTTTTTTACTGGACAACCTCTTTAAAGGGAATGTGTCATCAAAAAATGACTTATTGTCTAACTCACATTTTTATGTTAAACACATTTTTTAGGAATTTTTGGTTATTTCTTTTTTAATTTTCCATATCGCTTTCAGTATTTTTTTTAATAAGTCCTGTAGTTTTCACTTTGGCCACTAAGCCTTATAATCGTCTGACACTTCCTGTTCTGTTTAGAGAGCTTTTCAGCAGTGTGCTCATTATCAGTAACAGAAGGGTCACACTGAAAGGAGGCACCATTGTGTACGGATAACAGAATCTACCAGTCACAAGAGGAGATGTCACAGCTCCCCCTCTCCCCTCCCTGTACAGTGAAAACTCTCCTATACAAGTCGATGGGACAGAATTTGTCTTAACAATCCTATGTGCATGAAGCTGCTGTAAAGTATCTCTCTGACTGCGGTTAAATAAGTGCAAGCAAGAATGTCTTCCCCACAATCATACATAGACGTCCGAATACAGAAATCTACAATCAGGAAATAAAAACGACTGAGAGGAAAAGAATATGGATCAGGGGCCTGATTTAATAAGCAAAAAAAAAAAAATTGGCGACAGATTCCCTTTAAAGGAAATCTGTCACATTGTGAAGCTTTAAACAAAATCTGTGGTGATATAAGCAAAATACTCTGGCATGCGTTTGACACCTGCATGAGGTTTCCCTTACTCCTCCATAATAGGCATTCAGTGAGATTGCAGGATACAATGTAATCTAAAATACTTCTTTATTAAACGGATGCTTTAAAATATGAAATTCCAGTGCAACAAAGTGCTACTTGCGTTTTGTAGATAGAAATAGACTGCAACCAGTTAAAAGTCCAAAACTGAACAATACGAACTCCATTGACATCCCCGCTTCTGGAGTCAAGTAGTGGAGCGAAGTACAGACATGTCGGGTCCGAGGCGACCGTGCACGTTCGCTCCACTACTTGACTCCAGAAGCGGGGATGTCAATGGAGTTCGTATTGTTCAGCTTTGGACTTTTAACTGGTTGCAGTCTATTTCTATCTACAAAACGCATAGCACTTTGTTGCACTGGAATTTTGTATTTTAAAGCATACGTTTAATAAAGAAGTATTTTAGATTACATTGTATCCTGCAATCTCACTGAATCTGTCACATTGAACATGCTATCTGATCTGCGGGCAGCATGTTATAGAGCAAGAGGAGCTGAGCAGGTTGATATATAAACGTGTGGGGAAAGATTCAGTACAGCATGTGTGTTGTTCTTTTAAATCCCTGCCTTTTCTGAGTTAAGGAGTCCAGTGGGTGGTATTATCAGTGATTGACAGATGTCTCTGTATCACTTCCTGTCAGAGCCTGTTATCGCGATAAGACTATGCTTTTGACTGCATAACCCAGAATAACAGAGGTTTAAATGAATGAAATATAACTTTACCAATACTTTCTCCACATACTTACAATCATTGCAGAGCTCTCTGATCTTATCATGCCGCCAGAATATCAGACACAGTTCATGTGACAGATTCCTTTAAGGGGTTGTCTCTACATTGATTCAACTCACCAGTCTGTTTTACTTGGTTGCACTTGAATCAGGGAGTATTACTGGCTTACTAGGCTGCATGAGCCACGCTGTAGCATAGACTCACTCTCTGTTATCTCATTGAACAAACAGCCCCTGGAGATTTGTTTACAGGTCGGTTACTGAGGGAACTGAAATAGCCAGGGAGGTAATAAATTCACTTGTATCTCTTTAGGGAAAACAGAGGAACAATGCAATATATTTGGAAAATGTCTTTATTTTGTGTTCCCTACAATTTGACAGCTATTCTTTGTAGCGAGACAACCCCTTTAAGGAGTCCAGTGGGTGGTATTATCAGTGATTGACAGATGTCTCTGTATGCACATTCCTGCAAGAAAGCCTGTTAATCGCTGATAAGACTGCTTATTGGACTGCATAACCCAGAATAAGCAGAGGTTTAAATGAATGAAATATAACTTCTACCAAATCTTTCTCCACATACTTACATATCCATCTGCTGAGCTCCTCCTGATCTATATCATGCCGCCAGAATATCAGACAGCATGTTCATGTGACAGATTCCCTTTAAAGGGGTTGTCTCGCTACATTGATTCATCTCACCTCAGTTCTGTTTTCTTGGTTTCACTTTGTATTCAGGGGAGTATTTACTGGCTTCCACTAGGCTGCAGTAGAAGCCAGGTCTGTAGCTATAGCAACCAGTGCTGGCAGCCTATCATGAGAGATCCAACAGGTCTGTAGCTATAGCGACCCGAGGAGCTGATGCAGCCCATACAAGAGGGGGTATCTAGGAATAGGTAGGACACTGTTAATGGACATATATTGCAAAGTGACTTGTTTTTGCAAGATCTTTAACATAAAATGCAATCCTTGTAGTGAGACAACCCCTTTAAGCTCCTCTTCCTGTTCTCTAAGATGTTCTACAGCCGAGGTTGCATTGTGTTATTCTTTATAGTACACCGCTTTCCCCATTGTCTTCTCAAGGACTCTGCATCCTCTGGGACAATACAAAATAGGTTATAGTATATACTCTCCAGCTGATGAAGTACATTCAGAAGAAGGGGGCATTTCATTCAAAAGACATTCTGCAGCAGTTAGGATTTTCATTATAATAACATTCATTATGAGGCTTCCAGAGGCTTACTGTACCAAATTGGATTTCTATAAGAAGAGGTAATACTACTGCAAAGTTTTTTATTTTTTTTTTTTTTTTTAAAAATGTGATGGTTGCATTCAGTGACAGAAGCAAAGGCTCCTGAGGGTAGATAAAGAGGATGCACATGTGATGCTTTATTGAGCAGTCAGTGCATTTTAGGTCTAATTACCACAACTAAATTACACAACTCAAAATTCAAAGTCTACCAGATATAAAAGGGGTTTTCTCACCACAGTAATTACCTTCTAACATGTAGAGAACGGTAAGTAAAGACTATTACTAAATATATTGCAGTTTCTGATTTTGCTTTGTTCAGGAGAGGAAGAGGATTGTATTTACTGCTAGGATACACAAGTTTCTCCAGGTTACTGATCACCTCTCCCTGCTCTTCCTTTTATCTGATTGCTCCAGGTTACCATTTGACCATGGTGATGTCGCTCCCTGTGGAGTCTTATCTCTAGCACAGGAGCTGGTTTACCTAAGTTAATGAAGTTTTAACCCTTTGAGCTCTGTAGCTTTGTGCACTACAGATCATATACCTCCTGCCCTAATGTCAGTGTAATAGGAATAGCTTGGAACAGCAGAGCTGATGTGTCGGTCACTGCTATAGGCCCGCCCACAGCCTAACCAGGAAATAGGAGCCTGAAACTGCCTGTGGCTCTGTAAAACAGCACGGTGGGACAGCACCTTTAAAGGGATTTCACTCGACTTATATCCTTTCTTTGGACCACAGGTGTCAAACTGCGGCCCTCCAGCTGTTGGGAAACTACAACTCCCATCATGCATTTGTATAATCTATAACTATGGGCATCATGGGAGTTGTAGTTTCCCAACAGCTGGAGGGCCGCAGTTTGACGTCCCTGCTTTAGACCATCAATATCAGATAAGATGTAGTTCAATTTCTGGCACCATCACAATCAGCTCATTGAAGGGCTCATGCTCAGATGTGACTGTATCCTGGTCATTGTTTCCCCATTATGGCTCTGTATATTGTATAGTGCCTATGCTAAAATGGAATGGACAGCACTATATGTATTACCAGGTGCAATGTACTAAGCTTTACCTGCTTATAAAGAGGCCACAGTAATTGCCTTAGTAACACAGTCCTTTAAGTCATAAATTTTAGACCATTAACATTGAAAGGGTTGTCTCACTACAATAATTTCCTTTAATCATGTAGGGAACGGTAATTGAAGACTTTTTCCAAATACTTTGCTTTGTTTTTTGCTTTTTTGTGCGTTGTTGAAGAGATAAGAGACTGTATTTGTTCTGAGTGAATTTTAAAATTTGATGTAGCTTTTATTGGAAGAGGAGAAAAAATTTGTACTGAGTGTACACAAAGTTGGCAACGGATAGCAGGGATTGACATCACCACAGGTCGGACTACCGGCACCTTGAGAACAGTGTGTTATCTCTAAGAAGCAAAGGAGAGTAATTACTTGTTTACTTTGAGCTCCAAAGCTCTATTGGGTATAAATGAGATTTCCTGATGTCGTGTCTGTGCAATTATAAGAATTTTGAATATGCAGCTGATTTGCTAATCACTGCTATAGAACCACCTGCAGCATAACCAGGTAAATTTAGGATTCGTGAATCTAAAGCTGCTTTGACTATGTGAAACAGCCTGGTGAGACAACCCCTTTAAAGTCCTGGTGTCCTTTAACATATGTATACCAACATATAATTGCTAGCTTTGCAGGAGAATGTTTTATTGTGTTGTACAGTTGCTCGAGCAACAATACTGCCGCTCTGCAAGCCTGCTCTGTGGCGATTGATAAACTTGTATGAAATGCATCATGTGCAATTTAGAACATCCATTCTACAGGCCTATAAGGCCGGGTTCACACTGCCTATAGCGGGGCGTTTGAACAACCCCTAACTATCTATCTAATGCAATCACACCATCATCCACCATCATCTTAAATATTCTGATTACCTTTTTGTCTCCTACAAAGGACGGACTCAGAAATCTATGAGGACTCTGTAGAACTTCAGCAGTTTTTCATTAAGATAAGAGACGAACTTTGCAAAAATGGTGAGATCCTTCTTTCTCCAGCCTTGAGCTACACTACCAAGCACCTCCACAACGATGTAGAAAAGGAGAAGAAGGAAAAGCTGCCTAAAGAATTGGAAGAAGACAAAGTCAAGAGAGAGGAGGAAAAAAAAGGTAAATGCGTCTTGTTAGATTTCACTTTAAGGCTAGGTTCACACGGCTTAACTGTGGGACGTACTTACGCGCCGCAATTACGCCGTGGGGGCGGGAGCGGGGGGCCGGCACGTCGCCGGCCCATAGACAATCATTACTAGCGGCGTGTATACGCCGCTAGAAAGTGACATGTCAATTATCTCCCCGCCCGGCGGATTCGCCGGGCGGGGAGAGGAGACGTAATCCATAGTTCTCTGTGGATTACCATAATGAATGGGCCGTTTTCAGCCAGTAATTTGCGCACTTCGGCGCGTAATTACAGACCGAAATACGGCCCATTTTAAGCCGTGTGAACATGGCCTAAGGGCCATATATGTGAACACTGTCTAGGTCTAAAACGCACTTTGCTGCCCATAACAACCAATTGGAGCTCTCCTTTCATTTCATATACCGTTTCCCCGAAAATAAGACATCCCCCGAAAATAAGGCCTAGTGCATTTTTTTATGCAATTCAGAGTTTGGCTGCTTCTGATGTTTGTGATGAAATAACTACAGTATATTAATACATGTTGATTTTTTGTTCAACAATAAATGTGAATTCTTGTTCATGGAAAAATAATAAATCCCCTAAAAAGAAGTCTTAGCTCGTCTTTAGGAGCAAAAATTAATATAAGATACTGTCTTATTTTCGGGGAAACGGGGTAGTGCTCTGGAAAAATGAGGGACGCTCTGTGATTGGTTGCTATGGGCAACAAAGTGAGTTTTACACCTAGACAGTTTTCATGCATGTGGCCCTAAGAGTTTACGTCATGTCTGTTCCTATGAAACTTTGCATGGAGTTGCATTTAAACCTAATATCCTGTCTGTCTGCAGTCACCACTAGAGGGAGCTTAGGTGCTTTCGGCATACTGGTTTTGCTTTGTATTGAATATATAATATGTATGCAGTTACTATACTCGCTAAGTAAGCCATCTCCTAGCCAGTATGTTATATTTTTAATCTGTTGATGCAGAAAATTTTGAGTTCAAGAGAACCAAAGCTCTGACTGCTCTAAAAATGTTCTTAGAAAAAAAAAAGTCTGAACAGGATTTTAAATCCATTCAAAGAGCAGCAAAGGTGGATATTTACTTTCAGCATTAGCATGCGTTGTATGTCTATGGAGCTCTGCTGGTGTCGTGTCTTTTTAACTTTTTTATTTTTTACTTTCTGTATTTATTTTGCTAGCAAAAAAAAGGAAGAACTTTGGAAGATTGCAGGCAGGGCGCCTGCAGACCAGATGTAGGGTTATTTACTATTACTAGTGCTCAAAGCAACAATTTGTGAACACTTATGGGGGTTTTCCAGGGTCTAATAAAGATTAGCTAAAGGGGAATGTGATTTAAATAATAAAGAACCAATAGTGACTTGATGATCCCCTGCTGCTCTGGTTCTCCCTGCTGGGCTTTGTTTGCTTGGCTGCAGCAGTGACTTCTCTGTATACCTTTGTGACTGCTGCAGCCAATCATTGATCTCATTGAGGTGTATAATGCAAGAGTGCTGAGGCCAGTGATTGGCTGCAGCATTCATGGGTTATATGGGCACACATTCCAGCGAGGAGAACCAGAGTGGTGGGGGAGTGATCAGGTGAGTAATGGCTCCTTTGTTATGTTATCACACTTTCCTATTTAGCCACGTTTTTTCAAAACTGAGAAAACTACTTTACACTTTGAATCTGACTTGAACCTTGCAAAAAGGACTCCTGGAGTCTGAGGGAACAGAATGTATTTTTGGGGGTCAAAAATGTTCTGATTTGCATTTAGACAACACAAAATGTTGTAGGGAGAATGGGAAAGGAGGGGGGGATGTGTTTGTGTGGAGGGCGGGGGTGAAGTGCAAATGTTGTGTAATGAGCCTTGCACATGGAACTGGCAGAGCAGTCCACTGTTTTTATTGAATTTGTGTTAGGTCTGGTTCTAATCCATCATACGGCAATTAATTATTTTTTTTATTTCTTTCTTTTTATATATTTTTTTTTACCAACTTTGTTAAGAAGCTGAAAAGAGTGAAGATCCTGGTGGAGTCTCTGGCCAGTCTGGACAATACCGAACCTATAGCCAGGACTGTAGCTTTAAAAACAGCATGTACCATGTTGGAGATTACGTCTATGTGGAACCTGCAGAGGCCAACCTACAACCACATATCGTCTGTATTGAGCGTCTCTGGGAGGACAATGCAGGTATGAATATCAGTCTTCATTTTTCCCTAGATCAGTATTTTTTCCCTCTTCTTAGGTATAATTTCCTTATCAGTCAGGATTTTCCATAATTTAATTGCTACAAAAATGCTATTTCATGCCCTTGTCATCTCCCACCTAGACTACTGCAACATCCTTCTCTGTGGCCTCCTGTCTAGCACTCTTGCTCACCTGCAAAACATCCTCAACTGTGTTGCCTTACTAATCCACCTCTATCCTTGCTGCTCTTCTACAAATCTGTACACTGGCTACCCATTGCCCAGCGAATCCAGGTCAAGTTACTAACCATGACATACAAGGCTCTCCACAACCTCTCTCCTCTATACATCTCCTCCTTAATCTCAAGATACCTCACATCACGCAATCTCCGCTCCTCACGGGACCTTCTTTGCTCTCCCCTTATCAGCTCCTCACACAACAGTCGCCAAGACTTCTCCTGTGCTTCCCCCACACTCTGGAATTCACTGCCCCAACACATCAGACTCTCCTCCTCTTTCAAAAGCCTCAAAAGCAACCTGAAAACCCATCGCTTCAGGAACCTATAGCCCCCCTCAAATGTACAGCACCCTGGAACTAAAATAAATACTAAAATAATGTATAATAATAATTATTAGGAATCAAAAGGGACACAGATGGTCACATAAATACCGCAGGGGGCATTCATCTGTTCATTCTAGTTAAGCTGGTCATACACATGAGGTGGAAGTCACCCTAGTATACATTTGGTCCATTTTTATGTGATCGCATATGTTATATGAAAATCTGTGAGCTGACAAGAGTTGCTCTGCAAGCAAGATTCATGCTGCCACGGAGGGACCCATGGAAAGAAAAATAATTCTGTCCTACTTTTATATAGAAGGAAATAATCTGAGAAGACTAGTCTAGTAGTGTGGTACTTAAAGGGAACCTGTCAAATGGTTTATGCCTCCTTATTGGAAAACAGGAGATGATAGATAAGTTGAGCTCTGTGATATATAGGGTTATATGATAGAGGAGAGGAGCTGAGCTCTGTGATATATAGGATTATATGATAGAGGGAGAGAAGCTGAGCGCTGTGATATATACGGTTATATGATAGGAGAGAAGCTGAGCTCTGTGATATATAGGGTTATATGATGGAGGAGAGATGCTGAGTTCTTGCACAATTATCTGTCTGTGTAATAAAGGCTGCCTGAGCTCCTCTCTTCTCCTCTGACAGTGACAGCTCTATGTGAAGCATCTGGGTAATTACAGAGTCTCTAGCTGTTCGATTCACTCCACTACCCCCCCATACAACACAGCCTTATACACTCTGCTCCTCCTATACCTACTGCCTGATACAAGGAGCTTGTGGAGGGAGGCGACAGCTCTGCAGATATGAGAACTGACCATTGCAGGAGGTCTACAGGGCTGTGATATCCTCTCCCTTCGCCTGCTCACACAGAATGAGGACTGGGGATGGAGCAGGGACAGGGAGAGGGTGTGATGTACCAGTGAGGGAAGACCCGCCTACTGCGAGGAGAGACACGCCCCTGGATTTGAAGCTGCAAGAGAGAGAAAAACCATTCATGTTTGCAAAAGCTTGTAGTGAGAAAACCCCTTTAATAATACCAGTTAGTGCCAGAAATTTGAAATATCACACACCCAAACAAAACAGCAAAAAAAGCATAAAAATAGAAATTTTATTATAGTCGTATAAAAGTCAATCGCTCAACTGCTCAGATATCTTTCTCGTAAAGAAGTATGTAGCACATAATAAATATATTTCATATAAATAGTGTATAGTAAAATGCTTGTATTGGTCAGAGAAGATAATGACAAAAGTAACCACAAAAGTGACATAACATATTATTTGAAATTCACCTGACCTAAGGAGTAAAAGTACAAGGGACCAGCAACACAATACTGAGCGTGCCACCTCCTCTGACTGATATATTTACTATACTTGAGACATTATACACTATTTATTTGCTGTATATTTGAGATGACTGTGGACCGTTGCGCATCCTGAATTTGGTGATCTGCTTTTATGATTTTGTTTTATTTTAATTTCTTTAAATGAATATATGAAAAAAATTGCTCTTTTAAATAGAGTTGTATCTATGCCATTGCATGAAAAATGACACATATCCATCAAGTTCAACCAATAGTGGCGAAAGAAAAGTTTTGTTTGTGTATATGATTTGCCTGGGAAGAAACAGAGCCTCTGTAGTACCATAGCAGTATAGCCAAGAAGACTCCTCCGATTATGAGCTGCCAGATGGGGAAGGAGACTGATTCCATCCAGAGTCCACCACCAGCAGCACAGATTAGCAAGAGCGCCAAGGGGGAAACACAGTGGCCAAAGATGATAAGTATTTTTGTGTTAGAAATGCTGTAGGTTACTTTAAAGCAGGGGTCTCAAACTGTGGCCCTCCAGCTGTTGGAAAACTACAACTCCCATCATGCCCACTGTTATAGATTATATAAATGCATGATGGGAGTTGTAGTTTCCCAACAGGTGGAGGGCCGCCGTTTGAGACCTCTGCTTTAAAATGTCTGTTAACAGAAGTTCGGGGATTTTGGTATGAAAGGAATTCTTGAGATAACCCCTTTATAAGTAAAACTTAAAAAAAACAAAACTTTATTTGCCAACTATAGCCCCATTATTTGGGACAGATGGAAAAAAATAAACCTTGCATTTTCTTGGCAGGTGAGAAGTGGCTGTACGGCTGCTGGTTCTACCGTCCCAATGAAACCTTTCATCTCGCCACTCGTAAATTCTTAGAGAAGGAAGTATTCAAGAGTGACTATTATAACAAGGTGCCTGTGAATAAAATCCTTGGCAAATGTGTGGTGATGTTTGTGAAGGTAAGCACTGCTTCCTGTACTCCTGTGCTCATTTAACCAGCACCACGTTGTGTCGTCCATACTTTAGAAGTCCCAGCTGACGTCTGGTCTTGTGTTACCTTCAGTTTATTTTCTTATCGCACAGGAATACTTCAAAATCTGCCCCGAAAACTTCAGAGATGAGGATGTGTATGTATGTGAATCCCGGTATTCTGCCAAAACAAAGTCCTTTAAGAAGATTAAGTTATGGACCATGCCTGTCAGTTCGGTGCGGTTCCGGCCCAGAGACTTACCTCTCCCTGTTGTGAGAGTGGCCTCCGTATTTGCACATAAAGATAAGGTGGATGAAGATGCAGCTTCCGAAAACATGGAGGATACAAAGGATGAGGATATCACAATCTGTCTGGAAAAGGTTTGTGTCACACTTGCTCTACACTGGTGTAGTGTTAAAGGGAATATAGCGGCAATTTTTTTTTTTTTAACTATTTAAAACACAATACTGATACACATACTTTTCTTTTTAGCCATTTTTATTTTCTGATTGCAGATTTTTTTTTTGTATAGGATTAAGGGGGCAGACATCTTTCCTGCTCTGCTTTAACAGCATTTAGCGAAATGCTCTACAGCAGCTACATGGGCATAGGAGCCTGTGAACAGGAGCAGACCCATTGACTTATATAGGAGAGTTTTCTAGGCATGCTTTGTGACCTGAGAAGAAATCAGTGTGCACGGAGGGAGAGCTGTGACTATCTTCTATTGTGAATGGTGGATCCTGTGTTATCTATACACCTTGGTGTCCTCTTTCTGTGTAATCCTTTCTCTGGAGACTGCTGGAAAACTTTCTCTAGGAAGTGTCAGACTATTATTAGGCCTAGTGGCCAAAGCAAAAACTGCAGGATTAAAAAAAAAAAAAAAAAAATTATAAATGCTTAAAAAATGTGTTTAACATAAAACATAAGTTAAACAATAGGTCATTCTATGACGCATTCCTTTTAAATGGAACGTTTATACGTTTGTTATAAAATGAGGTTGTCCCACGACCCATTTTACTATCAAAACCATTCCTTCTAAAGAAAATTAAAAAAAAAAAATCACATAAAGGTGATTATGTAATCACTTGCTGTAAATGTACTATGTTTGTGTGGTTTAAAGGATTGTTCCTACCATACACATTCTTCACATATCGATATGATATCCCATCAGTATATGATAGGTTTGGGTTCCCCCCTGGAATTTGGAAATCAGTGGGAGAGTTTCAACCACTTCTCCGTCCATAACTAAGGTTGTAAGCCCTGTTCTCGAGGTAGGTGTGGGTTCCAGAGGTAAGATTCGCTTCTGCCACACATTGATAGCGTATCTTATCAATGCTCATATATACTGAGGCAATGTGTATATTGGGACAATCCCTTTAAATTTTACCTTCAAAGATGCACTGAGCAAGGGAGTTTTGGGGGAAGGCTTCAGAGGTGACATAATAGAGACGTTCTACTACAAGCCCCATGGATCCTTGTATGTGCCTTTTTAACTACCTCTAATCCTCCCTTGCCCACAGCAAAATAGCACATACATAGCAGTCCCTGCAGAGTTCTCCAGCCTCGGCTCAGTAGAGTCCGTGCACCACTAATATTAATGAGAATGTGTCTGCTGTCTCCTACTTATTGTTCATGTGTGGCCACCTGCTAAGATATTGAAGGGTGGATGTGTCTGACATGGACTAAACCTCCAGAATTCAGCACAAGTAGAAGACTGCATCCGCTCCAGCCCGGCACAGCTGGATTTGTGACTGTATTTTAGCTAAGATGAAGAACATGTGTCACACTCCGCTGCTCCATTTGCTTTCCTTTCATATAGAACAGAAGTTCATTTCATGACAGATCTATCAATCTCTCGTCTATGTAATTAATTAGAAACCATGCTAAATCAAATATTTTTTTCATTCTAGGATAAGGAAGACGTACCTGTTGATATGCCCAATGGGGAGCCTGGCTGCTACTATTACGAGCAGCTTCGGTACAACGATATGTGGCTGAAGGTTGGGGATTGCGTGTTTATCAAGTCACATGGATTAGTTAGGCCAAGGGTGGGGAGGTAAGAAAATTGCTGTTCAAAAAGTGGATAAAATCCTCAATTGTTTTATATAAGAAATCTTTAGTTACCAATGAAGCAAAATTAACTGCTCACAAATTGCAACTTGTTACTCTTCTCGCCACTTTTGCGATGTGGACGGAATTAGCGGTAGACATGGGCAATGACGATACCACAAATGTAGTTTAAAACCTAGACATCTATTCATACTCCTATTTGGTGAAGGTTTTATTTCCGGTCTTAAAGATAGTTGAAGATGTGCCAAATTTATTAAGAGGTATCCATCTCTTGAAGGGGTTGTCTCACCTTGCTGTTTCACAGAGCTGCAGGTAGCTTCAGACTCACACTACCTCACACTTGCTAATCAGGCTGTGGGTTTTTCTATAGCAGTAATTAGCATCCCAGCTCTTCTAATTGCGATGACATGACTGCAGGAGATTATATCTATAGTTCACAAAACTGCAGAAAGCCAGTGCTTATCAATCCTTTGTTAGAGATAACGCATTCTTTTCTCAAGCTGCCGTCCATCCTGGTGACGTCACTCCCTGCTCTCAGATAAGACAAAACGCAGGGAGAGGAGGGAAGAGAAGGACGCCAACCAGAAAAACCTGTGTACACAAACCAGATAAAATCTCTCATCTCCTGACCAGGACAAAATCAAAAGAGCAATGTATTTGGTGAATGTATTGATTTAAAGTTCCCCACATGTTGAAAGTTAATCTTTAGTGAGACAATTCCCTTAAAGGGGCGTTTCCACGAAGGCACTTTCGTGTTATAGGTTGGCTCATAGGTAGCTACAAGTCAAATGTATTAAAGGAGAAGGGCAGTGCGTGCAGCCATCCTCCCCATTTATTTCTATTGGGGTTTCGAACATAACCGAGTAAATGCACTCAGCTCCTGTAGAAGTGAATGGGGAGGACAGCCACAAGCACCACCCTCCTCATTCTGTAACCCGGTCGGCCTGTAGCTAGCTAAAAGCCGAACTGTAATGCAGAAGTGCTTTCATGGGAACGCCCTTTAATAATTTTGGTCCATTTTTACACCATCGTTCTTAAGATTGAGCATGGCATATAAAACACTAGTCCTAAAGAATAATGCCCCGTGGTATCTAGTTGCAGTCAGTTGATCTAACCTGGGCATATGCAGCAAAAGCGGTTCGTACTAAGTCACATTTTATATGCTCTCTCCATGGGCAGACAAATTTCACGAGGCCAAGAAACGGGTTTGTTCTTCCTGTAAATTGTTCTACATTCCAAAATGTAAACTAAATCTAAAATATTTTACTGATCAAACTTTTTTTTTACTTCCTCTAGAATTGAAAAAATGTGGCTCAGAGACGGAGCAGCTTATTTCTTTGGCCCAATATTTATTCATCCCGAGGAGACCATTCACGAGCCAACCAAAATGTTCTACAAGAAGGAAATGTTCTTGAGCAACTTAGAAGAAACCTGCCCCATGACCTGCATTCTAGGTGGGTGCCCACAATACAGGTAGTGGCACTTTCATTACATCCCAGTTGATATTTTCTTTGTATCATCTGGATGGAATGACAATACTTTTGATGCCAAGGGATCATGGTCTTTATTAACAGTACATACCTTCTCTTTTTTTTTTTTTAGGAAAGTGTGGTGTTCTATCCTTCAAGGATTTTCTGTCTTGTCGTCCCACGGAAATCCCTGAAAACGATGTCCTGCTGTGTGAGAGTCGCTATAACGAAAGTGACAAGCAGATGAAGAGGTTTAAAGGCTTAAAAAGGTTTTCTCTGTCCGCTAAAGTTGTGGATGATGAAATCTATTATTTCAGGTACAATGCGCTTTTTGCATTTTTCCTTCTTCTTTTTTTTATGTGTGCGCATGACTATAGATTTCAAGTGATCATAGTTATGTTAAAATATGAATGATTCCAATAAACCCTCTTTAATCATGCACACAGAATTCCTCCAAAGTTTACAGGCTATAGACCAATTGAAATAAGCTTGAGGGAAAAGAGCTAGGGCTCCAGCTCCACGTATAGGATATAGCGTTCCTCAAAGTCATATCCAACTCACTGAGGCTTGAAACATGACTATATTAAAACCGAGCCAGTTAACCATCTACAGACAACTGGTTTGGGGTGCTTGCCCTTTGTCAGTGCAGAGCAGGGTACTGGCTTAGTACAAAGCTTAGAGAGTTGGATGTGACTTTAAGGAATGCTACACTGAATATGTGATGCTGGGGTCCCAGCTTTTTTCCCTTTAGCTTATTTGAATGTATAGGCAGTCCCCAGGTTATGAACAGGAGAAGGACTGTAGGTTTCTTCTTAAGTTGAATTTGTATGCAAGTCGGAACAGGTCTATTTATTAAATGTAATTCCAGCACAAAATGTTTATTTTTTAATTTTTGGATAGTGCAGGGAAGGGTTTTTACATTTGTTTTGCTGTCTGTGCCCCTGTTAAGAAGATTTCACCTCATGTGCTGCTGTGGCATGCTGGAACTTGTTGTTCCACAGCTGCTATCTGCTATGGAACTACAAGTGCCAGCATGCCCCATAAGTCTCTGTTTGTAGCTAGAGGACAGATTTAAGTCGGAATGGTGTAGTCGAGGACTGCCTGCTTTTAAATTTTAATGGAGAATTGGTCACTTTTAAGACTCCACTTATCTTCATGGTGCCTCTCCCTCCTGAGGAACATTACCTCTTTTGAACCATAGGCTATAGACACAAATGTAGAAGGATCAAAACTTTGGGTTCGCATTGGGCTATGACCAGAGTAGTAGTAGTTCTTTTTGGATTTTTAAAATATAATGGTGCAGTGGTTTCTAACAATTTACCTATAGTTCTATTGAAACAACAACAAAAAAATATTGACCAAAAATTCCATAATTGCATAGAAGGGGGAAAAATTACCCAAAAGAGCTCACAATGGCAAACAGATATAGGGTTATAAACTAATTGTTAGTTTCTAGTTTGGTGAAGAAAATGAAGTAGAAAACAGAACCCAAAAAAAAAATAGAACAGGAAATTCCTGTATATGGACACATGACCTGATTAAGGTAGATTAGATAACATTTTACAAAACCAGCATCTAGGAGACCCGGTAATCTGACACTATGCTGGCTCTGTAACTTTAGCATTTATTACTGATGGCACTGCCTTGGAATACTGGGTAACGTGCACCTGAGTTTATGACTTCCAAACAGATTATCCTGTGCATCATTATTTTTTTTATTTTTTTAAATACTAAAAGTCCAAAAATTCTGATAATGATTCTGGTTTAGTAATAATAACCTAAAATGTGTTTTCATCATCATTGGTCCTGCAGCCAAACTCTAGACAGAATTAAGCTTCTTCCCTCTCTGGCATCTGCCAGTAGTCTTCTCCACTATACTGCCATGTTATTTTACAGGCTTTGCTCCTTCCCAGACCAGCAGAATGCTATGTTTTGGATGGTCTGCAGTGAACAGGGGCCCATTATTCAGAGAACTGGCAGTGGGCGGGTGATTAAGGTGGATTTAGGTGGATTAACAAATTGCTAGGTGGCTCTGTGCTGTGTAAGTAAATATCATATCTAGTTATCTAGGTTCCTGCTACCTTTATGGATATTTTCAATTCACGAGTCAGTAATCCGGTTACTTGCAAACAGGATATATGAATTGCTACGTCTGTACTGACAGTGTGACGGATGTGTATGTGCACAAACATGCATTTGCTGATTTGATACCACACAATGTCTCCTTGATGATTCTGTAACTTCCAGAACTAGGCGACACATAAGTACTTTGCAGTAGGCATTTGGACCGGTAACTTCAAGCGGTCATATTTTGGCATAAAAACTTTTAGGTTGTTTTTTTTAAAAGGGTTGTCTCACCCCTTGATTCTTCTACCCAGTCCTGTTTTTGGTTTCACTTTAAATTCAGGGGCGTGTTTACGGGCTTCCACTAGGCTGCAGTAGACGCCAGGTCTGTAGCTATAGCGACCAGTGCTGGCAGCCTATCAGGAGAGATAAACAGGTCTGTAGCTATAGCGACCTGAGGAGCTGATGCAGCCCATACAAGAGGGGATATCTAGGAATAGGTAGGACTATATTGCAAAGTGACTTGTTTTTATAAAATCTTTAACATAAAAAGCAATCCTTGTAGTGAGACAACCCCTTTAAGGTTTCCCTGGCAGTGAAGAAGTCAAGGGCTGAATGGACTAAAGAATCATGATGGCAGCTAACTAAGTGATTGGAAACCATGGTAAGTGGAAAAATCCAGAGCTCTGCATTGTGTTTTCCTGAAGGACCGTGTTGGTGCAAGTGTCTCTTATTTGTGTTCATATATGGCTGCCTTGTGTTCTACCACGCTTATTCAGTCCCTCAGGAAAAGCGTATACTGCCAGGAAACGGAGCAAACATAGTCCACATAGGAGTACGTTTGCTTTATTAATATAGTTGGGGTATTTTTATTTCCAACAGATGCGTGCCACATAGCCAATAGCGTAGTGTGAACCCAGCCTTATAGGGGTATTCCCATCTCATTGATTTAGCTTTAAACATGTAGGCAAAGGCAAATAATGACAATTACCAATTACATTGCTGCTCTGATTTTGTTCTTCACTCATGCTTGTTTACAAACAGTTTCCTAGGCTGCTGATCACCTTTATGTGCTCTAGAGCCCTGGTCAGGATGTTAAAGAGGTTTTTGTCAAGAAGTGAGTTCCTTATCTGTTATCTGCTCAGGAGAAAAGATAAACACAGCACGCTGAGTCATGGGGAGGAGAGGGAGGTGGGTCTGAGCAGAGAAGCAGTGGCAGGGAGGTTCTGAAATGTTTACTCAAATAATTACATTAGAACCAGTGGATTCTCTATACAAAAGACACAGAATCTTTCACCACAGTCCCTTGCAAGCTCCTTCATGTTCCCGGTCATCAGATAAGAAGTGCAAACATGCAAGGGCTGCTAGATCAGCTCTTGTCATTGTCTGGTCGTGTCTAATGTAAACTGTCAGGAAACTAAGGGCTTGTAAAGAAAGCTGTAGCTCTCAGAGGCTTCACTTTTTGTAATCACATATATTTAGAAAAGTGATTAAATAGCCATTTTGGGGGATCCCACATCAATATTACATCGTGGCAAAACCCCTTTAAGGTCACTCCTTGCTGTGTCTTATCAGCAGCACAGGCGCTTCTTTATCTTTCTTCTTGATAAACTTTAACCTTTTTGGGTTCTGTAGCCTTGTGCCCCACTGTTAAAACCCCACCATTTCCATTCCTGTGGGACTGCCCAAAGCCTGAACAGAAAGTGGGAGTCTGAAGCTGGCAGACTATGGTAAATGGCCTGATGGGGAAAACCACTTTAACAATCTGGACTAAGAAAAGGTGAAATAATCAATGAGAAGTGAAAATCATTTTTCTGTCTTCTTAGGAAACCCATTGTTCCTCAAAAGGAGCCGTCTCCACTTTTGGAAAAGAAGATCCAAGATTTAGAGGCAAAATTTGCAGAGTTGGAGGGTGGTGACGACGATATTGAAGATATGGGAGATGATGATGGAGAGATGCTGGAGGCCCCATCTCTTCCACAGCTCCAAACTCCCTTGTCTGGTGAATTAGATCTCATGCAATACACTCCCCAACAGGTAAAGGATAGGAAATGTAGGAGCCTCCGCAAATCTGCTCTGTATCCAAGCACAATTGATGAGTTAATATGATTGAGGAGAACCTATCGGCCTCATTAGGCTTGTACTTACTATATGTCCTGATGCCAAACCACCAGAACTACCGACCAGGTTTAACATATGTTTATCCCCCAGGACCATAAAGTGGACTTAACATTAGATATTGGAAGTGATATGGTTCTATGTTTTGTTCCCCCTGTTTACTCATTGTGCAGGTAATGTTTTTATTGTTTGTCTGTCGTGCTCACACTGAAAATGGATAAAGTTTATGACCAGAATTCAATGTTACAATGTACCTGTAAAAATGTAGCTCATTTGGGTTTAAACTGATAGTGTTGAGCACTGTTTGCTTTTTGTGTCTTGTTTTAGTCTGTATATGTTTTGTGCTTGCTCTGAAGTATCAGCACAGTTAATCTATTTTGGACGGACATCCTGGTGTGGATTAGCTACCAAAGCAACCGAAGAGCAAGCGTAAGGTTTAGGATACTGGAGCAGTTAGGCCCAGTTCACGTCTAAGTTTCCATTTGGAGCCTCTGTCGCAGAGGCATGACTGGATCCATTGCATGATTCACACCAATGGTGCCTGATAGACACCCAGGACTATAGTGGGGTCCGTTCGGTCTACGTCATGGTAACTCTCATTTGAACGGAAAAAATAGTGCTGAAGGCTGCACTATTTTTTTCCATCATTTTTGAGTCTGTGACAGAGTCTGGATGGAACTTCTCATAGATGTGAACCAGGCCTTAGTCAAATCCGGAGAAGAAACCGAATATTTATTACAATATAATGAGCAACATTTTTAATTATGTCAAACCACCTTTCAAGAAAATTCCCATCTCATCAAGTAATGGCATGTTCCTTGGATATAACATTACTTTGTGGTCGGTGGGGTATGACTTGTGTGACCCAAACCAATGCTAAGAATGAAGGGGGCCCACATTGTTTATCCAATGCAGCACCCCCTTTGCAGTGTTTTACTTTAAAACTGAGCAGAGGAACTGCAGGCTTGTTGTGCCCAAGTAAATGGGACGTTCCTGCGGAGCAGGGTGTCTAGAAGCACAGCACTGAGCATAACCCCTGCTTTATCAGGATCATGTGGGTTCTAGAGGTCAGACCTAAATGATTATATGGATATGCCATTATTTTGAGATGGGAAAATCACTTTAAAGTATCCCCCAAGTCATTCCAGCTCTCTTTATTTAAATGGAGTTGTGCTGAGGTTCCCCTGTATAGCGGGTAGCCAGGAACCTTCTGTCAGCGTGTACCTATAATATTCACGAACAGTATTTTGGTTTTGCTAAAAATTTTTTTAGATCAAACACACCAGAATATGTGGCAGTATTAGCAAAGGCCCATGTTGAGACTGAAAATCAAAAGGACATAACATGTTTAAAACAATATAACCTGCAATAATTAGGGAGAATGCACAGAATATAAGACTTCAGAGCTAACCTTTGGGAAAGGCCAAGTATCATAGAGGAAAAGAGGAGAAAAGTTAGACAAATGGTTCTGAAGAGACTAGAAGGGCCGGCCTTTATTGTATTGGTAGGGGTGACCAGAGGAAAGGATTAAGATGGTAATCGGCCCCTGTAATCTACTTGATCAAAAAATGTATACATTGAAGTGTCATAATGGAGACCATGGACAAGGCGTCTGTGTAGCATAATTTTCTGTGCAGCTCAACCTTGAAAATGTGTGTAGCGGGGAAGGGACTAGCCGCCTAGAATATCTTAAGTACCAAGTTGTTTGTCACCTTTTGCATTGAGGGCATTTAGAAAATGCACACAACAGACCTAATACACATATAAGCTTCTTTCTTTATTTTCTTTAGTCGCCTTAATGACTTAAAGGGGTTTTCTCATCCCTTCTGGAGAATTACAAAGATCCTCTCTTGCTCTGGCAGACCTGTCTGATCCTGTAGTTTGCAGGCGAAGAATTTGTTTGCATGGACACTGTGTAATGTATCATTTCCCATATGATGGAACTGCAGGGAAATTGAATGCTTCGTGCCAGATTTCCCCCAAAGATAACCAATTGCTAGGGCCACAGCAATCCTTTTATTGGGAAGGGAACCTTTCCCCAAGTAGATTAAAGCGGAGACCTCCTTTAACACCACTAGAAAAGTCCATCATTATGTCATATTTGATATACTTTTGCATTGAATTTCCAGCAAAACCAAAGTGAAAATTTTTGTTTAGTCTATGGTTGTACAATGCTGGTGAGCTAAAGAGGCTTTTCCATTTTCTGTGTGATGTACTGTCATTAGCAGGGTGCTTTCTGCTCATCTTATGGCATTAGACGTTGGGGTGCCATGTTTGTTGCAGAGTTTTGGTTTGCAGAGGCTTTGCCGCTTGGACAGAATAAAGAAAAGCAGCAATACCACGTATACATATCAATACATGTTGTTTCATAGCTCATGCTATTCCCTGTCTGAACCAAGAGTTTATTTCTTACAAATGCAGAATTTATTTTTTTGTTAATCCTTTGCAATTGGTGTTTTAAAACACTAAATCAGGCCGCCGCACAACCAAGCTCCCCCCGATGCACCGACGACCTGACGCCAGGGGTCAGGCTGCCCTCCCCTCCCTCATTGACGCAAGGGGGAAACCTAACAGAGGCAGAACCCACTGAGACACCCAGTGACAGACAAACGAAAGATGGCGAACCAGGGGAGACAGTGGACAGCAAATTACCCAAACAGTTGTTAGACAACGGAAAGGTAAATTTTGAGAGCCAAGGTCAAGCCCACTGTTTTTTCTTCCAGTGTTTAGTGGGCTAGTAATCTCTTCTCTCTGGGGTGGGAGGGCGGATTGCGTGGTATTGCTGCTTTGTCGTGGCTGTGCTTGCGTATCTGCTGAATGTCTTCCTAGCTTGTTGGTTTTTTTTCCTTACGTGTCTCCATTTCCTAGATCTCATCTAACATAGAACCATACCGAAACTGTCCACTCTCTAACCATGGATAGCATAAGACTGCCTGGTGTCAGCAACAGCCACCAAAAAAAAAAAAAAAAAAAAGGCTTTTCCACTGGGTTTCCGTAATTCTTCTAAATTATTATTATTTAGAGCAGTGTTAATTTTTAGAACATCTGAAAGAAATATCTAACCTTCTCTCCTTTCTAGTCAACACCTAAATCTGGCAAGAACAGCACGAAGAAAGAAGGAGGCAAGAGGAAGATTAACATGAGCGGTTACATCCTTTTCAGCAGTGAAATGAGGGCAGTGATCAAAGCTCAACATCCAGACTACTCTTTTGGCGAACTTAGCCGATTGGTAGGAACAGAATGGCGGAACCTGGAGGCAACAAAGAAAGCAGATTATGAAGGTAAGACACGGATCTGACTCCAATTCAACCTCATTTTGTAATCTGTCAGTGTAGTTGCCCATGGCTTGGCTAACCACCAATCAGGGAGGCAGGAATACATGTTTAGCAATGCTGAATACAGATTTCCAATTTATAGGTACACAATTGTATGTGTTGGGGGATGTTCATCTAGCTTTTTTTTTACGCTTATTTTGTGGCGTATTTCGCGCCCAATACACCCTTAAATAAGCTTCAACACACCTGTAGAACACTTCCCATTCACTACAATATAAAATCGGCGTTGTTTAGACTATGCTGATTTTTTCGGCTCCTGCTGTCCACTCCTGGAAAGAATTGACGTCAGTTCTTTGGGGCGTTTACACACCGACAAGACCACCCCTTTTATGTGATTGGCTGACTGAGGTAATTCAACCTGTTTGAACACACCCCCCTGGATGAGACATGCCCCCTGTGCTGTGATTGGCCGCCTGCACTCTGTGCTTACTTCCCTCTGAGCTGTTGAAATTGAAAGTGAAACTAACTGCCTTTGGTGGCTGTGTCTTTGTAATAAAGGCTGTTTCAGCTCCTCTCTATGCTCATGTCCCAGTGATGGCTCTATGTAAAGGATCTGGGCAATTACTGAGTCTCTAGCTGCTAGATTCACTCTCTCCCCCATATAACACAGCCTTATACAACGCTCTCCCCTTCATATAACAGCCTTATACAGTCTGTTTCCATCCCCCATATAACACAGCCTTGTACAGCCTGCTCTAGCTCCTGCCTGATAATAGGGGGGGCGCGTGCCTTTCTTACATTTGTTTAATCATTTCAGGCTGTATGTAAAACTGCTTACACTAATGCAGGTGTTTTGGTTACAAGGACCTTGTGGAGCCTGCTGCTGACAGCTCTGCATTCTGTGTGTGCAGTGGAAGGGAGATAATGTCACAGCTCTGCAGACCTCCTGCAATGGGTCAGTTATCATGTCTGCAGAGCTGTGACATCCTCTCCCTTCCACTGCACACACAGAATGTCACAACTCTTCAGTGAAGGGAGACCCGCCTCCTGCCAGGAGAGACATAGGAGAGACATGCCTACTGAGAGGAGAGATTCACCCCTGAATTTGAAGCCATGTCTACACTGCAGTGGACAAAAAAAAACGACCTGAAAACGAATTACTAAAAACGTTCATGAAAATGAGTTTTCTGTCCACTGCCTGTCAAAAGCAGCTGAAAAAACGGCCATTTTTTGACGCATTTTTTACACCCGGTTTTTTTTTTTTTTTGCTTCTTCAAGTCTGTTTTTCAATGTATGCATAAATTAAAACTATTTTTAGCATCAGAAGTGAATGACTTTATTAGCACCAAAATCTGTAAAGAAAAGGATTTTAGTGCCAAACTCCGTAAAAAACGGATTCTGGCGCCAAAATCCGTAAAAAAACTCCCATATTTTTAGCATCAGAAGAGAGAAAACTTGGCGCCAAAATATGTTAAAGGATTTTAGCGCCAAAATCCGTTAAAAAACTGATTCTGGTGTAAAAATTCTTAAAAAAAAAACCCGTATTTTTTGCTTCATAAGCCAGAGAACTTAATTTTTGCCAAAATATGAAAAAAAAAATTAAAATTAAAAAAAGGTTTTTAGTTCCAAAATCCGTAAAAAAAAAAAAAAAAAAAGGATTTTGAGCATAAAAAATATGAATTGCGCAAAAATTGTTAGCGACCAAAGCATGATCATTTTATTGTGAACAGTACAAACAAGTATATTTACTATTTTGCCATAGGCAAACTTAAACTCTATCAGTTCTCTATCTGTTAAACACTAAAACGTAACTTTTATTATATCTAACTCTTAACCTCTATACACACTATTTAAAAACCTGATCTCTAACCTCATCTTTTAACCCTTTTTGCTTCTGAGAGAGGGAATAACTCCCTTTCTATTATCAAGTCTGGTGGAACCCCACCTATTAACATGAGAGCCTTATATCTATAGCAAAGTACTAGCTTCAGTAAGGGATCCCAAGCCAACTACTTGGGCAGTCGTCCCTAATCTCATAGACACATAACAAATAAGGCCCCCTTGTGACACCGTCTGCAGCAGGTGACACTTGTAGACAGAGGTGAGAGATCACAATTTAAAACGTCATGCCTGACCTCCCCAACATGTTTCGCCAGCTAACCTGGCTTTATCAAGGCTTAGAGGTCCGGACGTTTTAAATTGTGATCTCTCACCTCTGTCTACAAGTGTCACCTGCTGCAGACGGTGTCACAAGGGGGCCTTATTTGTTATGTGTCTATGAGATTAGGGACGACTGCCCAAGTAGTTGGCTTGGGATCCCTTACTTAAGCTAGTACTTTGCTATAGATATAAGGCTCCCCTGTTAATAGGTGGGGTTACACCAGACTTGATGATAGAAAGGGAGTTATTCCCTCTTTCAGAAGCAAAAAGGGTTAAATGATGAGGTTAGAGATCAGGTTTTTAAATAGTGTGTATAGAGGTTAAGAGTTATATATAATAAAAGTTACGTTTGAGTGTTTAACAGATAGAACTGAGAGAGTTTAAGTTTGCCTATGGCAAAATAGTAAAGAAAGTGATCAAAAGTCACTCTTTGTTCTCTTGCGAGATTCCCAATTTTTTGGAGGTTATGTGACAGTACAAACAAGGACACATCAGACACTTGTATGCAGATTTGATAAGATATAACCTTTGTTACACCCACTATAGGTGGGACTTGGGTCTCCTGGGAGGGTTTTCATTGAAAAATCGAGGCAAAAAACGCTGCGAAAACGCGCCAAAAGACGTCTGGCGCTTTTCATAGACTCCTGTAGTAAATTTTCTGCCCGCCTCTGGCGTTTTTTAGAACATGTTGCAAAATACAACCAGAAAAAAGCTCAGTGAAGACAGCAGGACGTTTTTACATTAGAAATCTAAGGGAGATGATTACAGTCGTTTTTCCTGCATTTTTAGAAAACGAAGAACGCTGAAAAAAACGGACGTTTTTCTGTGCAGTGTAGACAGAGCCTAACAGACAAACGGCTCAAGTCTGCGTAAGCGTGTAATGATAAAACCCCTTTAAGTATACAAGGCAGAAATCTGCCTCAGGCAATCCGTGTAGTTTCCTCGTTTTCTGTGCCGAACATAGTATCCTATATCGTCCCCTTTAGGGACTTGTGTGTTCTTCTTTCACTGCTGCAGCTGCTGATTGGCTGCAGTGGGCACATACTACTCGGTTACATCACTGTTCAGGATTAAGGAACTTTGAATGGTGATGTAAACTAGTGGCACATGACCAATGCTACCAATCGGTGGTGGCATTCCCGCCCAGAAGAAGACTAAAAACAGGCAGCTGGTGAGGACGCCGCAGGGCTGGAACAAAAAGGTGAGGGGGGAAGCGGGTATCATTTTTTGTATGTTAAATGGGCCCTTCTAAGCTAATTTAAATAAAAAAAATGTAATGCTAAAAAAACAAAACCATTTAGGCTCTGTCTACAAAGTATATGTTAAAATGCCGTCCAGAATCCGACGGCATTTTACCATCACTGTACCGTGTTTTTGCTGCAGGTTTGTGCTAAAAGCCGTGGTTGGTCTTCGGATTTCCCGCCGGCCCCGTACATTTACTGTACGAATATCCAGCAGAAAATCCAACAGGTTATAAAATCTGCTGCCGCTCTCTTGCTGTCTATGGGGCACTGGTTACAGTCGGATTTTCAGCGTATTTAGAATCTGCCGAAAATCCGACCAAAAACCAGTGCTGTGTAGACATAACCTTTAAAGGAGTATTCCCACTATGCACCCTGAAGGCATGTCGATGGGGAGAGTTCCAACCACCTCTCCATTCAAAACAGAGAGGTTTTGGGGCCCATTCGTGAGACACCACCTCTGGGACCTACCAATAAGCCATCAATGTGTATGGGGAGAGTACCCCTTTATTTACCCTGGCTTGCTAGTGCTGAGAAACTGCAGGGACATAAGACTCCCTGTGACTTCCCTGCAGCCTATTAACGGATTATAGACTATCCTGTGTTTCAGTGACTTAATATGTTGTCTGTTACCAGGGGCATGTGTTGGAAATCTGATTTGGCTGCTAACAGCCTTTACTTACTGAAGATCACTGCGGCTACAAGCTGGATTAATTTTCGGTCTGTGAAGTGAAGGGAATGAGTGCAGTTAAGCCTCAGTACTCAGCCAACTGGTACCCGATACCTTTCTGTGCATTAGAGCTGTATTCCTTATACTTGACCGCTCCACAGTACCAAAAGCAAATGTCTCTCTTGCAGCTTGTAGGCGTGTAGCTGTCAAGTGCGAGGACATGGTAGTTTACAACTCGCCACATCTCATTCTACATCCTGTAACTGATACTGCACAGGAACACTGTGTCCTCTGTAAGTGGAAACCACTTTGGAATAATAGCACCTCTTAAAGTAGCAGTCTTTTTGCTGGGCCTTGTGTGGTGAAGCAGCTCAGGATTGGAAATACTACTGTATGCGTTGGTGGCAGATCAGTTTAGCAGTTGAGGGAATTGCATCTTTAAGCACTTATCTGCGTAACGGCGACATTGGTGAGGAGAGGTTGAAAGAATTGAACTTATTTAGTCTTGAGAAAAGACGGTTCCGGGGAGACATGATTATTTTATGAAGGGATGCAAATGGCCCCTGTTTCATGTAAAGCCCACTCAAGACCAGAGGAAATTCCCTTCCACTGGAGAAAAAAGGATTCAATAATAATAATAATCTTTATTTAGTGCCAAAATATTCTGCAGCGCTTCGCAATTTAGAGGGTATGAGTACAGACATTGCACATTAAAAAGTACTTACAGATGAGACATAAGGTGTGAGGGCTCTGCTCGTGAGAGCTTACAATCTATTCAATCTCCTGAGGAGAAAAGCCTTCTTTAGTATGAGAACTGTGAATCTGTGGAGTAGCCGCCTGAGGAGCTGGACACTGCAGGAACAGTTGCAAGTTTCTAGAAAGGCTTAGCTATCTACCTGAAACTAAATAATATTAATTCGTATATAGCCATATAAAATTCTAGTTCCAGTCTGATGGCAACTATGACATTCACCAGTAGGGGAAGATAGGCTTAAAAAACTCCTTATCCCCCTCCCTTCATTCACATTTTCCCCACCCTTGGTTGAACTTGATGGACATATGTATTTTTTCAACCGTACTAACTATGTATGAACGTTGGTGCGGACAGGACAGTTCTAGATAGTTTTAAGGCAGTATGGAATGTGCCAGAATGTATAAACCTGTTCTTCTGCAGGTCATACATACAGGCGCAGTGTAGAGCCAATACCACAAGTCTGGCTCAGGCACCACCTTTACACTGGTCTGTTCTTCTGCAGGTCATACATACAGGGCAGTGTAGAGCCAATACCACAAGTCTGGCTCAGGCACCACCTTTACCCTGGTCTGGCTGTTCTTCTGCAGGTCATACATACAGGCGCAGTGTAGAGCCAATACCACAAGTCTGGCTGAGGCACCACCTTTACCCTGGTCTGGCTGTTCTTCTGCAGGTCATACATACAGGGCAGTGTAGAGCCAATACCACAAGTCTGGCTCATGCACCACCTTTACCCTGGTCTGGCTGTTCTTCTGCAGGTCATACATACAGGGCAGTGTAGAGCCAATACCACAAGTCTGGCTCAGGCACCACCTTTACCCTGGTCTGGCTGTTCTTCTGCAGGTCATACATACAGGGCAGTGTAGAGCCAATACCACAAGTCTGGCTCATGCACCACCTTTACCCTGGTCTGGCTGTTCTTCTGCAGGTCATACATACAGGGCAGTGTAGAGCCAATACCACAAGTCTGGCTCAGGCACCACCCTTACCTGGTCTGGCTGTTCTTCTGCAGGTCATACATACTGGTGCAGTGTAGAGCCAATACCACAAGTCTGGTTCAGGCACCACCTTCAACCTGGTCTGGCTGTTCTAACTGTTCTGCATCAAAGAATCGTAAATGTGTCTACTTCTAAGAATGTAGTGCGACGCCACTAGTCTTTGGCGCATTAAAAAGTGTTGCACCGTCGTTTATCGCGCCAAAGTTTGGAATGCGACTGTTCATTCATCTATGGAACAGGTCTACTAAAGCAGTTTGATGCCAGATAACTGGCACAGCCGTTCATACAGGTCACCCTTTGTGGCTATTGGGACTTTCTTAAAGCTGTTAATGCCTTGTAAAATGTGACTTTCCTTAGGGTCTGGAATAGATTAATTCAAATTACATTATTCATTTTGGGAAAATGTATTGGGTATTCAACCTGACTTCTGGAGCAATATAATGCCAAGTACCATGGTGCCACTGTATATTATGGAATTACACATGGTTTCCTAATAGATGACGTTTTGTACACCAAACAAGAGCTTTAATAAAAGTTGGCCATGTATGTAACTGGGGGAGGGACAGAGAATGGGCATAAAGAGTGAAGTTCAGACTGGTGTTAAATTTCTTACCATCCTACACTCAGAACTATCAAGATGGTGAAAAATCTGTCCTAGATTTCTTCCTTAAAGAGGTTTTGCCACAATGTAATGTTGACATGGGATCCTCCAAAATGGGTATTTAATCACTTTTCTAAATATATGTGATTACAAGAAGTGAAGCCTCTGAGAGCTACAGCTTTCTTTACAAGCCCTTAGTTACTTAAGTTTGCCTTCGACACAACCAGCAGCTGACAGGAGCTGGACTGGTCCTGCTTGAGTTGTCTGCACTTCTTATCTGATGACAGGGAACATGACTGAGCTTTCAAGGGACTGTGGAGAAAGATGATGTGTCTTTTGTATAGACAATCCACTGGTTCTAATGTTTTATTTGAGTACACAATTGCACAACACTCCCTGCTTCCACAGAGTTGCTGCTCAGGCCCCTCCCTCTGGTCTGTGAGGCTGCTGTGCTTTGTTTATAGTCTCTCCTGATCAGATTAAGAGGTAATAAACTCACTTCATGACAAAACCCCTTTAATATTCATCAGAGCACTGACATCTGAGAAAAACGAGCTAATACCTATTCTATTAAATTATCTTTTGCTGCTCTTACAAAAGCAGCTTTTATTTTGTCTATTTTTTATGGTTTTTGGAAAAGTAATTTAAAATTGACGCTTTTCAGTAAATTTATATTCACACTTATCACGTTGGATATTCACAGCAAGTCCATAATGGTTGGTAGGTAGGGAAAAAAAAATTGCTAATGGACAAAAGACGGTGGGGTAACAGTAAGGGTATGTTCACACGGCTGATTTGAATGCTGAATTTTCTCAAGGCAGATTTTCCGACAAAGTTTTGATAAGGTTTTGGACAAGGTTTTCCAACACTGTTTTATTTTTGAAACTGCAATACAAATTGATAGGCGGAAAACATGTCTAAAAACTGCGCTGAGGTTTTGGACGAGGTTTTGAAGCTTTCCATTGATTCCTATGGGGATACTCAGTGTTGAAAACACTTCAAGAATTGACATGACACTTCGGACCATGTTTTGGGCGCTGAAAAAGAAGTGCTGAAAACCTCATAATATGTGAACTACAACATTGTTTTACATAGGAATCAATGAAAATGAACTGGGGGCATTTTGGAGCCTTATTTTACGCTGTTTTGGGTGCTGAAACGCTCCTAAAACAGCGTAAAAATCAGCTGTGTGAACTTACCCTAAGGCTTTCACGTGCCGTAAAAAGGAGGCCGAAAAAAATGTCAATATTTTGACAGTGATTTTTCATGAAAGAAGTTTCACAATACGCATGCGTTTTTGAAGGTATTTTTTGATGTATATGAAACCTAATTTGTAAACCACATTTTTTGAGAACGATCTGTCAATCATGATGTGGGCAAGTGAAGTAGGACCTGCAGACCCTCTTTCTGGATGACTACACCTTAGACATTATACGGCCAACCTGGACTGGCTGATTATCTCAGATGTATGGAGGAAGGGGTGTTGTCCTGTCCTGTTCTCCCCTCTCCCCAATAGCAGATGTCATTACAACGTGTACAGTCCTTTGCTCACATTGGGAATCAGCTGCTGCCAGAGATGTCTGGTAATGGCTCACTTACATGCATCCATGTGAAAGGGCAAATAGAAGTTATGGTTATTGTATGTGTATGAGGAGCTTAAGTTCTTGCAGAATAAACAATGTACTCTTTATTTGTATTATGAAACGCCGACCAATCAGTTTGGCTGCATTTGGCTGGATTTGAGCAAACAGTATGTATGTCAATACCTCAGAATTAATCTGGCTCCTTCTGTCCTCTGTCACATCATCAATAAACACTAGTGACCCAGTGCCAGTGGCAGCCAAGCATGCCCAAACCATCACACTGCCTCCGCCGTGTTTTACAGATGATGTGGTATGCTTTGGATCATGAGCTGCTGTACTACGCCTTCACCATACTTTTTTCTTTCCATCATTCTGGTTGAGGTTGATCTTGGATTCATCTGTTCAAATAATGTTCTTCCAAAACTGTGCTGGCTTTTTTTTAGATTTTTTATTTTTATTTTTTTTTGCAAGATCCAATCTAACCTTTAGATTCTTGAGGCTTATGAGTGGCTTGCACCGTGCAGTGAACCCCCTGCATTTTACTTTCATGCAGTCTTCTCTTTATGGTAGATTTGGATATTGATAAACCAACATCCTGGAAAGTGTTCACTTGGTTGGCTGTTGTGATGCGGTTTCTCTTCACCATGGAAATTATTCTGCGAGCATCAACCACTGCTGTTTTCCATGGGCATCCAGGTCTTTTTGCATCGATGAGTTCACCAGTGCTTTCTTATTCAGGATGTACCAAACTGTAGATTTTGCCACTCCAAATATTGTAGCAATTTCTCAGATGTTTTTTTTTTTTCTGGTTTTGCAGCTATATTGTAGTTTCAGACTAAGAACGTAGGATTTCATTAAACGTATTTAATTTTGTTTTGTTTTTTTACAGAACGTGCTGCCAAAGTAGCAGAGCAACAAGAAAGGGAGCGCGCAGCACAGCAGCAGCAACAGCAGCAGAACTCTTCTCCCAGAGCTGGTACTCCTGTAGGAGCTCTGATGGGAGTTGTACCTCCCCCAACACCAATGGGAATGCTTAACCAGCAGATGACACCAGCCTCAGGTAGACTACATATGCGCATGTTCACATTGCAGACCCATAGTGGAATAATTGCATGATTTCATGTGCACTTTTATAGTTTTTAATGAGACCACTTCGTCAAGACTGAAATTTTGGCCATTTCTTAGTGAATGGATGGCGTTGAGCCTAGAATATATTTGATCTTATGTTGCATTGTCATTTATTTACAGGCAATTGCTACTTCTGATTCGATTTATTGAAATATTATCAATTGGCATGAGGTTAGCGTACTTAGCCAGCAATAAGCCATTAGTATCATAGAAGCAAACCAATTATCATGGACTTAATCCATTGCCTACAGATATTACATCATCTCATTCAAACAGCTCATTCCCTTTATTATTAAAGGGGTTATCCAACTCCCATTTTTTAAAATGAAGTATAGCATGGAGCCTGTAAGAACATGAAAAAAAACATAGTTACCCATGTACTGACCTTCATTCCAGCGGTCCACTCCCGGTCTTCCGTTGTCTTCTGGCTCCTAGTGGTCGGCTATGTGGTATTGCACAGCGTCGCCATTTGGAGCCTTCATGATAGTGACATTGGGCAGTGTCACATGACCCCTGCAGCAAATCCCTGACTGCAGCGCACACAAGCTGGAAGACAACTGAAGACCTGTGGAGAGGATCGGCAGGCACATCACTGGAGGGCAGGTCAGTACAGAGGTGAGCATGCTTTCTTTTAATTTACTCCACACCAAACTTTTAATTAAAACCCCTATAAGAGATCTGACCAGATTTAAAGGGATTATCTCACCATGGTGTTTTTCTGTCACAGGCAGCTTCAGACTCACACTGTCTGGTCATGTTGTGGGTGCTTCTGTAGCAGTGATTAGCATATTTAATACCTCTATAACTAGCTGAGCATTACAGTGACAAAAGTGCAGAAGGTTTAATCTGTAGTTAAACAAAGCTACAGACCAAGAAGTGTAAACAAGTGCTTATCAAAGGTAAACAAGTTAATCTTGTTAGAGATTAAAGGGGTTGTCTCGCTACAAAGAATAGCTTTCAAATTGTAGGGAACACAAAATAAAGACATTTTCCAAATATATTGCATTGTTCCTCTGTTTTCCCTAAAGAGATACAAGTGAATTTATTACCTCTGTGGCTATTTCAGTTCCCTCAGTAACTGACCTGTAAACAAATCTCCTGGGGCTGTTTGTTCAATGAGATAACAGAGAGTGAGTCATCACACAGGTCAGCAGTGTCAGTCAGTGTCCTGTGCTGCCAGAAGGTAAAAAGCTTGATTTATCTCAAGTAAACAGCTCTGTAATTAGGGCTTTTGTTTTGGGGATCAGATAAGAAGTCCTTGGAGTAGTTTGAGAAGCTAATCTAATCTAATTAGCATCTGAAAGCACAACGTAGCTGTACAAGCATGGAGCTTATGCAAATTAGTATGAACCAGGAAGTGACAGAGAATTTCTTTCATGCATTCTTTGAAACCCTGTGGGGAGACAACTCCTTTAAGATCTCTGCTGCTTCTGACCATCTCTGCCAAATCAAGAAGGGAGATAAGGATGGTAACCTAGAGACACTTATGTGTACTCAGAGCAGATAAAATCTCTCTTCTCTCCTGACCAGGGCAATATCAAAAGTGCAATGTATTTGGTAAAAGTCGTGATTTACCATTCTCTACATGTTGAAATCTAATCTCTGTATTTGAAAACCCCCTTTAGAGAGAACCTGTTGGACCATGGTCAGCATTAATTAGAGGCAGGTTCCCTCCTTACTATATGTGATTTACTATGAAATGCTTCAAAACACCAAAGCTTAGCCATAAATGGTAAAAAAATATATAAATTTGATTGAGAAAAAATCCATAAAAATACACAAATGTGAATATAAAAAAAGGATACAAACACACACCCAAACAAAATGCTGCTGCAACCCCCCAAAAACAACAGGGAAAGTAGACACACCCATATATCAGATAACAGGCTGTGATCGAATATAAATGATACAATATCTTAAAGCATAGAGCATACTTAGCCAAGTGTCACCCAGTGTATGGAGGGGAGCAGCACACCCCGACGCACGTTTCGCCTATGGCTTCTTCAGGGAGAAATGCTTTAGTGTCAAAGAAACCCGAGTTTAAAGAAATGCTGTTTATGGGGCGGGAAGTTAAGAAGGCAGCTCCCTCCCAGCCCATGTTCACCTAGTTCTCTGTTTCATGCTGCCAGTTATTTAGTTATCTGAGATGAAAAGAAAACTTTATTTTTCCAGAAACAGCTCCACCAGTGGCTATGTCTGGTATTGCAGTTTAGCCTCATTCACTTGAATGACTAAGCTGCAATACTCTGCACAGCTTATGGTCAATAGATATGTAACACAGGACCTTCCAGAGTTATTCCCCACCACCACTACCACCACCTCCCTTGGGTTTGAAATCCGTGGTGTGGAAAATCCACACTGTAGTTCACTGTATGCACATCAGCACATACTGACCATTCAAATGATTGGCTGTCGGAATACACAAGGGTTTTAACCAGGAATCCACGGGGAATTCCTTGTTAAAATCCAATGTGTGAACGTAACCTAATGTTTTTTATATATTTTGCTGGAAGAATAAGCCACCTGGATAGTATAGATTCATTATTAATGGTTTTCATTTTAAATTTTAAAGGGATGGCCATGTAAATGTAATGTTGTAGGTACTCTTGCTACTCAGTGGACGTGCTGTTTCTAGCAGCTGTCATGTGACCACTTAAAGGGGTATTCTCATCACAGAAAGTGCTTCTGGATGTGCCAATTACTGTAAAATGGGCAATTTTCAAAATGTATGTTAAAAAATATGTACGCTTTACCTAATATAGGCTTTTTTGAAACTTCAACGTTATCAAAGACTGTTTGAGAATAAGTGGCCTCGCTAGTAAGAGGAGTACACATGAACGACAATGCGCGTCTCCACTATCCAGGCCAGGCCACAGGAACTTATTCTCTGACGGTCTTTGATAACACTACATTACTGCCAAAACTGAAAGCACACAGTGGTGCTCGGTAACCAAGGAAACGAGAGCAAGTTGAAGCTTTAAAAAGGCAAGTATTAGGTCAAGCATGCATATTTTTTAAAAACCTGCATTTTGAAAACTGCTTACTTCACAATAATTGGCTCTCGCAGCAGCACTTACTGTGATGGGATTGCCCTTTTAAGCTTCTGCAGTTCATTGGTAATCTTTAGCAATGACCATTTGTCATCTACATCACCAAGCTAAACGCGCCCTGAATGGTCAGCAGGTCACGGCAGCAAGTACCTAAATACATCCACCTCTTTGTGTCAATGGGGACGGAGGGGTTCAGAAAATGGTGATAAAAAGAAGAGGTTTAAAAGATGGAAAATATATTTGATATACATGGAGACATTGTACCTGCCTATGTGCGGCTCTGTTACTTTCAATGGGGATTTTTAGTCCAGCTGAGCAAGTGTAGTTGGCTGGACTTAAAACTCTCATAGAAGTGAACAGAAAACCTCTCTATGGGAATAATGCAGAAAACCGCAATATCCTATTTCACCAGATGGGAAATACCCCTTTACAGCCACAAAAACAAGTTTTTACCCGGAAAACTCCTCAGTATTTCAGGTTGAACCTCCCAGAAGACAATTCTTCAGACAGTGAACAAATGGTTTGAGTCGCACAAGAATTTTGGTGGTTTTTGGAGACTCTGCTTTTAATCTCGTCGTTTCATCTCATTTATTAAAGGGGTTTTGCCACTAAGTAAAATTAACGTGGGAAGTTTGTAAATTAAATAATAAACATTTTCGCCATTCATCATTATTAAAAATTCTGCACCGTTTTTGTTTTAGCTGCTCCTCGGTCCTGGTCGCACATGCTCAGACATCACTTCTCCTCTCAGGCAGCTACTGAGTGTTCAAACCCCGGGTGCTGTCATTCTGCTCCTGTCCTCTATACGCCTTAGTAATTAGTCAGACAGTGCAAATAAATTAAAGAAGAAAAAACCTCAATGAGTTAGGTACATTGATAAAGAGAAAAAAAATCCACAGATTTGGTTCCTGCAGGGATTTGAACCTTGTGCCTGGAGGCAAAAAACTTTACATTTGAGCTACTCACAATTCTATATATATATATATATATATATATATATATATATAATATATATATATATATATATATATATATATATATATATATATATATATATATATATATATATACAGACCTTTCTTTGAATACAGAGATGAAAGGCCTGATGATGTCATCCTGCTGGGTCACATGATCTGCATTTCAAACAAATCACACACGCCCCCTTCTGAGCACACAGAGCTGAAGAGCTGGAGGCAGGAGGTATGAAATGAGATTGTGGCAAAACCCCTTTAAGTTTATAAATAATTATTAGTTTGTATGGAGGCCCTGTTCAGAGCATTGAATAACCACCATCCTTTCATGATGTAGCGATTAACATGACCTGTTTTGATTTTTGTTAAAATGCTAACTCGTATTATTATGTTCACAACATTAATGTCACAAAACTAACGCCATTTTATTTTCATGGTAGTGCATGTTTGTATTAATCCATTATATTGCATGTTATTGATGCATGTTTGTTCTTCAAGGCATGATGGGTGGCTATCCGCCAGGCCTTCCACCTTTGCAGGGCCCAGTTGATGGCCTTGTTAGCATGGGCAGCATGCAGCCTCATCATCATGGGGTGATACCACCTCCCCATCTCCTTCCACCAGGTATACCAGGCATTCCGGGCATCCCGATACAGGGTAAGAATGTCATAACCTCATACACTCACCTCCATTCCACCTCTCACGTCGGATGCTTGTGTGTGCAGGACCACTGCTAATCCTTTATGATGACAACTGTAATCCTCTGTAAAGGGCTAGTCTGTTCAATTTTGTTTTTATATGGGTTTTGCCGGGTTAAAATTTGATCCAATTTTGGGGGGGAAATGCCATTTCTTTATATCCACACACCTTTATAATTCCTTCACTAACTTTTGTCAAATGTTTGTGGAGATTTTAGTTGTTTTTTTCGTATGCTGGATTTTAAAAATTTTCAAAATCCTCACTTGCTGCATTTGCTTTTAGAACTGGATAGCGCTGTATCTTTTACAAAGGACCAAGGCCCGGTTCACACCTGCGTTTAGCTTTCCTTCGTTCTCTTACTTTTTTCAAGACGGAATAGAAATGTCGCTATTGATTTTAATTGAGTTTTTAGGCTTCCAGCTTGCTCCGATTTGATTCCGTTCCATCAGATGTCAGTTTCTTTAATGGAAAATATAATGCAATTTATTTTTTGCGGAGCTAAGCTCGCAGTAACTATTTTTTGTTATCTAATTTCACATATAGTGGCCTTACTGCAAGTGAAAGAGAAGGGCAAGAATATGTCTGATATAGGCAGAAAGGATAGCACACTTTTGCCCAATTTGTAATCGAGCATATGTCATATCACATTGATGCTAGATTAAAGTAATTGTTCGGTTGTTTTATTTTATTGCTCCGGTCCAAGGCGTTTTTCCCCAGTTCTTAGCGTTGTTTCTGTGCTTCCTTTAATGTGGTTGTTAAAGGGTTTGTCCACTTTTTAAGGTATTATTTATTTTGTATATTCCAGCATGTATTAAGAATTCTGCATAATTCCTTTGCGACTTTTATACCAATGCTGTAGGCCCTTGTGTAGAAAATAAAATGGTATAGATCCCGTTCCTAGCCATAATAATGGCTCCCATGGTAAATGGACTGTGAACAGTCGTGTGACCACCACATGCATCACCACACTGGTTATGTGACCCTGGTATCCAGGTAACAGTAGTGTATGGAGGAGCAGAACTTCTCCAGTATTACTACCTCCAGCAGTGTCTTATCATGTGACCACACACTGGTCATGTGACCCCTGGTATCCAGGTAACAGTAGTGTATGGAGGAGCAGAACCTCTCCAGTATTACTACCTCCAGCAGTGTCTTATCATGTGACCACACACAGGTCATGTGACCCCTGGTATCCAGGTAACAGTAGTGTATGGAGGAGCAGAACCTCTCCAGTATTACTACCTCTAGCAGCATCTTATCATGTCTGTCAGTGTCTGTGGAAAAGACATCACACATTCTTCTCTGTTTCATCTTTCTGCTTTGGTTTACAGGGATTTTATTAGCAACCTAGAGAGCGTCATGTATGTTGTAGTTTTTTAACTTTATTGGCAACATGACAATCCTGTATAAGTAACTAGACACAGTGAAGTTGTTGCTGGAATAACTATATTAATAATGATTCCATCGTTGTGTGGACAATACGCCTGGTGTTTTAGAAGTACGCACTGGCCAATGCATACTTCTAAAGCACTGGGAAGGAGGCCCCATTGACTTCTATCATCCCCTGTGCATAAATGCCGGGAAGAAATGGCATGTCGCTTCTTTCACCCGGCGTTCAATACGTGTCAAAGAAGATGGATATAATTTATAGCTCTCTATGAGCGCTATGAATTACCGTAATTGTGGAGAGCATTTCAGGCGTATTGCAGCGCAATTACGCTATGTGGACATACCTTTACAGTTGCTCCTTGGAAGCCACTACTGTTGACAGGAATAGGGACTGTGCCATTTATTTTCTAGATGGGGTACAACTGCAATGGTAAAAAAAAAAGTATAAGAGCAGAATTTTTAACACATAAATATTAGAAAATTTTGTATGATTTCCTATCATAGAAAAAGTAATCATATAAAGTAGGCCGCCACTTTTGATGACACGGATTATTTTTTATGTTTTTTTCTTTTTTAGCGTTATGGGCTGTTTCAGGACAGGTTTTCCATTTCCTCTTTATTTTTGCTCAGTAGCATACATTCCACAAGAACAATTCAGGCATTTGGGAACATCTAGGAGTCTGTGGCAGGTGGATCACACAATTGCCTGCTTTTGGCCAATACTTATACATGGAGATGCACAGGGATTTTTTTCTTTTAGTTTTCAATTGTCAAAAGGTTAGCGGAGAGAAACACTGGGCCTTATGTATAAAAACTGTCTAGCAGTAAGGGCTCATCCCCACGGCAGAGGACAAATACCGGTTGGTTTATCTGACCGGTATTTGTCCTGTTTTAGTGCCGTCCCCACGGCCACCGGGGGACGGCTTTCCTCCGCGGTTAGCTGAGAAAAGCCCTCCCCCCCTTAACATTGCGATGTTCATAAACCGTCCGAAACCTGACGGAAGCATGAACATGCACAGTGCTTTTCAGGCGGCTGGCGGTTTGAAAAACCCGTGCAGTAGGGACTGCTAAACGGGTTTTCCATAGCAGTCCGGTGTGTTCGTTTGCGGCCGGTTTTTCAGACTATTTGCAAAACCGCAAACCGGTGCCGTGGGGACATGCCCTTAGGGCATACAGTACGCACCGCAATACATTGTGTGTTTCGGGAGCTCGCGCTAATGCGCGCACTCCCGTGGCATAGACATGCATTACTTGTAGCGCGTGTTTGCTGCAAATAATTGACTTGTCACTTATCTCCCCGCGCGTACAATACGATCATATTTTACTAGCGGGGAGAAGAGGCATAATCCATAGGTCTCTATGCCGCATAATGCACCTGATTTCGGAGTGCGCCTGCTCATACATCTAGAGAACAGGGCTGCGCCAGTTTTTGGGCTGAAAGGGCACCAGAATGCTGGCACAGGCCGTCACCCAATGCATGTCACCCAATGCAAACATAGAGCAGCATTATGGTGAATTCACACAGGGAGCTTTTGCTGCGTTTTTTTGCTGAGTGACTGGGAACTCCTCGGCAAAAGATGCATGCGGTTTTACTGCAGTGTGCCATGGTTCTGCAGCTAGCGTGGCTGAGGCTCATTGAAATGACAGCAAATTATTGTAAAACCGCAAGGGTTTTTTGCAGAATGGTTCTCTACTGTGTGGTAAAAAGCAGGACATAACCAGCTTCTATATGTAATCCCTTGGTTCACATCTGCGGCTGAGGCTCCGTTATGAACAGAGGTGCAAGTAGATCCGTTTCACAACAGATACCAACGCCACAGTTTTCGTCCTTTTGATGGAAACAATAGAGCAGCTTGCTGTGCTATTTCTACATCAATCCCGACAAAACTTGCGACAGAGGTTTCGAACTGAACCTCTGATGCTGATGTGAACCAGGCTTCAGGCTTGCTTCAAACATAGTTGCAATGTTTCAAGGGGCCAATAATTAATTTACAGATGGGTTGAGTTTTTTAATGTTTCAGCAAACTACTCGGCTATTAACCACATAGCAAAGCTGGGGTAAAATGCATGCAAATTGGACACACAACACGCTACATGTGGATTCAGTCTAGTCCGCACGTTAACTACTATCCATGTAGGTAACTAACCAACTAATATTAACCCAGTAACAGGAAAGGAGATGTTTGTTTCACAAATTCACATATAACCAATCTGTTAGACCAGGTCAACCATCTTACCTTATCTCTTGCCATGTTGCAGCCCTATTAGGGATATTTAGATGCTGGGCTGTCCCATGCCCAATGAAGCCGAGCAGCCGCATTTGTCATATAATCAATGTAGACCCATCTCCCCATATTTATGGATTGAGGTAGACATGGATTGGCTGGTGCCTAAGGTTTTAGGGGGAACTTTATCAATCAACATGTGCAAGTATTTTAGCGTAAAAAAAAAAGTTGAAAATCCTGCACATGCCAAATTGTGGAAAATATTTTGGGCGACATATGAACGGGGCTGAGCCAGGTAGCTGGCGTCTTTTCAGCCCGATATCAGGTGGAGCCCGGTTCATAAATTTTTAGAGGCGGGGCGCACTAGAATCGTTGCAAAGCTACATATTTTTAGCTTTGTTTCGGTATTTCTAGGTGCATTACAGCTGGAACAGGTAGTACACTTTCAAAGTGGCATACCTGAGCGAAAACTGTCGTGCAGGCGCTATAATGCGCCTGATTTATGACCCGCTGTAGAGCGGGTTCATAATTCAGGTGCATTCTGTGCCATTATTATGCACATGAAATTTGGCGTTCACATGCCAAATTTCATGCATGTCGCCCTTTGTGACTTTTTTCTTCCACTGGCAATTTTACAGAAGGCAAGGAAAGTGGGCAGGGTTTACTGTGAGTAGGTCTGGTCTCAAATATTTCAACATATTTATTAAAGGGGTTGTCCAATATTCTTACAAACTGCTGTAAGACTGATAAGGCCAGGACTGATAAATTAAAAAAAAACAACTATTGCCCTCTACAGCTCTAGTGTTCCCCTCTGGTCTCTCAAGTGACAGCACATACATCCCATCACTGGCCTCAGCAGTCTCTGCTTGCTTGTATGACAGATGGCCACAGAGGCCAGCGATTGGGTACACTGTTACATGAGCGATGTATACGTCGTCACTGCTGGGGACTAGTGGGCTGTATAGGTGCATACAAGTAATGTTGTTTTTCCCCTGTGCTCTTTTACAGCAGTCCCAGCCTGTACAAGGCTTTATAAAAATTTCAGACTACCCCTTTTTAATTTTAAAGCTAAATTGGCACAAATTATAGCATAAATTTAGGCCCGCTTCTAGCTTTTCTGACTTTCAGACAAGGCAAAATGCAGCAAATTTATGATAAGGCATGCTCCTTTTAATACATTTGGCACAAGTTGCCCCAATGAACTCTGCTTCAAGACTGGTATGTGAAACACTGTTCTTAATGTATCTTCCTCTTGGTATTTAAAGTGTTGGGGGTACGTTCACACAAGGCAGATCTTCTGCAGATTTTGTCCTGGTATTTGTTGCAGATTTGTCACGGATTATACTGCAGACTTTTCTACGTTGACTTTAGTGAGTGAAGGCAAAATGGTTTATCTGCAGATTTTGCCTTTTCCAATTGAAGTCCATGTAGAATAATCTGCAGTAAAGTCAGTGACATTATTTTTATCAGATGTGCCACATATAAACCTTCCCTTTTAAAGATATAAAATTTTGCTTCTGCTATAAAAGTTGTTAATCAGGGGCCAGTCATATCACAGAAAGCATATATTCAGAAATTAGCGCAAACATATAAGACTACATTTGCCATGTTAGGGTATGTTCACATGGCATGCTGGATCCGTTTTTGGATCCGTTTTGAATCTGAAACACGCATTCAAAAGTGCTGCGCCAATCACATCCAAAACGCATTCAACATGCAGGTGCGTGTTTGGATGCGTTCTGGCTGCAGCAGGAACGCACCCTATAGTTTTAAATATGGTGCCTGCTGCATCAAACGGTTATAAAGTTGACATGTCAATTCTTTGAATGGATCCGAAAGACGCATCAGAAAGACGCATGTAAAACACGCATCACTCGTCTGAACGTCAATGTGTGTTTTACATTGAAAACAATGTAAATCACGTTGCACATTGTTAAATGTGTGTTCGGGTCTGTTTAGGGTCCGAAACACAGATCCAAACGCATCTAAAAATGGATCCAACACGCCATGTGAATATACCCTTATTCTCTACGGCTCCGCTGTGGTACATAGCAGGGTACTGTATTTCACAGTGTCCCAATGAATACCACAAATAGAGTTGTGAATGGCCTGAACAGAAAATGGTGTTTGTGGAGACCTATATAAAGTAAATTATTACAACAAAGGATTGCGCCGAGAGTTTCCCCTTAGCTTCGAAGTGTGTTCATTTCAATGGAGCACATCTCCAAGCTGTGGGCTAAAAGACTGTGGTACTCTCCAGTTGCTGCAGCCCGCTCTTTCTAGTGATGTGTGACTTATCAGAAGATACAGAAATATCTATAACAGAGCACATACCCACCAAGCAAAAAAAAAAAAGGGAAAAAAGCTCAAAAACTTAAAGCGTTTCATGTTTGGTAGTAGAGTCCCCACTTTAGGGAACAATGTAGTCGTTTATGTAACAGACTCGGGCACATGCAGCTGAATTATTTAGATGGTCAATATAAAAGTGCTATATGTATATTATGGAAAAAGGAAGCACCTACCGAGCAAAATATAAATTCAGGTGCAAGCTGAAATAAACCCGGTCACGGGTTAGAAAAAAAAAAAAAAAGGAAAATCAATTTGCACTCACAAATGGTAAAGGTTAAAAAAGTGGCGTGCTTTATTTCGTGTCGATGAAATAAAGCATGCCACTTTTTTCACCTTTACCATTTGTGAGTGCAAGCTGATTTTCATAATTAATATAAATAAATATATATATGGAAATACACTTGCACTCACAAAAAATATTTAGATGAAAAAATTTGTGCTTTATTTCATGTCCAAAGACAACGTTTCGGCTCACAGAGCCTTTCTCAAGTGAGCCGAAATGTTGCCTTTGGACATAAAATAAAGCACAATTTCTCGCCAATCATTCATTGGGGGACACAGCACCTTGGGTATAGGCCGCTGCCTTCGGAGGCGGACACTAGGCGGACCAAACGAGTCGGGTCCGCCCCGGTGGACTATATCCCTCCTGCTGACGCCAGGCTGATCAGTTTTCAACCTAGTGTCTGTAGGAGGCAGACGCTGTTCTGCAGCGCTGCAGAGTTTATTTTTCTTTCCTTTGCAGGAAGGTGATCGAGCGCCCGGGTCCCCCCGGTTCGCGGCTCTCACCTGGGAAGGTGATTGAGCACCTGGAGGAAGGTGATCGAGCCTCTGGCTCTCACCTATCAGGGGGGCCGTCAACACGTAGTCTACCGTGACGCTGTCCCCCCTGAGGGCGTTAGGAACCCAGCCAGTGCGAGAGCTGGCTGGTCTTCCTCCCCGCCGCTCACCCGTCCCCACCTGCCGCCTCCGCGGCCTTTTACGGATTCCAGTAGCCTCGCCTTTGGGTGCATGACACAGAAGGGGTGATGCCGCAACGCCTGAAGACATCGGATTGGTGAGTACCCCGACCTCCTCCGTTTTGGGGGTGATCGTTTTTTTTTTCCTTTTATACGGTTGGGTGGCTGCCGGAATTCCGTTTTCCTGCAGCCCCCCAGTGTTGCCCCGTTCCCCAGTTTTGGGGGTATTCCTGGGGGGAGAGCGCATTTCCCCCGCTTAGCCGGAGATGGCACTGGGCACCGGGCTTGCCAGCCCGCTGCGGCAGCGTCCGGTTAAGCATTGGGCCCCATCGGCGGTTTCCCCCGGCGCGCTGGCGTTCCAAAGGCGGGGGCACATTCTCCCGCCTTACCATTGCTGGTGTTAGGCAGCAGGGCTGGTTTTGCTTGCTGCGCCGCCATTTTTGGCAACCGTGCGGTGCCGCGCGTGGTGGCTTTCTATCGGCTGCTGGTGGATGGGATGATCCTCCCAGGGGCTGCGGGTGCTCCTTACCCGCTTCTGCAGCGTTCCGGTGGCGTCCGACGGTCGCGTCGTGGGCCGCGCGTTCAAATTTAGCCCCCCGGCTTCTGGAGGCTTAGGCCGCAACTAGGCTGCACCCTTTTTCTGAGCCCGGGCCCCCCCGGGGCGGTCCCAAATGGGTCCGGGCCCCCCCCAGGATGGGCGGACCTTAAACCCCCGGGTTGTGTTGGGGGGGGAGCCTAAATGCAATTTTTCCGGTTCGGTGTTCTGACTCTTTTGCATCTCCGGGTTTACGGGAACACGCACCTTGGGTGGTAATTTGGCCTGTTCTGGGCCACCGTTCCCCCCCCTGCAGCCTTTTTCCCCTTTCCCAAGGGAGAAGGGTAAACCCCATCTAAAGCGGGTGGCGACTTACTTCGCTTGCAACCACTCCCCAAAAAAAGTTCTCTTGCGGCCAGCCCGTCCCTTTGCCTGTCCCTCACCGACCGCTGTGGAGTCCGACCCCCCCCAGTCAGGAGTCTGTGGCCCGGAATGGGCCGGGCTCTCCCCCTAGCTGGGGTGCCCTTCCCAGACTGTCACGGGTAAAGGTTACAGCCTAGAGCGCATGCCCGTCGCTCCCCAGCCTAGCACCCCCCCGGGCCACCCCGGGCCAGCCCGTACGGAGCTTCGTAGAGGGTTAGTTTCCGCTCTCCCTCGCTACACCTGAGCTCTTCCTGCGTCAGGGGTCAAGGGGGACGCCAACCCGGGATCGGCGGCTCAAGTTGGACCCCTTGATTCTGATCGAGCCAGAAAGAAGGGAAAAGCAGCAGCGGTCCAACCCTGATACGGGCTGTAAAGACTCCCTTCTGTGAAGGAGAGATGCTCGGCCCCCCAGGGGAGGCCCTTTAAGCGCAGCGGCGGCAGGGGTTTTGGGTTTTCCTGCACCCCGGGGAGTTTAGGAGTGATTGCCAAGGAATGGAAACATCCGCAGGGGTTTTTCCCTACAGACGCCTTAATGGCTTTGTCCCTTCCCAGAGGAATCGGTACAAAGTGGTCGGGGTCCCATCAGGGGACGCCCCAGCTCGCGGCCTCAAAATCACGGCCACCCCTTTGTCTGACGCGGCAGCCTTATGACAGCATGACAGGCGTTGGATGGTTTTTGTAATTCGCCTTTGAGGGGGCCCCGGGGGCAGCGCCCCCACCGCGTTTCGGCTTCTTGGGCACAAAGTTGCATGGTCGGGGCTAAGCAGCTCCAGCAGGGTCTGTCAGTGGAGCTCCACGAGGAGTGTTGGGCCTGCTTCTCAGCTGTGGGTGCATCGAATTTCCCTTTTGTGCGCACTTTTTTTGAGTCACCCGTTTTAGTGGCAAAAGGCTCGGCCAAGGTAGTGGCCGTACGCCGTTCCCTATGGTTGAAGTCTTTGGCGCGGATGAACCTCCAAGAAGTTTTGGGGTGGCGCTTCCGTTTTCTGGCGGAAACTTTTGGCAAAGCGGGATGAATTTTTAATTTCAGGGGGCCACAGGGGGGTGTAGCAGCTCCTCCTCAGATCCCCCGGCCCTGGGGCAGTCCTTGGAACTTTTCTACAACCCGGGCCGCAGGGAAGGCCCCCAGCTCCTTTTTTGGAGCAGAGCTTCCCCACCCAACCAGCGCCACCCTGGGGTCCGCAGAACGCCAAAGGGCCCCCCGCCAAATCGGTCTGGGGTCTGCCCCACCCGAAGGCCCCCTTTCTGGGTGGGGGGCCGTCTCTGCATTTCCCAAGAGATCTGGGCAGGTTCTGTCGCGCGGGGGTGCCGGGTCGTTGGGGCAGGTTACAAATTTTTTTCCGGTCGGTTCCCCCACCGGTTTTTTTTTTGCCCCGCCGCTTCACAGCCCGGGGGCGTCGGTTTTTTTTTCAAGCAATCCGCACCCTCTTTTCCCAGGGGGTATTGTGCCCGCCCCGAATTCGAGCGTTTTCGGGGGGTTTTACTTGTTTTTTTCTTGGCCCAAAAAATGCGGCGGTGGCCTTTTTGGTTAAAGGGCTCAACCGGTTGGTGCAGGTTCCCTGGGTTTCGCTGGAATCACTCCGGTCGTGATTGCGTCACGGGAGCAATACGGTTTTTTGGCCCCCTAGAAATCAGGGGGGTATCTCCCAATCCCCTATTGCCCAGGCTACAGAGTTCCTGGGTTTGCAGTGGGGGCAGAACTTTCAGTTCACAGCTCTGCCGTTCGGTCTCGCGACCGCACCAAGGGTTTTCCTAGGTCTTGGCACCCCTGATAGCGATTTCGCCATCAGGGGCGGTGACCATCTCCAATTTTGGAAAAGCCTCCTTGGGAAGGCCCCCCCCTCGCCCCCGGGACGTATCGGGCACCCTGATTTCCTGTACGTTGGCGGGGGTTGTCAACTTCGACAATTTTCTGATCCAGCCAAAGGGGGATGGAGTTCCGGGGGATGAATCGACATCGGGGGCCAATTTGGCCCTCCCCCGGAAAAGGGTTTTGGGCAATTGCGGCAGTTTTTTTCTGTGCTGATGCATCGCACCCCCATTTTAAACTTCGCATTGATGGAAAGGGCTCGGGGATGGTGGCGGGTTTAGAGGGTGTTTTTTCCCAGTTTATTTGCCCTTGAGCGGGCGTCCAGCCAGGGGGGAAAGGGTCCCCCATGCCCCGGACATGATGGTTGGTCCCAATCCCCTGGGTCGGGCCGACCTGGGTTGGTGCTAATTTCCCCCCGGTTTGCGTCAGGGGAAGTTTTTCTTCCCCCGAGTGGCTGGTCTCACCACGGATGCCGCGCATCAGGGTGGGGAGCCTTTTTTCGGCTCCTGGACGACTCGGGCTGGGGACTTCGCGTCCGGTCTCCAGTTCAATTTTTGGACTCCGGCCATTTTCTTGGGCACTCCTTCTTTTGGGCCCCCGAGGTTCGGGGACCCCCAGTTCGGTTTTAGTCCCGACAATGCCACAGCAGTCCCCTATCTAAACACCAGGGGGGCACCAGAAGGGGGGTTTTTCGGGGAAACCGAAGGATTTTGCGGGGTCAGAACAATCGGTTCCGGCTTTCGCAGTTTTATCCCGGGGGTAAAAACTTTTGGACCACCCCGGACGACAACGACCCCGAAGTGGGTTCTTGGGAATTTTTTTCCCCCACCTTTGCCGGAAAGGGGAACTCCAGATCCCCTTTTTTGCGTCCCGTCTGAATACCAGTACCGAATCGTGTCCAGACCCGGGGACCCCCTGGCCCAGAAAGATTGGTTAGTTTTTTGGGGCATTTCCCCCTATTTTATTTTTTCCCCTTGGCCTCTTTTTCCCCCGGTGCTAAGGCCTAAGTCCGAGAGGGTCCCGCTTCCACACCCCCCCGGACGGCTCACAGGTCCTGGTACGGATCTGGCCCTGTGGCAGACTCCTTGGCCCCTCCCCTTTCTCCAATCTCCCTCAAGGGCCTCGTGCCACCCCCTAACCCCCTTTTGCAGTTTCTTTGCGGGGGCTGTTAGACCGCGTATGAAATCTGTGGTCTGTCGCAGGCGGTTTTCCAACCATGATTCGGGCACGCAAACCGCCAGTCCCCCCGGATCTATTACGTACCTGGAAGATTTTTTTTACCTGGGCGAGGCCCGCAGGTTTCCCCCCTTAGTTTTTTTTTGGTTCCAAGGGTTTCTTTTCATTCCTGCAGTCAGGCCCGGAGTCGGGCCGCGTCTTCCTTGAAAGGGTCAGATTTTTGCCCTTTCAGTTTTGTTTTTCCCCGAAATAGCCTCCTGCGCGAGGCAAAATGTTTTTGCAGGGGGTCACGCATTCGTCCCCCCCGGTTGTAGGCCCTTGAACCGTGGGATTTTAATCTTGTGTTGAAGGCTTCGTCTTCACTTTTTACCACTACGGGAGATCTCCCTCGTTTGCTTTTTTGGAAGGTGGTTTTTGGTGGCCATTACTTCCATCCCCGAGGTCGGAATGGGGCTTTTTCATGCAAATTCCTTTTTTTATTTTGCATAAGGGAAAAGGGGGTCTTGGCCGGTCCCCTTCATTTCTCCCTAAAGGGGGTGTCTTGTTTCACATTAATGAGGGCAAAATTCTCCCCCCCGCCCACTGTTCATTGTTTGGACGTGGTCAGGGGTGTTCCCCATCTACCACTCTGTCACCGAGTCCTTTTTGGCGCTTGGATGGTCTTTGTGTTCCGGGCGGCCCCGCGCAGGGGCCTGGGGCCCCTAAGGGGACCATTGCCACTGGTCCGGTCTGCGATTTTGGAACCTTCGCTAAAGGGGGAGTTCCCTCCGTTTCGGGTCCTGCTCATTCCCACCGGGGGGGTTGGCCCTTGGGCGGTTCGGCATCAGGCGTCGGTTACAAATTTTGCAAAGCGGCCCCCTGGGCTTTCGGCCATACCTTTTCTAAAAATTTTTATCAGTACATAACTTGGCCCCGGTGTCAAGCCTTTTGGGCCTAAAAGGACTTCAGGCAGCAGTTGTTAGGGGTTATCACTGCTGGAAATTGTTTTTTTTAGTTGTTTTTTCCCCACCCTCTGGGACAGTATTTTTCACCCCCAAAGGGGCTGTTCCCCCCAAAGAATGATGGCGAGAAAAAAAGGATTTTTTGACTTTTCCGTAAAATCCCTTTTCGTCCAATTTTCATTTGGGGGACACAGGTCCCCCCCCCATATCTTGTTTTCGGGGCGGTGTGTCTCTTTCTCTCAGCCACGGCTTTGGTACCAACTGATCAGCCTGGCGTCAGCAGGAGGGATATAGTCCACCGGGGCGGGCCCGACTCGTTTGGTCCGCCTAGTGTCCGCCTCCTAAGGCAAGGGCCTATACCCAAGGTGCTGTGTCCCCCAATGAATTGGACGAGAAAGGGGTTTTACGGTAAGTACAAAAATCCATTTTTTTTTTCATCTAAATATTTTTCGTGAGTGCAAGTGGATTTCCTTTTCTATTTAAATTGACCCGTGATGGGGTTTTGCCATTCTGCACCCGATTCATATTTGGGTAGGTGCTGCCTCTTTTTTATATATATATATATATATATATATAATATATAATATATATATAAATATATATATATATATATATATAATAAAATATTTGGGTGTCTGGCTTTATATTGAAGCTTCAGCGCTTGGTGGTGTACTATGGGTTTTTATAGTGGAGGTGAAAATGGAAGGGTAGAAGCCGAAGCGGCAGCTCTTCGACCCACATCTGGAAATTCAGGAACTTGGTCCCTAAATATCGGATCAGGAACTATTCTTACAGATTTGTCTCGTAGTAAACATTGAGGATCTGATGAGTACATGGATTTTTGGCATGGACTTTCACTTTGTAGTGACGGCTTTTACCTCTGTTCTATACAAGGATTAGCCCCATTAGCCCTACAGTTAATAAACATGTAGGCTACAGGAATCCAGCTTAATTCCATGCCAGAGAAGTGATGTGATCCCACACAGGCTATGTCATAAAAAAAAAAATACTTGAAGTAAAGCAAAAGGTTTCATAGTTTCTAAGCCGTTGTGTGACAGAGCTGGTTAGCAAAGATTAAAGAGCAATACATATAAAGACCTAGAAAGGTTAATGCGTCAGTCCTTGACGATATCACCAGCTCGTTAGTTTGCTACCTGGTTAAAAGCAGTGTAATATGCCAGATAAACCTCTAAACGTGTAGTACATGGACAGGATGGTGCTGGCATCCGCTCGCCTCTTTCACTCATATAATGGGGCATTCGGATAACTGTTGTCTTGATGACAGCCCGTTTATTGGCAATATGTTGTCTACTTTGATGCCATTTGGGCTTTTTAGATCAGTTTAGAAGCTCTAGACTTTTTGGGGACCATTCGGGGTGATTGCACACGGCATGGATTTGCTTCAGAAATTTTCTACGGGCATATCTGTATGTAAAATTCTGCAACAGATTGTGTGAATTTGACCCCATTCAATTTAATGGGGTAAATTCCACTGCAGAAATTGACATGCTGCAGATCTAAAAAATCCACACTGCAGTCACATTTCTGTCACATGGGCAAGGGATTTGTAAAGATCCCATCCACATGACTGGTGTAATGTACAGATCCATGCTGAAAATCAGCAGCAAATCTGTTCCCTGTGCATTTACCATTAAAGGGGTTGTCAGGTTCATTTTTTAAATTATGTTAGGAGGATAGTGCTGCTCTATTAAAGTAAAACAACAGAAACTTACACTTGCCTCACCTGTCTCTCACCTCGGATCCTGCGCTGTGCCGTCCTAGCTCTCCACCGATCTTCTGAACGGTGATGTCAGCCAGTGGAATGTGACCGCTGCAGCAGTGACGTCCGTTTGAGAAGAAGACCAGCAGAGAGCGAGGACGGTGCAGGACTGGAGCCAAATTAACAGAAGAGGTCAGTCTAGATGGGGTTTTTTTGTTTTGTTTTAGTAGGACAGTAGTATCCTAATACAATGCTTTTTTTAAAAAATCGGCTACTCAACCCCTTTACGAATGTTCTCTAACACTGTATCACACACTGAATATATCTTTATTTATGCTGCACATAAAAAACTACAAATAGAACCCCAACTACTGAGTAATGTTTCTGTACGTTGGCACCAGGACAAGTGAGGATAGCCCTATATAAAGCGGTCTTGTAAAAACTCCCATATACGGGTATGTTCACACTGCGTGTTGAGTCCGTGTGAACATACGTTATTAAATGCGTGTTTGGATCCGTCTATCGGACCCTAATCGGACTCAAACCCACATCTAGCAATGAGCAGTGTGATTTTAAACTGCTTGCAATGTAAAACACGCATCACGTTCAGACGAGTGATCTCTGATGATTGTTTACTCGGATCCGTTCTAAGAATTGATATGTCAATTCTTAATCCGAAAGATGCAGCAGGCGCCCTATTTAAAACTATAGGGTGCGTGTTGGATGCGTTTTGGATCCGATTGAAGCTGTGTTTTTGGATGCGATTTTCAGATCCAAAACGGATCCAAAAACGCGTGTGAACATACCCTAACGAGCATAGAGAACAGAATGGCTACATCAAAACACTTTCTGTTCCCCCTATTAAATACTCTTCTGGTTGAGGCCATTAGTAGCTCTATTATTTCATTTATTCTAAGCCGCTTTTTAATTAGGGCTATGCGAAGTTCGAGTAAGTACAGTATAAGGGTTATGTTAATTCTCTGTATTCATTGCAGGAGTCCTGGCACAAGGTGTACCTTCCATGGTAGGATCACAGGCAACTGGAACTAACCCATATAATCAACAGGTAAGTCTAGGTTTGTAATACATGATTGTAATAACAAGCACTTTTCAGGTGCATGTTGAGAAAGCTTCAGATGTACATGCTCAACATGCCCATATACAATAGCCCAACAGAGAATGTTATCCGTTTAATAGTACAGTTAGAAATCTGCACTATGATATATACGGTCAACTCACATTATTATAACCACCAATACCTATCTAGAGTAACCGCCACGTGCAGCACAGACAGCTCGATAAGCTGGGGTAACCTAGCAAAATAGCCTAGTAGGTTGTCACAGGTATCTGAAGCTGACTGTATCCCACAGCTGCGGGCCCTTAGGGAAAATCCATAGAGCCAACAAAACCATCAAGGTGGTTCTACAGATATTCAATTTGCTTCAAGCCTGAGAAATCAGGGTAGTAGTACTTGGAAGTCTTGGTCATGCTCTTCCAACCTATGTCAGGCATTTTTAGCCATGTGACATGTCGCATTGTTTTTCTGGAAGATCCCAACCGCCCCAAGGGAAGACCATCAACTTTTTCGGGCATACGTGATCTGCAAGGATGGATTTATACGCACATTAATTAAGAGTGCCACTCACATGGGTGAGTGGCCCAAAGAAAGCCACAAAAACATTTCCCTGACCATCAATCTGCCACCACCAACTTGTGTTCTTCCAGCAATGGCTGCAGGGTGTTTGTTCCAGCTACACCTGTATTTTTCAGTTTTTTGTTCCTATGGTGGAAATAACAATGCAGTCGTGGATCTAGCCTCAATCTTACATTTATGGCGACACGACATGTCAAAATACTCATTGGATTCTGAATCTTAAAACTGCGATGTCTGACTGTATTTTGACTCTGTTTTCAACGTGTGGGTCGTTTTTTTTCACCCACGGATTTAACGTCAGAAAACGAGTCCCAATCATCTCTGTGGGGTTTTGGATATATGTATCCGTCGTACAGTATCTCACAAAAGTTGAGTACACCCCTCACATTTATGTAAATAATGTATTATATTTTTTCATGGGAAAAAGTGTCAATATTTTCTGCGGCCACTATTATTTTCCAGCACTGCCTTAACTCTTTTGGGCATGGAGTTCACTCGAGCTTCACAGATTGCAGCCACTGGAATCCTCTTCCACTCCTCCATAACAACATCATGGAGCTGGTGGATGTAAGAGACATTGCACTTCTCAACCTTCAATTTCAGGATGCCCTACAGATGTTCAATAGGGTTTAGGTCTAGAGACATGCTTGGCCAGTCAGCAGCCTTACCCTAATTTTCTTTAGCAAAACAGTGGTCATCTTGGAGGTGAGCTTGGAGTTGTTGTTATATTGAAATACTGCCCTGCAGCCCAGTTTCTGAAGGCAGGGGATCATGCTCTGCTTCAGTATGTCAAAGGACATGTCAGCATTCATGGTTCCCTCAATGAAGTGTAGCTCCCCACAGCTGGCAGCACTCATGCAGTCCCAAACCATGACATTCCCACCATCATGCTTGACTGTAAGCAAGACACTCTTGTCTTTGTACTCCTCACCTGGTTGCTGCCACACATGCTTTACACCATGTGAACCAAATAAATTTATCTTGTTCCCATCAGACCACAGGACATGTTTCCAGTAATCCATGTGCTTAGTAAAACTAGCAAACTGTTTGTGGGCTTTCTTGCGCATCATCGTTTAGAAGCGGCTTCCTTCCGGGATGACAGCCATGCAGACTTCTTTGATGTAGTGCACGGGGCATGGTCTGAGCACTGACAGGTTGATCCCCCACCCTTCTAACCTGTTCAGCAATGCTGGCAGCACTCATACATCTATTTTGAAAAGACAATCTTTGGATATAACACAGAGCATGTGCACTCAACTTCTTTGGTCGACCATGTCAAGGCCTGTTCTGAGTGAAACCTGTCTTGTTAAACCGCTGTATGGTCTTGGCCACCGTGCTGCAGCTCAGTTTCAGGGTGTTGGCAATCTTCTTATAGCCTAGGCCATCTTTATGTAGAGCAACATTTCTTTTTTTCAGATCCTCACACAGTTCTTTGCCATGAGGAGCCCTGTTCAACTTCCAGTGACCAGTACAAGAGAGAGTGTAAGATTGATAACACCAGATTTAACACACCTGCTGCCCATTCACACCAGAGACCTTTTTCCACTTCAGCGCGATCAGCACGTACTCCCGAGACGCACAGGGGAGGGGGGGCGGCAGCCCGCCGGCCCCATAGACCTGTATTACTCGCTGTGCGAAAGCGCCGCGAGTACGTGACATGTCGCTTATTTCCCCACACCTACCATACGATCGTATTGTTCGAGCGGGGAGAGGAGGCGTAATCCATACTTCTCTACAAGAACTATGGATTACCGTAATTTCGGTGCGCATTTTGCCCGTATTAGAGTGCAAATACGCGGCAATATGGGCGCCAAAAGTACGCCGTGTGAACATACCCTTAGGGTGCTTTCACACAGCGCAGTTTTGGCGCAGTTTTAACTGCGCTCCAATTAAACTGCCTTTATTACCAGCAATCTTCTCTCAGTTGTCTACATTGTTCAGAAAGGTGTTTCAAGTAAGTAATCAATTACTGTGTTTGAAGTCTTGTGGATTATAAACACACTAATTGATTACTCACTTTCCAAGCAGTTTAGGTAAGTGACCGGAGCTTGCTGATAATAATGGCAGATAATTGGAGCGAAGTTAAAACCGCACCATAACTGCGCTGTGTGAAAGCACCCTTAGGCCCCGTTCACACTGCTTATTCACGACGGATTGCGCTCGCAATTCCGGCTTGAATAAGGGGCGGGGGCGCGGCCCGCCGGCCCCATAGACTGCCATTATCCACGGCGCGTATTGCACCTGGATAATGTGCATGTCACTTTCTCCCCCCGCGGCGGATTCGCCAAGCGGGGAGGAGCGACGGAATCCACTGTTCTCTATGAGAGCTGGGGATTACCGTAATTACGGCGACGGATTGGCGCCGTACTGCAGCGCAAATCCGGCGCGGAGTACGGCGCCAATCCGCGGCGAAATAAGCCGTGTGGACACGGCCTTAGGGGTGGGTGTACTCCCTTTTGTTGCCAGCAGGTTAGACATTGATAGTTGTGTGTTGTTGAGTTATTTTGAGGGCACACCACATTTACACTGTTATACAAGCTGGACACTGACTACTTTACATTGTATCAGTGTCATATCTTCATGTGAGGGGTGTACACTTTTGAGAGATACTGTAGAAATGTTTGGGATGCATTTTTTTACTTGAAATATTGCAGATTACTGAATGTGTTTAGGCTTTTTTTTTTTTTTTTTTAATGGTGATTTTGAGACGTGTAGCGTACAACTCGGATTTTCAAGTGAGGTCTATAGGGCTGGGTTACAGTTGGATTTTTATGGTTTTTAAAACCCAAATCCACGAGTAAATCCAACTGTAAATCATTGTCGTGTGGACGGGCCCTTAGGTTCTGAAGGGTTATTCTTTTACTAAGTTTATTCAACATTATTATCTATCAGACATGTTATGCAATGAGCTGTAATAATTGATTGCATCATTGCCTTGTAGCGTTATCTTTATGCAGATCAGTTAATTTACATGCATTATGCTATATGATTTTCTCTGATTGGATAGGATCCTTCTATTGTATACACAGCCTGTATGATGTGTAAGTAGAAGTCCTCCTTTTTATAGCAACCATCTCTGAGATCTGCACTTGAAACTTGCGCTTGAACATTTATGTCTGTGCTTGGGTATTTAATATATTAACAGGAATTTTTTAAATAATATAAACTACAGTAATTCTTCTTCTTAATTTACAGATGGGTCTTCTAGTCACCCCAGGGCAGCAGGCACCACCACCTTATCCAGGTCAAAGTCAACCTAATCAGCCTGTCATGCAACAGCCTTCAACCCCAATATTTGTTGCACCCCCTCCCAGGACGCAGCGGTTACTCCATTCTGAAGCCTACTTGAAATATATTGAAGGACTGACTGCAGAATCTAACTGCATCAGCAAATGGGACCAGACTTTGTCAGGTGAGATACCAAACCAAGATCTGTTATGTTCAAACGGGGGAATATCCAATTACTTGTTGATTCAGACCCATGGGGAAAATTGACACTATGAGTTGATGTCCGTACCCGTATAGAGACATATATATTTTCATCAAAGTAATTAGTAGCCAGATCAGTGGTGGCTGTAACGCACAGTCCTGCACCTGGTGCCAATGCCAGCAGGTAAAGGGGTTTTCCGGGTCTGAACATTTTTCTTCAAATGGGACCAGGAGGGCGAAAAATAGAAAAAAAAGTTACTTACGACTGCCGCTTCCAACCCCTGGGTTTCCCGTCTCTCATGCCAGCACACAGAAGATGACGCTCCCTTGTGAGTGAATGGAGAACGAGCATCTTCTAGTTGTTGGACAAGACACCCACATGCAGAGAAGCAGATCCTGGGTTGCTTTGGAGCGGTAGTGGCAGGGGAATAGGATTCGAGAATAACTTTTTACTTTTTCACCACCCTGCCCCTATAAAACAATATTTTTACCACACTGGAACACTCCTTTAAAGGGAACCTGTCACATAGATTATGCCCCCCTTGCTGAGGACAGCACAAGCTAGAAGAGCAAGAAAAGAGTCCAGCTTATTCATGAGCAGGTGTTGGCCCTGCCCACCTGGCAGTTATTCTCTTGTTTCTATCTATTCAAAGTAATAGGGTAGCCATTGTGAGGTGGGCAGGGCTAGCCTCAGTGGGCGGGGTATTAAAAAAACGAACTCTCTTCATGACTCTCTTCTGGCTGAAAACTGAAGATTTGAGCAGTAAATGCTCTAAAACTCCAGCATCTTACAGAATGAGGGACACAGCGCTGGAAACAGCAGGTCTGACACTAGCTTGTGCTGCCCTCAGCAAGGGGGGGCATAATCTATGTGACAGGTTCTCAGGTCTTCAGTGCTGCAAACAAAAATGATTGTAGGACTGTACGAAGAAGAGAGCCCTTTTGTAGCAGAGATTCCTGGCCTTAATTGCCAAGGCTGCTCTTTGTAGTTGGTGATCCTGGGGATGCTGACATGAGTGAGAGCTGTCGAAAATAAATAACATTTTGTAAGACTTTTTATTTTTTAAATTGCTTTATTTTTTATATCGACGGTGGACATTTAAGAGAGCCTATTCCAAATTTGCACATACCTACAGCAGTGTCTAAAGAGCATTTACACCCAAATTCCTATATACAAAAATCTGAGTAATAGCATGACTGCTGCTAAAAGTCTCATCTGACAATGCCTAACCGCCACAACCTTTTTATAAAGATTTCCATATGAGTGTCCTCTTCAACGAAACAGTACAGAGATCTTTTTAAGATCGTTTTACCCCTTGGCCTGTAACCATTAAAAGGGGGCATCCTTATATGTCTTGAGGAGAGGCGGCTTTGCCTTCATTATAATCGAGGATTCTTTACTGTAATAGCAGTGACACTATGGAACTTGCTGCCACAAGAGGTTGTGATATGTCGATTCATTGAACAAGTTTTTCAAGGGTCTTTTTGTTTTTTAAAAAATATCATATCAAAAGTCACGGGAGCTAGATTCTGGAGATGGGACGTGGATCCAGGGAATAATTCTACGGAAAATTTCACTCGTCGGGAGGATATAAGGCAGTTGGTTTCTGCCTTATTCTGGATCAACATGATAAAGGTGGATATTGGAGTGATGGACCTGTAACTTATCAACTATATTAAGAGTCTGGGTTTCACATTACAATTTGGCTCTAGACTGAGGTAGTACTGAAGTAGTACTCGAAACACAACTTTTTGTTCTCTTATCTTACACTGCTAGATTAGGAAGGGAAGATCTCTCCTTAGGGAGAGCACCGAATGAACGGCTTGTAGAGTTTGTTTTGCCTTTTCACCCTAGAGATCTTCCCTTCCTGAGCTACCCGATGCCTCCCACACAGCCAGCTAGTATCGCTCTGCTCTGCACTGAAGAGGGACAAAAATCCTGAAACAGCGTTGTCTGCAGATGAGAGATACTGGCTTGGCTAAAAAATCCTTTTTGCTTTCTCAAGACTCGGTGGGTCAAAAGCAAATTGAGGATTTGTTACATCCAACAGAGGGCGCGGTGGGCTTCTCAGCCCCTTTCCCATAATGCATTGTGACTGCTAGATTAATAACATTAATAACTTTTAAGTTTTATTCATGTCCACGTATTCACAGGATGTGATTTAGTGTCTGTTTAGTGGGGATCTGACCGCTGGACCCCTTCTGATTACAAGGAGGAGGCACCATAGTTCCCCCACTTGAATGAAGCATTTGTATGTGCACTATTGCTCCATCCACACTTTGGGACAGTTAAACCTAGCAAAGCTCAGTATTTTGTTCTCTTCAAAACACCTTTTCTCATGATCACTAGGAGTGTCAGGATGATAAATTAGGTGTAGAAGTATCTTTTTGCTCTACTCTTTATCCAATTAGATGTCTCCGTCCGAATTATATTATTATTACAGCTGTCGAGAGATATACACCACACCGTTCGGGTTTGGGGCATAAATCTGATTTTTAATCACCGTGAGTTACAGTCCAATAGAACTTTTTAATCACATGACTATTCTATCACTATATGATTGTTTAATTGGCAGTCACCAAGAGACAGGTTGTAATTTGCATCTACGTATTAGGCATTCCCGAACTTTCCTCTGTATTGTCCGAGGGGGGGGGGGAGGCCTTGATTCTCTTGCTGTAAGCAGGCAATGCATCGGTTGCAAGGAAAGCGGTGTAGAAAATATCTGCCATAAAGGCAAATAAAGAACAGTTATAACACAATACCTGGTGAACTTGCTAAAGATATGATGATAGAACTGGTTTCCAGGTTTTTTTCCCCTAAAACATCAACTTGACAGGAGTACCGCTTGTCTAAACTTGGTTCGCCCGCAAATCAGAATGGAGAGTACCTCCTCTCCCTTCTGCACAGAGATGTGGGACCTGCATCTATCGGACATTTTCAACATAATATGAGACACATCCTATTGATTATGCCATACATTTTTAGAATAGGAACACCCCTTAAACAGTGAAAAGAAATCTAAAAATTGTTTGAAACTAGAGCCATGCTTTTGGTGACTTCTTAGCTTTCTGTTATAGGCACATGTTTTAGCAGGGGGACATTATTGATATGTAGAATGACCCTTTAAATGTTGATTTGCGCCAGTTTCTGAACTCTATTTTCTTCTCTGTGATTCTTATTACCTTTTGCTTCCCATTTCAGCTCGGAGACGAGATATCCACTTATCCAAAGAACAGGAGAGCCGACTTCCTTCCCATTGGTTGAAAAGCAAAGGGGCCCACACAACCATGGCCAACGCGTTGTGGCGTCTCCGAGATCTCATGCTTAGAGACACCTTAAACATTCGACAGGCATACAACATTGAAAATGTCTAACCTCTCACCACTGTTTTTTCCTTTCATACCGAGATCGTTTTTGTGGAACAATTGATGTTTTTAGTGACTGGAGGCCAATATTTTTTATTGCATTTCTGTACATTGTAAGACCATTTTGATATGAGGACATTTTTAATAAGCTTATTTTGATTGTGTTTCTTTTTTTTGTTATGTATTAAGTTGTCAAATGCAACATTTTTACATGTTTTCAGTTGTGTTTTGGGGGTGTCGACAATGCTCGTTGCTGGCCGGTGTGTTAGGTACCTTGTTTTTTATTGTAATTGTGGGTTCAGCTGTACCACACACTGCCATTGTTTTAAATTAAATGTCTTTGCCACTACACTTTGGCTTATGGCCTTTCTGCAGTTATGTACTCTGAACCTTGCTGTTCTTACTTCACCATACTACTTATAAGTATGTTGAAGTTACACTCTGAATACTTCCTTGTTATCCATCTTGGGCTCCATTGCCAGTATCTGTCGGGATATATATATAAAAAAAAAAGGTATTCCAGCATAAATCCTTGCGTAGTCATAGAGGTCTGTAGGCCTCATTTATGTAAACTTACAGTAAGTGTATGTTCAAATGGCGTATTTGCGGGGCATATTTCTGCACATAATTGTGCTGCAATACGTCCAAAGTACGCCCCACAAATATGGTAATTCTTAGCCCTCATTGAGAATTATGATTACCTGCCGTTTTCCCCACCCACAATACAAGCTGGGAGAAAGAAGTGATGTCAACTCTAATCAGAGCTGTGGAGTCGGCAAGCCAAAGCCCCGACTCCTCACTTTCCCAAACCTCCGACTCCTGACTCTCTCATACATGGCGCACGTTTAAGTGATAACTTTACTGTAGTAAAATGGTCACATCAGGCTGTTTATCACCTTATGATACAATAACCAAGCTATTTAGGTAGAACAGATACTGACAAGCAAAAGGGTAACAATGTTTTGATTTTTTGAACACTTGTGGGTAGAGATGAAGAAAAAGCTGTATTTGTATCCAAGTCCAGTCTGCACCAACATTGGGAATGTGTAGAAGAGACCTGGGATCAGATTTTTGGTCAAGATATGCTTGAATCTGATACAGAGCCCAGAAGGATTCAGGCAGTATTGAAAACCAAAGGTGGATTTCCCAAATACTAACAAAATGATAAAAATTAACATTTTCATTTTTAGGAGCAAAACGGTAACAATGCAGTTACAGGAAAGAATCTGCAGAACTAAGCAGATGCTAAATACTTGCAAGTCAAATTTATGTATAAGATAGGTAAGATGACTGCATATACAATTACAGTAGCCTCATGTACAAAGCTGTAGTAGATGGTGAGATATGGGGCCTGAAAGTCACAAGTTCAAAACATTGTTACCATTTTGCTTGTCAGTGTAAAATATATTTATTGGATATGACTTAGAACACAAAAAATTGTAAATAGCAAAACACATGCAGGAACATTTGTGAAGTCTCTGAATTTTTTTTTTTTTTTTTTTTTTGGAGAAATAGTAATTGCCTCCATCAGATCCTGCATACATGACCTCACATCTGATCTCATTATTTCCAGGATAGAGAACGGCCTCTCTACACTAACTTGGGGGCAAAGCGGTGACCACAGGGGCAACATCTCTAACAATGTCAGGGTATAAAGGAATTGCCTCAGCCACAGTCAGTTTTGATGAACAGTTGAACTCTTCTACTTCTTTGAAAGCAGGTGAAAAATTTTGCTGAAACCTGTTTGCCATGGGATGCGGAATCTTTTCCCCTTGGGCAGCGCTTTGCCTGCTCCATGTCATCACTTACACTCCTCATGTGATGAGGCTGAAGATATGGGAGCAGTAGCACTGGCCGGATCCAATTCCTCTTGCTCTTTGCACTGCATCGAACTAACTGGACCAACTTATTATATATTTTGGGAGTCGGTCCATTTTATGACGACTCCGACTCCTGCAAAATAGGCACCGACTCCACAGCCCTGCTTCTAATTGGTACTTACGCACTGGGGAAAGTGAATGTCAGCGAGAGCGGTACACTGGCTATTGAGTACTCCTCAAGCAACAGGCGTATAGCGGCGTGCATAGGACATGCCAAAAAACGCCTGCAATACACCGTGTGAACATATCCTAATACACTTCTTGTTGCCTATAGCAACCAATCAGAGCTCAGCTTTCATTTTTCCAGCGCAGTAAAAGAGATGAATGTGGTTGCTATGGGCAACAAAGACAGTCTTGCGATTAGACAGTTTTCATAAAGGAGTCTCTTTTGGACTATTTTTCTTTAGTACACACTCTGACCTGGACTGCGTGTCAGTCTACTACTCTTTAATGTTTGGCACATGAGGTATATACCATCAGGAAATAGAGCAAATTAATCTTTGCCCTATAGACCCCGATGGCCAAGTCATGGCATTCATCATGTGAATTGGGCTGTAAAGTGGATACTAAGGGTGACATGTCCCATTAGGACTGCACCATTTTTTGGGTGTATTTTGCACCTAAAAACTGACGCCCTATTCTCTATATAAATGAACAGTAGTGCACCAAAACTAGGTGCATGTTACGCCAGACACGACACATTTGAATGCGCCTAAATTAGACGCATCAAATATGCTAACAATAATATGCTATGCACCTAAGTTAAACACATCAATTATACAAGGTAGACCACATGCCAGATTTTGACATGTTCATTAATTCAGGTGCACTATACGCTTAATGTGCCTTAAAACTGGCATGGATGCGCCTCTTTTCTGACATGTCAGCCTAAGGGCCTTATGTATTAGAGCTCAGCTTTCATTCCATATAATTCTCTGGAAAAATGAAAGTGGAGCTCTGATCGGTTGCTATGGGCAGTCCCTATAGGCTTCAGTATCAATTTGCTGTGGAATTGCATACAATCTACTGTCCTGTTACAGCCTTGTTACCTGGTGGAGAGGCAGACTAGACTGTACATGAATTTTATTAAGGAAAGGCAATCCAGAAAAATATCTGCCTCATGCAATTAGTACTAAGCATCGATCACTGATCTAGGAAGTCGAGTGGTGCCAGTTTGATTTAAATTTACACCTTTGTTCTGCATTACAGTATCTTAAAGGGGTTTTCTCGCTACAAAGATCATATCTGTAATTATGGGGACTGTACAAATAAACACTTTTGCAATTGGTTTGCATTACCTAAATCATTTAGTATAACAGATAAGAGCTAATCTGTGTGAGTAGAGATAAATCAGCAACCTGAGGTCAGAGCATGCCCCCTGTGCTGTGATTGGCTACCTGCACTCCGTGCTTACTCCTCTCTGAGCTATGTAAAATTAAAGTGAAACGGCTTTCTGTGCTGACTGTGTAGTAAAAGCTGCCTGAGCTCCTCTCTATGCTCATCTCCCAGCTCTATGTGAAGGATTTGGGCAATTACTGACTAGCTGCTAGATTCACTCTCTCCTCCCATACAACACAGCCTTCTACACTGCTCCCCTCCCCTATATAACACACCCTTATACACTGCTCCCCTCCATCTCCTGCCTGATAACAGAGGGAGGAGCAATTTGCATTCCTCACATTTGTTTCATCAGTTCAGGCTGTATGTACAGCTGTTTACAGCAATGCAGGTGTCCTGGTTACAAAGAGCTTGTGGGGGGAGGTGACAGCCCTCCAGGAATGAGAACTGACCACTGCAGGAGGTCTGCAGAGCTGTAAAATCCTCTCCCTTTCACTGCTCATGCAGAATGATGATATCACCAGTCTTCAGTGAGGGGAGACACACCTACTGGGAGGAGAGACCCACTGACTGGGAGGAGAGACCCGTCCCTGGATTTGAAGCTGTAAGAGACAGACACAGCTCAAGTCTGCGAAAGCTTGTGATAAGAAAACCTCTTTAAGCACTCTATGCCATTATATGGTGCCACTGTCTCTTTGTGCTGTGTAATACAGCAGCTGTAGCACTATGTATACTTTATACCAGTATATGTATATCATGCTGCAAGTTGGGTTTTTCTTTGTTTTTTTTTTTTTGGGGGGATGGGGGGGGGGAGGTTCGTGCTGGATGTATAGATGCATTCATGAAAAAAAAAGTACACCCTCATTGGCTTCTATGGTTTGATTGTCTGGGAACACAATAGGAAAAAGAACCTGTATTTTAGAAGGTCTTAAAATTAAATACACATGACCTATAAAACGAAAGAAGGTTATTTCATGAGCTATGCCTTGCATATGGCTGAGCAGATCTAATGGGGCATTGTTGTCTTAGAGCTCTGTAAACCCTTAGGGCATGTCCCCACAGCACGGGTTTTCGGACGGTTTTTCAGGCGGTTTACTATTTTGCAGACCGCCTGAAAAACTGGCCGAAAATGAGCAGAATGGGGCTCTATGGAAAACCCGTGCAGTGGTTTGCCGCCCGCAAAACATTGTGAATGCACAATCTTCTGTCCGGTTTCCGGACAGAATATGTGCATCTCAATGTGAAGGGGGAGGGCTTTTCACCGCTCATCGCGGAGAAAAGCTCCCCCCCCCCCACGGCTGTGGGTACGGCCACAAAACAGTGCAAGTACCGGTCGCATAACCGACCGGTATTTGTCACTTGCCGTGTAAATGGCCCTATACATTCTCTGTCTGAGACAACACCACGACTACCTGAGAGAAAGAGAGGATAGGTGCAGATAGTCCACAGGCCATCCAAATTGTGTACCGACTGCTCCCTGGGATAGAAGGTGGCAGCACAAGTTCTCCATTTAAAGCGCCAGGTGTAGAATCGCCTTGTATTGGTAAAGGATCAAAGAGAGGGAATGCTAGAAGAGCGCCTTCAATTCAATTGTATGGGCAGGTCGGTGGATCCAATAGTGCGATGTCATTAAAGAGGTTAGGAGGTATGTTCCCAGCAGAGAGCGGGTTAGCAGGTGGGAGTAGGATAGACAGTAATTTGGTTGAGTCAATTTAGTAAGGAGGTTAGTGCTGGACTGGAAATAAAAAGCAGCCCTGGCACACAACCTTCACCAGCCCACATACAATAGTCACACATTTTGCCACTTTCTTAAATAAACAACACTATAACCACAAGCAAGAAAGAAAAAGTGGCACAGAGAAACCCTTAATCACGGGGTCGGGGACAGATGTACGCTGCCACTATACAACCGCCGTTCTAACCTACAATACCAACATACACAGATTATATAGTGGTCAGGTCGCCATCACATGACAGTGAATACACCACTGATCCAACACAGAAGCAAAATAATCTGACAGGGACTCACAGGAGATGTCTTATCTGATTGGAGTTGTTCTCTTCACCAACAGGCCTAGACCATCATGATGTCTTTTCTGATGAGTTGTTCTCTTCCCTTTTTTTCTCCATCCGGCCCAGAACGCAATGACATCTTTTCCTGGCCCCTACTTGTTCCTGTAGAATTTACCACACAAACATCTTAGACCCCTCTCTTTTCCAGCACGGCCCTATCAATTCCCACCTCTATATAAACTGCTCATCCATAGGGCCCCCATGTGTGCCACCAGTAGGTAGGTATACACCTCATATAGTAGGGAGTCTCCCAAATTAAGCAAGCAGATATGTAGACCCTATTAGGTACGTTAGACCCTAAAAATTAGGAATTAAAGAGTCACAAAAGTGGCAGGTAAATAGGTAGGACCCAATTAAGTAGCTATACATGCCCCTAGTAGGTAAGTATAAAGGCCTTCCACAGGTATATAGGTACCTTCAGAATGTAGGTTAATAGGCATCCCCAGTAAATATATGGATTGATTCAGTAGGTGATGGGGTATATAATCCCCAATTAGGTAGCCCCTCAGTGGGTCTATAGGCCCTCTCAGCAGGTAGAGAAGTATAAATGTATCCAGAGTAGGTAGGGAGGTATATAGTATGCCATTAGGTACCTTATGTATAGACCCTTTCAGTAGGATCCCCTTAGTAGGTAGATATAGAAAGTCCCCCACAGTAGGTAGGTAAATAGGGTCCCCCAGTAAATAGGTTGATATAAAAGCCCCCCCCCCCCCAGTAGGTAGATATAAAAACACCCCCCAATAAGTAGGCATATAGGGTTTCCCAGTAGATAGCTTGGTATATAGGGTCCCACCAGTACTTAGGTAGGTAAATAAGTAGATAGGTATATAGGACCCCCATATTAAGTAGATAAGTATATAGACCCCCCCCCTCCAGTAGGTAGGTTGATATGGAGGCCCCCGTCTAGGAGGTAGGGAGATATGTGGGCCCCTCTCTCGGAGGTAGGTACATAAGTCCCCCAGTAGTTAGGTAGGTATACAGGGCCTCCCCCTGTAGTCAGGAAGGTATAAAGGACCTCCCACAGTAGTTAGGTAGGTATGCAGGACATCCTCCTAGTAGTTGGGCATGTATTCAGTGCCTCCCCCAGTAGTTAGGAGGTATGTGGAACCTCCCCAGAGTAATCAGACAGATATGCAGGGCCTCCCCCCCCCCCCCCAGTAGTTGGGTAAATATACAGGGCCTCCCCTAGTATTTAGGCATGTATATAGCACCTCCCCCAGTAGTTAGGCAGCTATACAGGGACACCCACCAGTAGTTAGGCATGTGTACAGCGCCTCCCGCAGTAGTTAGGCAGGTATACAGGACTTCTCCCAGTAGTTGACAGGTATACAGGACTTCCCCCAGTAGTTAAGCAGGTATACAGGGACTCCTCACAGTAGTTAGGCAATGTATATAGTGTATGTAAACTTCTGGTTTCAACTGTATGTGGTCCAGCGATGCAGCTGTGAGGCTCCTCTGGCTTAGGGGTTTGGTCGCAAATGCAACCTCTGCAGCCCCTGTAGCTGCGCTACTGGTCGATGCCGTAACTCGGGGGTGCAGCAGCCCGGACCCTGGTGCCCCACTGGGAATTTGGTATTGATTATAGGGAAGAGATTCCTGGTGGCAGATAGATGAGAGAATAGAATACATGGAGATATAGAGAGCTCATTGCCCAGCACAGGGGTAGGGGGTAGGCAATTCGTTTCTGGAAAATGGAAATTGAGATTATGAAGGCCAGGAAAAGCATGGCGGCTGAGTGTGGTAGGGGGGGTGAAGCTGTTAGTGGCTGTTAACTTTTACCTTGTTAAGTGGTATCCATGGTTGGCGCACACTGTTATGGGGCACTCGTGGCTATTATACGCTTATGGGGGTAATGTGGCTATTATACCCTGTCACAGCTGGCATGCACTGTTATGGGGGTACATGTGGCTATTATACACTGTCACAGCTGGCATGCACTGGTATGGGGGTACATGTGGCTATTATACACTCACAGCTGGCAAGCTCTGTTATGGGGTACATGTGGCTATTATACACTGTCACAGCTGGCATGCTCTGTTATGGGGGTACATGTGGCTATTATACACTCACAGCTGGCATGCTCTGGTATGGGGGTACATGTGGCTATTATACACTGTCACAGCTGGCATGCTCTGTTATGGGGGTACATGTGGCTATTATACACTGTCACAGCTGGCATGCTCTGGTATGGGGGTACATGTGGCTATTATACACTGTCACAGCTGGCATGCTCTGTTATGGGGGTACACCATGTTGGCGCACAATATTATGGGTTCTCTGTGTAACATATCCTGGTGACTGCAGGTAACCATAGACCTGTATTTGAATCCCCCGGTGCAGATAATGTTTCCCACAGTGATTCCAGAGGAGCCGCCCCGTCCCGCTCACGTGTAATGAAATCGGCTGCCCTAACTCTTTGTCCTACTGCGCATGCTCCGGAGCGAGTCTCTTCCTCGGGAACAGCGACTTCTGGCCCGTCGCTTCCTCGGGTTGGATCATGTTTGTTCTGCGCGTCCTGGTTTCCCAGGGAAAGGGGATGTTTGGCTCCGCCCTTCCGCGCTCTTGGAGGATCGTCCAGCCTGAGGACAGAGCAGAACGGAGGTAGGAGCAGCGGCGCCTCCTCTACAGTCATAGTGCACCGGCCCCAGAGCGCCTGCGCCAACCCAGGGGTCAGCAGTGTCCCCAGCTCAGCGGTTATTGTAGATGTGACCTGACTGGTGCCATATACCAGGTGCCCGGCCCTGTACCCTCCTCTAGCCAGCACCTGTGCCCGCCCTGTACCCGCCTCTAGCCAGCACCTGTGCCCGCCCTGTAACCACCTCTAGCCTGTGCCCGCCCTGTACCCGCCTCTAGCCTGTCCTGTCCTCTAGCCTGTGCCCGCCCTGTACCCTCCTCTAGCCTGTGCCCGGCCCTGTACCCTCCTCTAGCCAGCACCTGTGCCCGCCCTGTACCCTCCTCTAGCCAGCACCTGTGCCCGCCCTGTACCCGCCTCTAGCCAGCACCTGTGCCCGGCCCTGTACCCGCCTCTAGCCAGCACCTGTGCCCGGCCCTGTACCCGCCTCTAGCCGCCCTGTCCCCCCCCCCTGAAACCCGCCTCTAGCCAGCCCCTGTGCCCGGGCCCGGGTCCCCCCCTCAAAGCCAGCACCTGCCCCCCCCCTGAACCCGCCCCCTACCAACACCTTGCCCGGCCCCTGTCCCCCCCCCCCCCTCTACCTCACCTGTCCCCGGCCCTGAAAACCCCCCCTCTAGCCAGCACCTGTCCCCCCGCCCTTCCCCCCCGCCTCTAGCCAGCACCTGTGCCCGCCCTGTACCCGCCTCTAGCCAGCACCTGTGCCCCCCTGTACCCTCCTCTAGCCAGCACCTGTGCCCCCCCTGAAAACCCCGCCTCAAAGCCACACCTGTCCCCGGCCCGTACCCCCCTTTCTAGCCAGAAACCGGGTCCCCCCTCCCTGTACCCCCTCTGCCACACCGGCCCCCGCCCGGTTACCCCCCTTTCTAGCCACCCCAAACCCCTGTTTTTTTCCCGGCCCTGTCCCCCGCCTCTACCAGCACCTGTCCCCCCCCTGTCCCCGCCCCCTAGCCAGCACCTTGCCCGGCCCTGAAACCCGCCTCGGGCCAGCACCTGTGCCCCGCCCTGTACCCGCCCCCAAACCCAAACACCTGTGCCCGGCCCTGTGCCCGCCTCAAAGCCAGAAACCTGGGCCCCCCCCTGTACCCTCCCAACCAGCACCTGTCCCCGGGCCCTGTACCCCCTCTAGCCAGAAACCCGGGCCCGGGGGCCCCCCCCCCCCCTGAACCACCCCCTCTAGCCAGCCCCTTTTGGGGGCCCCCCCTGTACCCCCCTTCAACCACACCGTGCCCGCCCTTTACCCTCCCAAGCCAGCCCCCTTTGTCCCCGCCCTGTCCCCCCCCTCTAGCCAGCCCCTGTCCCCCCCTGTCCCCGCCTAAACCCCAGCACCTTTGCCCGGCCCCTGTCCCCCGCCTCTAGCCACCCCTGTCCCCGGCCCTGTACCCCCCCTCAGCCACCCCTGTCCCCCCCCCCTGTCCCCCGCCTCAACCAGCACCTGTGCCGCCCTGTACCCTCCTCTAGCCAGCACCTGTCCCCGGGCCCCCGGGTACCCCCTCAACCCCAGAAACCTGTCCCCGGGCCCCTGTACCCCCCTCTACCCAAAGAAAACCGGGTCCCCGGGCCCTGAAACCCCGCCCTAGCCACACCATTGCCCCCCCTGTACCCTCCTCTACCCAGCCCCCTGTGCCCCCCCCCAGAAACCCTCCCTACCACCCGTGCCCCCCCCCTGTACCCCCTCTACCCAAACCCCCTGTGCCCCCCTGAAACCCTCCCTACCAAACCCACCTGTGCCCCCCTGTACCCCGCCTCTAGCCAGCACCTGTCCCCCCCCTGTACCCCCCTTTCTAGCCATCCCCTGTGCCCCCCCTGTACCCCCTCTAGCCAAAACCTTCCCCCCCCTTTACCCGCCTCTAGCCAGAAACCTGTGCCCCCCTGTCCCCCTTCCCCCCTCTACCCACACCTGTCCCCCGGCCCTTTGTACCCCCTCTACCCACCACCGGGTCCCCGGGGCCCGGAAAACCCTCCTCTACCAGAAACGGGCCCGGGGCCCTGTCCCCCCTCCTCTAGCCAGCACCTTTTCCCCGGGCCCCGTACCCGCCTTTTAGCCAGCCCCCTGTGCCCGCCCTTTGGAAACCCGCCTCTAGCCAGCACCTGTGCCGCCCTGAAACCCGCCTCTACCCACCCCAATGTGCCCCCCCTGTCCCCCGCCTCTACCAGCCCCCTTTTTCCCCCCGCCCCTCCTCAAGCCGAAACCGGGTTGCCCGCCCTGTACCCGCCCCCACCCAAACACCTTCCCCGGGGCCCCTGTACCCCCGGCCCTACCAGCACCGTGCCCCCCCCTGTACCCGCCTCTAGCCAGCACCTGCCCCCCTTGTCCCCCGCCTCTACCACACCTGTCCCCGGGCCCCCTTTTCCCCCGCCCTCAAGCCAGCACCTGTCCCCGTCCTGTACCCTCCCCCTACCCCACCACCTTGCCCGCCCTGTACCCCCCACCCCACCTTTTCCCCCGCCCTGTACCCTCCCTAGCCAGCACCTTGCCCGGCCCGAAACCCGCCTCACCAGCACCTGTGCCCCGGCCCGTACCCGCCTCTAGCCGCACCTTTTCCCCGGGCCCTGTACCCGCCTCAACCAAAGGCACCTTTGGCCCGGCCCTGAAACCCCCCCCTCTACCAGCACCTGTGCCCCCCCTTTTCCCCCGCCAAAAAGCCAGCACCTTTGCCCCCCTTTACCCTCCCTACCCACACCTGTGCCCGGCCCTGTACCCCCCCTCTAGCCAGCACCTTTGCCCGGCCCTGAAACCCCCCTCAAGCCAGCACCTGTGCCCGCCCTTTTCCCCCTCTCCCCAAAGCACCTGTCCCCGGCCCCTGTACCCTCCTCTAGCCAGCACCTGTGCCCCCCTGTACCCTCCTCAAAACCCAGTCCCTTTGTCCCCCCGAACCCCCCTAGCCACCCCCTTTGGCCCGGCCCTTTAACAGCCTCTAGCCAGCACCTGTGCCCGGCCCTGTACCCTCCTCTAGCCAGCACCTGCCCCCCCCAAAAAAACCCGCCTCAAACCAGCACCTGTGCCCCCCCTGAAACCCGCCTCTACCCCCCCTGCGCCCCCCCTGTACCCCCCCCCTTACCAGCACCTGTCCCCGGGCCCCTTTAACCCGCCTCTAGCCTGTCCCCGGGCCCTGTATCCTCCTCTAAGCCACACCTTTTCCCCCCCTTTAAACCCTTTCCCCCAACCAGCACCTGTGCCCGCCCTGTAGCCTCCTCTATCCAGCACCTGTCCCCTGCCATGAAACCCCCCCTCTAGCCAGCACCTTTTTCCCGGGCCCGGGAAAACCCGCCTCTACCAGCCCCCGCCCCCCCCTTGTACCCCCTCTAGCCACCCCCTCGCCCCGCCCTGAAACCCTCCTCTACCACCACACTTTTCCCGCCCTTTTACCCCCCCTCAAAGCCCAGAAACCTGTGCCTGCCCTGTACCCTCCTTTTAAGCCTTTTCCTTTCCCTTTCCCCCTTCCTCTAGCCAGCACCTGTGCCCGCCCTGTACCCTCCTCTAGCCAGCACCTGTGCCCGGCCCTGTACCCTCCTCTAGCCAGCACCTGTGCCCGCCCTGTACCCTCCTCTAGCCAGCACCTGTGCCCGCCCTGTACCCTCCTCTAGCCAGCACCTGTGCCCGCCCTGTACCCTCCTCTAGCCTGTGCCCGCCCTGTACCCGCCTCTAGCCAGCACCTGTGCCCCCCCTGTACCCGCCTCTAGCCAGCACTTGTGCCTGCCCTGTACCCGCCCAACCCCCCCTTTTTCCCAGCCCTGTACCCTCCTCTACCCAGCACCTGTGCCCGCCCTGTCCCTCCTTCCTTACCAAAACCTTTTCCCCCCCCCGGAATCCTCCTCTAGCCAGCACCTGTGCCCGGCCCTGTACCCTCCTCTAGCCAGCACCTGTGCCCGCCCTGTACCCTCCTCTAGCCAGCACCTGTGCCCCCCTGTACCCGCCTCTAGCCAGCACCTGTGCCCGGCCCTGTACCCGCCTCTAGCCAGCACCTGTGCCCGCCCTGTACCCTCCTCTACCCCCGAAACCTGTCCCCGGGCCCCCTGTCCCCGCCCCCAAGCCACACCTGTCCCCGGGCCCTTCCCCCTCCTCTGCCACCCCTTTTGGGGCCCGCCCTGTACCCGCCTCTAGCCAGCACCTGCGCCCCCCCTGTACCCGCCCCTAACCAGCACCTGTGCCCCCCTGTACCCTCCTCTAGCCAGCATTTGTGCCTCCCCCTGTACCCGCCCCCTTAGCCTGGGGCCTCCCCCTGTACCCTCCCCAACCTGGGGCCCCCCCGGGTACCCTCCCCCTCCAAAACACCGCGCCCCCCCCGTACCCTCCCCAAACCCTGTGCCCCCCCTTTGTCCCCGGGCCTCTAGCCAGCACCTTTTGCCCGGCCCCTGTACCCCCCCCTCTACCGCACCTGTCCCCGGGCCCCTGAAAAACCCGCCTCTAGCCAGCACCTGTGCCCGCCCTGTACCCGCCTCTAGCCGGGCACCTGTCCCGGGGGCCCGGGACCCGCCCTGGGCCAGCCCCCTTCCCCCGGCCCCCTTTTAACCCCCTCTAGCCAGCACCTTTCCCCCGCCCTGAATCCGCCTTACCAAAGCACCTGCGCCCCCCTGTACCCTCCTCTAGCCCGCACCTGTGCCCGGGCCCCTGTACCCCCCTAGCCCGCACCTGTCCCCGGGCCCTTTTACCCTCCTCTAGCCAGCACCTTGCCCGCCCTGTACCCACCCCCTACCAGCACCTGCCCCCCCGGGTACCCCCCTTTCTAGCCCGCACCTTGCCCGCCCTGAACCCGCCTCAAAACCCGCACCTGCGCCCGCCCGTACCCCCCCTCTAGCCTGTGCCTCCCCCTGTACCCCCTCTAGCCTGTCCCCCGGCCCCAAAAACCCTCCTCTAGCCAGCACCTGTGCCCGCCCTGTACCCGCCTCTAGCCAGCACCTGTGCCCGGCCCCCCCGGAAACCCCCCCCTCAAGCCAGCACCTGTCCCCCGCCCGGGACCCCCCTCAACCACCCTGTCCCCGGGGCCCGTACCCCCCCCTTCAAACCGCACCTGTGCCGCCCGTACCCCCCTCTACCCAGCACCTGCCCCCCCGCCGTGTACCCCCTCTACCGGGAAACCTGTGCCCCCCCTGTACCCGCCCCCTAGCCGCACCTGTGCCCCCCCTTTTAAACCCTCCTCTACCCCGGGGCCTTGCCCGGGTACCCGCCCTAGCCAGCCCCTTTGGGGCCCCCCCCTTTGTACCCGCCTCTACCCAGCCCCCTTTGCCCGGCCCTGTAACCCCCCCCTAAGCCAGCACCTGTCCCCCTTCCCCCTGACCCGCCCCTAGCCAGCACCTTGCCCGGCCCTGTACCCCCTCTAGCCACACCGGTTCCCCCCGGGCCCCAGGTACCCGCCTCAAGCCCGCACCGTGCCCCCCCCTTTACCCTCCTCTAGCCACACCTTTGCCCGCCCCTGTACCCCCCCAACCCCTGGCCCCCCCCTGTACCCGCCTCTAGCCAGCACCTGCGCCCCCCTGTACCCGCCTCTAGCCAGCACCTGTGCCCGCCCCTGTACCCCCCACTAGCCAGCACCTTCCCCCCCCTGTACCCTCCTCTAGCCAGCACCTGTGCCCCCCCCCTGAAACCCTCCTCAAAGCCGGGCCCACCATGTGCCCCCCCTTTAAACCCGCCCCCTGGGCAACACCTTTGCCCCCATTTACCCTCCCTAGCCACACCTGGCCCGCCCTGAAACCCCTCAGCCGCACCTGTGCCCCCATGTACCCCCTCTAGCCACACCTGTGCCCCCAGGAAACCCTCCTCTACCACCCCGTGCCCCCCTGTACCCCCTCTGGGCCACCCCGGGCCCCGGCCCTGTACCCCCCCTTTTAGCCAGAAACCCTGTCCCCGGCCCTGTACCCTCCCAAACCAGCACTTTTTGCCCGGCCCCCTGAACCCGCCTCTAGCCAGCCCCTTTTCCCCCGGGCCCCTGTCCCCTTTCCCTACCAGCACCGGGCCCCGGCCCTTTACCCTCCTCAAACCAGCCCCTGTGCCCGGCCCCTGTACCCTCCCAAAAACCCCACACCTGTCCCCGGGCCCCTGTACCCCCCTCTAGCCAGCACCTGTCCCCGGGCCCGTCCCCCGCCTCTATCCAGCACCTGTCCCGGCCTTTTTACCCCCCTCTACCCCACCTGTCCCCCGGCCCTGAAACCCTCCCCCCTAGCCAGCCCCCTTTGTGCCCGCCCTGAAACCCCCCTCTAGCCCGCACCGGGGCCCGCCCTGTACCCGCCTCTAGCCAGCACCTGCGCCCGGCCCTGAAACCCTCCCCCTTAGCCAAAACCTGTCCCGGCCCTGTACCCGCCTCTAGCCAGCACCTGTGCCCGCCCTGTACCCTCCTCTAGCCAAAAACCGGGCCCCCCCCTGTACCCCCTCTAGCCACACCTGGGTGCCCCCCCTTACCCCTTCTACCAGCCCCCTGTCCCCCGGCCCGTACCTGCCCTAGCCAGCACCTGTCCCCGGCCCTGTCCCCCGGCCTCTAGCCACCCCCGGGTGCCCCCCCTTTTACCCCCCTTAGCCACCCACCGTCCCCGCCCGTCCCTCCCCCTAGCCAGCACCTGCGCACCCCTGAAACCCCCCCTCTAGCCAGCCCCTTTCCACCCCTGTACCCCCCTCTACCCAGAAACCTGTCCCCCCCCCCTGTACCCGCCTCTAACCAGCACCTGTGCCCGCCCTGTCCCTTTCCCCTTTAGCCAGCACCTGTCCCCTCCCCCTGTCCCCCCCGCCTCTACCCAAGAAACCGGGCCCCGGGCCCTGTCCCCCCGCCTCTACCACACCTGTGCCTCCCTTACCCTCCTCTAGCCAGCACCTGTGCCCGGCCCTGTCCCCGGGCCCTTTTACCCAAAAGGCACCTTGCCCGCCCTTTTAACCCGCCTCTAGCCCAGAAACCTGTGCCTGCCCTGAAACCCCCTCTAGCCACACCTGTGCCCGCCCTGTACCTCCCCTCTAGCCAGCCCCTTTGTCCCGGGCCCTTTGTACCCGCCTCTAGCCAGCACCTTGCCCGCCCTTTTCCCTCCTAAACCAGAAACCCAGCGCACCCCTGTCCCCCTCCTCTACCAGAAACCTGTGCCCCCCTTTTCCCCCGCCTCTAGCCACACCTGTGCCTGCCCTGTAACCCTCCTCAAAGCCTGTGCCCCGGCCCGGGTACCCGCCCTACCCCAGCACCTGTCCCCGGCGGGGCCCCCCCCTTTTAACCCCCTCTAGCCGGGCCACTGTGCCCCCCTGTACCCGCCTCTACCCAGCACCTGTTCCCGGCCCTGTACCCCCCCTCTACCAGCCCCTTTTGCCCGCCCTGTACCCCCTCAGCCAGAAACCTGTGCCCCCCCTGTACCCTCCTTAGCCAGCACCTGTCCCCGGGCCCTTTTCCCCCGCCTCACCCCACACCGGGCCCCCGCCCTGTACCCTCCTCTAGCCACCCACCGTACCCGACTCTAGCCAGCACCTGGCTGCCTTTTGCCACACCTGTGCCCCCCCCGTACCTGCCCTACCAGCACCTGTCCCCCCCTTTTTTTCCAGCCCCCTGAAACCTTTGCCCTTACCCGCCTCTAGCCAAAAAACCTGTGCCCGCCCTGAAACCCTCCTCTACCCAGAAACCTGTACCCGCCCTAGCCCCACCTTGCTCGCCTTTTTTTTACCCCCACACCTGTGCTCGCCCTGTACCCTCCTCTAGCCAGCACCTGTACCCGCCTCTAGCCAGCACCTGTGCTCCCCTCTTCCCAAAGCACCGTCCTCCCCTTTAAACCCCCCCTACCCCAGCACCTGTCCCCGGGCCCCCCTGTACCCCCCTCAAACCACACCTGTGCCCCCCTTTGTACCCGCCTCTAGCCAGAAAACCTGTCCCCCGCCCTTCCCCCGCCTCTAGCAAGGAGTCAAAAACTACGAAATTTAGCCCTTTTCAGGGCTGGTGCTTAAGGGGTGAAAGAACAGTTGCAAACAAAAACCTGAAAAAATTGCAAACTCATTTCCCCTTTCAACGCTCCCCAAAGTTTAAACCCCAAATCCATCTCAAAAAGGGGATGTTTACAACCCGGGGGCCCTTTCTGCGCACATTTTTGGGGCTCAAAAGAGAAAAATGGATTTTCCCCCCCCTCTCCCCGCTCCTACAATAAAGGAGCGGAAATTAAAATGACATGTTTAAGGACTTGCGGCAAATTTTTCCCACAAGTAAAGAATGCCCAAAGGGGGGCCCCCCCCTTTCCCCTTGGGGCCCGGAGTAAACCACCGAAAACAACAAAGTACTTACGCAACCGCCATGACATCAAGTTAAAAATGGCCGAACAGTGTACAATCCTGTGATCAACATCTCATGCACTGCAGCTGCTGGAACAACATGGAGGGGATTTGTGGACTCGGCCGCTCTCAAATACCCAGAATAAAATCCAAATTTCTAGGCCCCCCCTAAAAAATTGTTCTTGTTCCCCGGTGTTAGCCATAAAAAAACATTACATTTTTCCCAGCATCGGGAGGGGGGGACCTTTAAATTTTGGTTTTTTCCCTTTTTTTTCCCCGAGGGGGGTTTATGCCGCGAGTGGTCCCGGGGGGGGACACTCCTGGGGGTCAATCCCACGGGCCCCAAGAAAAAAATCTGCAAACAATTGGTGGGATCGGGCCCCAACCCACTGAGGACCCGGCCTGTAGGAGTGCAGCGGGGTCACGCGCCGTCTCTTCTCTGATGTCCTCCCTGCAAACCGTTTAAAACATTGCCAGGGCCAAACACTTTACGAGGGCTCTGTAAAATAATCCACAGCGTTCAGATGCCAATGATTTTACCATCGCGTTTCTCAGCGTGGATTGTGTGCCCGTAAAAAGAAGTGACCTGTGACTTTAAGGCCCTTATGCGCCGAGCAATACAAGGTGAAGTAGGCAGCGAGCTGCCGCGGGTCATTGCATGTTGAAAGTACGCACTTGTAAGCGTGTACTCTCATCAGTGCTAATGATCGCACATTGCGATGCTAACCTGATTGCACTGCAATACTCTGTGTGAACATACCCTAAAAATACTAGACTTTTTTTTTCTGTTAGCCCCTTTTAATGAGTATTTTTCTGTAGATAATACTTTAGGAGTCTCTTTATTATCAGCACAGGCAGAATTACACTGAGAGCTGACACCAATGTGTATAGATAAAACAGGGTTCACACATCAGAAAAGGAGAATGTCCACCAGCTCCCCCTCCCTGCACACTGACTTCTTCCCAGGCCACAGAGAATGCCTCGAAAACTCTCCTATAGAAGCCAATGGGTCTAATCCTGTTCACAGGATCCTCTGTCCATGTAGCTGCTGCAAATCATCTCTAAATTATGGAGGGAGAGAAGGGTAGTTCCACAACTCTATCATATACCCCTATATATCACAGAGCTCAGCTTCTCTCCTCTATCATATAACCCTATATAACACAGAGCTCAGCATCTCTCCCTCTATCCTAATAACCCAATATAGCCATAAGCTCAACTTCTCTCCTCTATATCATATACCCCTATATATCACAGAGCTCAGCTTCTCTCCTCTAATCCATATAACCCTATATATCACCGAGCTCAGCTTCTCTCTTCTATCATATAAACGCCGAAATACACAGAGCACAGCTCTCTCCTCTATCATATAACCCTATATATCACAGAGCTCACAGCTTTCTCTCTTCTATCATATAACCCTATATATCACAGACTCAGCATCTCTCCTCTAGCAAATAACCCTAAAATATCACAGGAGCTCAGCTTCTCTCCTCTATCAAATAACCCTATATATCACAGAGCTCAGCTCCCTCCCTCTATCATATAACCCAATATAATCACAGAGCTCACCATCTCTCCTCTATCAAATAACCCGATAATCACGAGAGCGTCAGCATTCTCTCCACTAACAAATAACCCAATATAACACAGTAGCTCTACTTCTCTCCACAATCAAAACCCTATATATCACAGACCAGCATTCTCTCTTCTATCATATAACCTATATACAGAGCTCAGCTTTCTCTCCCTCTATATACCCTATATATTGACACCCAGACTCATCTTCACTCCTCTATCATATAACCTATAATCACAGAGCTCAGCTCCTCTCCCTCAATCTAATAACCCTATATAACAGAGCTCAGACATCTCTCCCTCTATATACCCCCTATATATCCCAGAGCCTCAGCTCTCTCCTCTATCATAAAACCCCTATATATCACAAAGATCTCAGTGCTCCTCTCCCACAATCATCATAACCCTAAAATATCACAGAGCTCAGCTTCTCTCCTCTATCATATACCCCTATATATCACAGATCTCATCTTCTCCTCCTCTATCATTATAACCCCTATATATCACAGAGCTCAGCTACTCTCCCCTATCATATAACCCTATATAACACATAGAGCTCCGCTTCTCTCTTCTAACATATAACCCTATATAACACAGAGCTCGATGCTTCTCTCCTCTATCATAAAAACCCTATATAACACAGAGCACAGCTCTCCCTCCTCTATCATATAACCCTAAATAATATCACAGAGCTCAGCTCCTCTCTACCTTATCAATAACCCTATATATCCACAGAGCTCAGCTTCTCTCCTCTATCAAATAACCCCTAGTAAATCACAGAGCTCAGCTTCTTACTCTCCTCTATCATATAACCCTATAAATCACAGAGCTCATCTTCTCAAACCACTATCATATAACCCTATATATCACATGAGCTCAGCTTCTCTCTTCTATCATATAACGCCTAATAACAGAGCTCAGCTTCTCTCTCGACCCTCTATATAACCCTAAATATCCCAGTAGCTCAGCTTCTCTCCTCAATCAAATAACCCAATATATCACAGAGCTCAGCTCCTCTCCCTCTATTCTATAACCCTATATATCACAGAGCCACTTCTCTCCTCTATCATAATACCCCAATAAATCACAGAGCTCCAGCTTCTCTCCTCTATCATATAACGCCTATATATCACAGAGCTCAGCTTCTCTCCCCTATCATATAACCCAATATATCACAAGCTTCAGCTTCTCCTCTTCTATCATATAACCCTATATATCCAACAGATCATCGCCAGCTTTCTTCTCTCTATCAAAAAACCCTATAAAACACAGAGCTCAGCTTCTCTCCTCTATCATATAACCCTATATATCCAGAGCTCAGCTCCTCTCCCTCTATCAATAACCTCTAAATATCACGAGCCAGCTTCTTCTCCTCATAACATATAACCCAATAAATCACAGAGCTCAGCTTCTCCTCCTCTAACATATAACCCTAAGATATCCACAGAGCTCAGCATCTACTCCTCTATCATATAACCCTATAAATCACAGAGCTCCAGCTTCTCTCTACTATCATACAAACCCTATATACAGAGCTCACTTCTCTCTCCACTATATAACCCTATATATCCCAGAGCTCAGCTTCTCTCCTCTATCAAATAACCCTATATATCACAGAGCTCAGCTCCTCACCTCTATAATAAAAATATAAACCCCCCCCCCATATATCACAGAGCTCAGCTTCTCTCCTCTATCATAAACCCCTATATCACACAGAGCTCAGCTTCTCCATCCCACTAACCTATAACCCTATATATCACAGAGTAGCTCAGCTCTCTCCCTATCATATAAAAAAAAAAAAATCCTATATAACACAGAGCTCAGCTTCTCTCTTCTATCATATAACCCTATATGATCACAGAGCTCAGCTCTCTCCTCAATCATAAAACCCTATATAATCAACAGAGCTCACTTCTCTCACTCTACACATATAACCCAATATAGCACAGAGCTCACTCCTCTCCCTCTATCACTAAAACCATATATATCACAGAGCTCAGCATTCTGGTCTTCCTCCTCTATCATAAAACCAATAAATCCAGAGCTCAGCCTTCTCTCCTCTATCATATTAACCCGAAATATCACATAGCTCAGCATCTCTACTCTATCATATAACCCATATATCACAGAGCTCATCTTCTCTCCCACTATCATATAACCCTATAAACAGGAGCTCAGTCTTCATCTCCCTCTATATAACCCTATATATCCCAGAGTCACTTCCTCCTCTCTATCATATAAACCTATATATCACAGAGCTCACTCCACTCCTCTATCATATAACCATATAATTATCACAGAGCTCATCTTCTCTCCTCTAACATATAACCCTATAATCACAGACCACTCTCTCCCTACATATAACCCTATATAACAAGAGCTCATTCTCTCCCTATTTAATAACCCATAAATCAACAGAGTAGCTTCTCTCCCTTTCTTATTAACCCCATATTCAAAAAAGCTCAGTTTTTCCCCCCTATCAAAAAACCCCAATATAACAAAGAGCCAGTTTTTCTCCTCTACTATAACCCTTAAAAATCACAAACGCTCAGCTTCTTCCTCCCATCATTAACCCTATATATCACAGAGCTCAGCTTTCTTTCAAATAACGCCTATATATCAACAACTAGCGCAGCTCACTCCCTCTATCATAAAAAAAAAAAAAAATAAAAAAAACCCACTAAATATATCAAAGAGCTCAGATTCGCTCTCCTCTATCATATAACCCCTATATATCACAGAGCTTCTAGCTTCTCTCCGTCTAACATATAACGCCTATATATCATAGAGCTCAGCTTCTCCTCCTCTATCAATATAACCCTATATATCACAGAGCTCCTCTCCTCTATCATATATTCCTATATATCACAGAGCTCAGCAGTTCCTCACCCTCTATCATAGTAACCCTATATATCACAGAGCTCCTCCCCTCTATTCATATAACCCCATATATCAAGGAGCTCAGCCTTCTCTCCTCCCTAGTCATATAACCCTATATATCACAGAGCCTCACGCCTATCCATCTATCATATAATCCTATATATACAAGAGCTCAGCTTCTCTCCTCTATCATATAACCCTATATATCACCAAGGCTCAGCTTCTCTCCTCTATCAAAAATCCTATACATCACAGAGCTCACTCCTCCTCTCCCTCTATCATATAACCCAAAAAAAAATAAAAAAATAAAAAAAATATCACAGAGCTCAGCTTCTCCAATGCCCGCGAGCAGAAGCCTCTATCATAAAACCGTATAAAATCAACAGAGCTTCAGCTTTCTCTCCTCTATCATGTAACCCTATATATCATACAGAGCACAGCTTCTCTCCCTATATCTTATAACCCTAATATCCACAGAGCTCAGCTTCTCTCCTCTAACATATAACCCTATATATCACAGAGCTCAGCTTCTCTCCTCTACCATATAACCCTATATATATCACAGGGCTTAGCTTCTCTCCTATGTCATTTAACCCTATATATCACATAGCTCAGCTTCTCTCCTCTATCATGTAACCCTAACTATACAGAGCACAGATTCTCTCCTCTATCATTATAACCCTTGAAATATCACGAGAGCTCAGCTTCTCATCCTCTATCTTAAACCCTAATATATCACGAGAGCTCAGCTCTCTCCTCTATCATATAACCCTATATATCAAGATCTCAGCTCCTCTCCTCACATATAACCCTATTTATCACAGAGCCTCGAGCTTCTCTCCCCTATCAAATAACCCTATATATCTCGAGAGACTCAGCTTCCTCACCTCTATCATATAACCCATATATCACCTAGTAGCTCAGCTTCTCTCCCCATATCATATAACCCTATATATCACAGTGCTTAGCTTCTCCTCCTATATCATATAACCCTATATATCATCAGGAGCTCAGCTTCTCTTCCTCTATCGAATATAACCCTATATATCACAAGAGCTCAGCTTCTCCCCCTCTATCATATAACACTATATATCAGAGCTCAGCTTCTCTCCTCTATCATATAACTCTATATATAAAAGAGCTCAGTTTCTCTCCTCTATCATATAACCCCATATATCAAAGAGCTCAGTTTCTCTCCTCTCTCATATAACCCTATATATCACAGAGCTCAGTTTCTCTCCTCTCTCATATAATCCTATATATCACAGAGCTCAGCTCCTCTATCATATAACCCTATATATCACAGAGCTCAACTTCTTTCCTCTATCATATAACCCTATATATCACAGAGCTCAACTTCTTTCCCTATCATAAAACCCTATATATCACAGAGCTCAGCTTCTCTCTTCTATGATATAACCCTATATATCACAGTGCTCAGCTTCTCTCCTCTATCACATTCTGCTCTTAGATAGTATAGCATAAACCACCTGACAGGTTCCCTTTTAAGTAAAAAACAAAACATAGACATACATATATGACTTTTATGATCGGACCCAAAGGGTGATGGATGCTAATATTTGGCAGAAGAATCTGTTTAATGTATACATTCTAGTGTGTATGTTAAATGGAGACCTTGAATATGATCTGTACTTAGCCTAATTTGTTTTCTCTCCGCTCAGTTGCATTAATACATTTTGAAGCCTTTCATTACCAACACTTAGGTCATGCAATCCCATCTGACTACCAGTCAAATGCATGCTATCCAGACATGAACTCAGTCTCTCCGTGTGTCTGGCTTCCTGTGGACCATACGATTACCCAGAATTTCTCATATCCCTCCTGGAAGCTTTCAGACACCTCCCTTCCCACCAAACTTCACCCTTCTTGTTCCATCTTATGTCCTCCTATGTATGAACTGCTCACAAAGGTTTTGTTTTTGCCCCATGTAAAAGACTAGAAGTGCAGTAATATAGTAGGTTATCCCATACAATGATTACCAGCAGAGTTATAAAATGCCCTTGACTCGCACTGCCTGTTTTTAGTCTCTGTTTTGTGTGCAGAATCTCCAGTGTATTTCTAGGAGATGCGGTTCCAGTGTATTTCTAATAATAATAATAATAATAATAATAATAATGCAGTGCCAGTGTATTCCTAGGAGATGCAGTGCCGGTGTATTCCTATGAGATGCAGTGCCAGTGTATTCCTATGAGATGCAGTGCCGGTGTATTCCTGCGAGATGCAGTGCCAGTGTATTCCTAGGAGATGCAGTGCCAGTGTATTCCTAGGAGATGCAGTGCCGGTGTATTCCTAGGAGATGCGGTGCCGGTGTATTCCTAGGAGATGCGGTGCCAGTGTATTCCTAGGAGATGCAGTGCCAGTGTATTTCTAGGAGATGCAGTGCCGGTGTATTCCTAGGAGATGCAGTGCCGGTGTATTCCTAGGAGATGCAGTGCCGGTGTATTCCTAGGAGATGCAGTGCCGGTGTATTCCTATGAGATGCAGTGTCGGTGTATTCCTATGAGATGCAGTGTCGGTGTATTTCTATGAGATGCAGTGCCAGTGTATTTCTAAGAGATGCAGTGTCGGTGTATTCCTATGAGATGCAGTGTCGGTGTATTTCTATGAGATGCAGTTCCAGTGTATTCCTATGAGATGCAGTGCCAGTGTATTCCTATGAGATGCAGTGCCGGTGTATTCCTAGGAGATGCAGTGCCAGTGTATTCCTAGGAGATGCGGTGCCCGTGTATTCCTATGAGATGCAGTGCCGGTGTATTACTAGGAGATGCAGTGCCAGTGTACTCCTAGGAGATGGGGTTCCAGTGTATTCCTATGAGATGCAGTGCCTGTATATTCCTAGGAGATGCAGTGCCGGTGTATTCCTAGTAGATGCAGTGCCAGTGTATTCCTAGGAGATGCAGTGCCAGTGTCTTTCTATGAGATGCAGTGCCGGTTTATTCCTAGGAGATGCAGTGCCGGTGTATTCCTAGTAGATGCAGTGCCAGTGTATTCCTAGGAGATGCTGTTCCAGTATATTCCTATGAGATGCAGTGCCGGTGTATTCCTATGAGATGCTGTTCCAGTGTATTCCTATGAGATGCGGTTCCAGTGTATTCCTATGAGATGCGGTTCCAGTGTATTCCTATGAGATGCAGTGCCAGTGTATTCCTAGGAGATGCGGTTCCAGTGTATTCCTAGGAGATGCAGTGCCAGTGTATTCCTATGAGATGCAGTGCCGGTGTATTCCTAGGAGATGCGGTTCCAGTGTATTCCTAGGAGATGCGGTTCCAGTGTATTCCTATGAGATGCAGTGCCAGTGTATTCCTAGGAGATGCGGTTCCAGTGTATTCCTAGGAGATGCGGTTCCAGTGTATTCCTAGGAGATGCGGTTCCAGTGTATTCCTAGGAGATGCAGTGCCGGTGTATTCCTAGGAGATGCAGTGCCGGTGTATTCCTATGAGATGCAGTGCCAGTGTATTCCTAGGAGATGCAGTTCCAGTGTATTCCTATGAGATGCGGTTCCAGTGTATTCCTATGAGATGCGGTTCCAGTGTATTCCTATGAGATGCGGTTCCAGTGTATTCCTAGGAGATGCAGTGCCGGTGTCTTTCTAGGAGATGCAGTTCCAGTGTATTCCTAGGAGATGCAGTTCCAGTGTATTCCTAGGAGATGCAGTGCCGGAGTATTTCTAGGAGATGCAGTTCCAGTGTATTCCTAGGAGATGCAGTGCCGGAGTATTTCTAGGAGATGCAGTTCCAGTGTATTCCTAGGAGATGCAGTGCCGGTGTATTCCTGTGTATGAGATGTAGCTTCACACTATTCTCCTCTTCCTCCTGTTTGTAAGAGGTAATGGGTGAAAATCTATCACAAGCAGGAGGAATACACCGGAGAGTCTGCAGCATGAGTTATAGGACAGGCGTCCCTGAGCCGGTGGCACTTGTTGTCCTTTGCTAGAACTCTGCATAATAAGAGCAATGTGACTTCCCACCATCTCCCTCTTTAAAGCCGCAAGGGCAGAGGTGTAGCTTTAGTGGGTTCAGAGGTAGCAGCTGCTACCGGTCCTTGGAGGTTGAGGGGGCAGAAAAGCCTATCTGCCAAATAAGACGCCACCAGTGTTATAAATGGCACTTTTTTTATTTATATAGATTTTTCACTGTGGCTCAGGTAACACCTGTGCACAGTCCCAGCAGGGGGACACTTTAGACAGGTCCTACCTTCTGACGAGAACAGATTGTGCACCTTGTAAGACCCCTTTAACCCTAGAAGTATAATGACCCATAGCTGACGTGATGTTCCATTTTCATAGCTTTTAATAACCAGTTGGTTTAGACTGGAAGCTGTTCATGGCCGTTCCCCTCTTATCACATTCGTGTGCCCTGCTATGTCCCTACTTGTGGGTGAATGTGGTAAATTTTAAGTTAAAAGTAAGTGTCTGTAAGTTTCTTTTCGTCTGACTCCAGAATCTAATATGCAGTAAAGCCTTCCCCGTTATGTAACATTACTTCTTGACCCCAGTTCAGAAAATAACTTGATGAATAATACATTACGTCTGCTGTAATGATGGTGAACGCTGCCAGAATATGCATGTTCTTCACAATGGACCTTAATAGTTTTAATTCATTATATTCCACATCTAATGAAAATATTATACCATAGTGTGCAACCTCCGTATACACATAGTGCGCTTGCCAAGAAGAACGAGTGCCCTGGTGTATTGTGTAGTTGAACAGATGGCTGAGAGAGAAGAACACGAGGGTTAGAATAGACATGTACCCGAACACATGAAAAGATTTTAACGTGGCTTTGGGAGGACCGGGTATCTCTCTCACGTGCCCTAATAAGTAGGTTATTATCTTTGTGCGGTGCTTCGAGTTCACCGTGCTATTGCCAGGTGAATGTTGCTTTCAATTGCAAGTTGAAGTCCATAGTTAGTTTTTAACAGTCTAGTCCCTTTGGTTAAGCTCAATCACATGAGGGTAATAATGGCTTAATGGACTCAACCCTAATGTATCATGATCTGGTTGTTTATTCTCTCTAGTGTTGCTCTTTCTGGTAATGTATGGTCATAACGTATACCACTAGATGAAAAGAGACCACAAGAGTCGGCATCCTGCTGTACCGCCTATCAGTGATCTACCCAACCATGGGGACTTGTATCTGGTCTCCAGACCTTGCCAGTCGGCTCAGTTTTTATGTAAATGTTCCTATATTGTGGCTTTTTTTTTTCCTTTTGGCCATTTGACCACGTAGTGTTGGGACAAGGACCTTTTGTGGTAATTGTATTTTTTGGGCCAATGCCTTAAAAGGGTTGTCTCACTACATCAATTCATCTCACCTCAGTCCTGTTTTCTTTCATTTTGAATGAATGGGCGTGTTTACTGGCTGCAGTAGAAGCCAGGTCTGTAGCTATAACAACCAGTGCTGGCAGCCTATCAGGAGAGATCAAAGAGGTCTGTAGCTATAGCGACCAGCGCTGGCAGCCTATCAGGAGAGATCAAACAGGTCTGTAGCTACAGTGACCTGAGGAGCTGATGCAGCCCATACAAGAGGGGATATCTTGGAATAGGTAGGACACTGTTAATGGACACATATTGCAAAGTGACTTGTTTTTGCAAGATCTTTAACATAAAAAGCAGCAATCCTTGTAGTGAGACAACCCCTTTAATAGACCTCGATAAGGTCAGTCATGCTCTTCAGTAAGAGTGAACATAGGTTACATTATAATTGGTGTGTGGGGCTAATGGTCCAAAGAGAGCTGCAAACCCATGGTAACCTGACATAATATGCCCAATCTGGCAACATACACCTTCACTCAGTCAGCCATATGGAAGCCTATAGTTGGCCACACAGAGTAATATGAAGGGGTTGACGGGCCACCCAAAATGTTTACAAACCAGCATAGAATGGTGTAAAGTGATAATGAAGTCCTACTCGCCCTTCCAGTCCCCTGCCGCTCTTCTTAAGGTGCTTCCTGTGTCTCATTAATCTCTGCACTTTGTGGTCCTCCTGCGACCACTGTATTTACTGACTGCAGTGGGGACCCGCCACAACAGTGGTCATATGTCTGTGTCAAGGAGGAGGTGTAGAGAACAGTGGTGTCTGCTTATCTTTCAGAGGAACAAAAGATCGGCCATGTTGAAATCCAATATTCCTAATTGTTCTTCTCTTGATTAGAGAATGTAGATGGACTGTCACCATACACATTGCATTGCAACTGGTCCAGCAGAAATGACTGTTGACCCTCTTTAAGGGGTTGTCCGGACACTTAAAATGTTTTGCGAATGAGGTAAAATCATTAAAAATACTCGCCCCTCTGCTCCCGACTTCCTGGGTCCAACTAGTCCCTGCTCTTCCAGGTCCCTATCATCACAAACATGAGACTGCTGCTCTAGCGGGTCGCTGCTGCCGTCAGTGAATGGCTGCAGCAGTTACATGTCCACATCAAGAGGAACCATGAAGAGTAGAGATCAATGGGACCTAGGAAGCAGCGTAGGGGGCTGAGGTGGATTGATGGGATGAGTATGACCACTTTTCCTATTTTACACCATTAGGAGTCACTCTGCAAACATTTTAAGTGACAGCGACTCCAGCCCAAAATTTTTTTTTTGCTGCCCAATATGTATGGCGACAGGATCTCAAAATTCCAAAAAGACAAAAATGGTCAGCACCTCCAAATAGTATGAAATATGTGGTGCAGGTGCATGTGGTCATGATCAATCCAGCAGCACTCTGCAAACCCCAAATCGCATTAGTGCTACATCCAGCATACATTAAACACATTTCGATCAAACTGTGACACCCTCAGTTCAGCTGGGAACTACACTGATCTCTCTTGGTGCCTAGACCATTACTCCATACTTGTCAGAGCATGCAGGTCCCAGCTTTACCCTATTCTGATTACAAACAGCCTTTTTCTATTGTGTGCATGGGTAGTGGCTGTCTCCATCTTGGTTGTGCGCTTCTCCACATCATTACAGTCTGTTTTTAGTAATCGGAAGAGAGAGTAGAGCTGGGTCCCACATGCCCTGAAAAATATGGAGGCCTGATGTAGGCACCAAAGAAAACAGTCTATATAGTAAAGGTCCCCATTTGAACGGAGGTCCCCTTGCTGTTGGTAGGTAGGCACTCACAGTTTAATCAAACTGAGCTCTAAGATTTTCATATATACTAGATGTAGCTGTAATGCAATGGCACAAGTAAGTGTTTTTTTTCACATTTTGCCCCACTTAGTATTCATTTATTTAGTTTGCAGTGTGCCACTGGATGTATGGGTGAGTTCCTAAAAATTCTGTTTTGGGGGAAGAGAACGGTCAGGAATGTTGAATTGACTTTGTCTCCTCTTTTGTTCCTCTTGGAAATAAGCTGCCACAAGGGTTCTTAGTGCCTTATCGCCCTTTGGTTATAGAAATAGGCATAGCTGGCTGATCCATGCCCATGAGTTGAGACAAGGTAAGAGTCCCCATTACCCATACCTTCCAAGTGCTTGGATGGTCACATGTAGTTTATTAAAAGGAATACAAATAAATCTATATGGTTAAAATTCCATCAAATTATTAAGGGGGTTTTCTGTCATTTTAGCACAAAAAACGAAGCCTCTTGCTCCGGCTATTTTCTCCGTCATTCTCAACGGAACCTCCGACGCAAGTTTAGACCAGGACTTATCGATGCATGGGAACGTGGCCGACTAAGGGTTTGTTCACACGGCTGATTTTGACGCGGTTTTCAAAGCGTTTCCGCTTCCAAAACAGCATCCAAAACGCCCCAGTTTATTTCATTGATTCCAATGTAAAACAGCATTTGTTGTTCACAGACGACGAGGTTTTTACGCACTTCTTTGGAAGCTGTTTTGGGTGCTGAAAAAGAAGCATCATGTGAATTCTTGAAGCATTTTTTAGGCACGTTTTTAGGTGCGTTTTTTGACGTGTTTTTTCACCTGGCTATTGCCTTGTATGGGTGAAAACAGTGTTCAAAACCTCGGCCAAAACCTCATCCAAAAACGTGCTGAGCAATGCATCTAAGACCTCTTCTAAAGAAGCGTGTTTTCAGGCGAGGTTTTGATGCTGTTTTGGGAGCAGAAACGCTCCGAAAACCACTTAGAAAACAGCGTCAAAATCAGCCGTGTGAACATACAGTGGGTACGGAAAGTATTCAGACACCTTTAAATTTTTCACTGTTTCGTTGCTGCCAGTTGGTAAGAACAAAAAAGTTCATTAATGTACACTCTGCCCCCCCCCCCCCCTCTTGAAAGAAAAAAAACTAGAAATGTAGATATTTAGCAAATTTATTAAACAAGAAAAACTGAAATATCGCATGGTCTTAAGTATTCAGACTCTTTGCAGTGACACTCATAATTAACTCACATGCTGTCCATTTCCTTCTGATCCTCCTTGAGATGGTTCTGCTTCCAGACTATGAGACATTCTCTGCTCTGATGAGAAGTAGATTGAACTTTTTGGTGTTAATTGTAAGCGGTGGAGAAAACCACACACTGCTCATCACCTGCCCAATACAATCCCAACAGTGACACATGGTGGTGGCAGCATCATGCTATGGGGACAGTGACACATGGTGGTGGCAGCATCATGCTATGGGGACCGTGACACATGGTGGTGGCAGCATCAGGCTATGGGGTGTTTTTCAGCTGCAGGGACAGGACGACTGGTTGCAACTGAAGGAAAGATGAATGCGGCCAAGTACAGAGATATCCTGGATGAAATCCTCTTCCAGACGCTCTGGACCTCAGATTGGGCCAAAGGTTCTTCTTCCAACAAGACAATGACCCTAAGCACACAGCTAAAATAACAAAGCAGCGCCTTCAGAACAACTCTGTGCCCATTCCTGACCGGCCCAGCCAGAGCCCTGACCTAAACCCAATTGAGCATCTCTGGAGAGACTTGAAAATGGCGCCCACCAACGTTCACCATCCAACCTGAGGGAACTGGAGAGGATCTGCAAGGAAGAACGGCAGAGGATCCCCAAATCCAGGTGTGAAAAACTTGTTGCATCATTCCCAAGAAGACTCATGGCTGCACTAGCTCAAAAGGAGCTTCTACTCAATACTGAGCAAGGGGTCTGAATACTTATGACCATGGGAGATTTCAGTTTTTCTTGTTTAATAGATTTTCAAAATATCTACTTTTTTTTTTTCTTTCAAGATGGGGGGGGAGATGGGCAGAGTGTACAGTAATGAGCAAAAAATGAACTTTTTGGATCTTACCAAATGGCTGCAATGAAACAAAGAGTGAAAAATTTAAAGGAGTCTGAATACTTTCCGTACCCACTGTACCCTAAGGGAATAAAATGCAGTATAAGAAGAGAAGCTCCAGAACATCCGGAGACAAAAAAAAAAGATAAAGAAGGGAAGTGCTGGTTTATGGTTTTCCTAATTTTCTCTGTTTCGCGATCCTTTAATACCGTTGGTTTAATGAATTCCAAAATTGCTAGAATTTTTTAATGTGTCCCTTTAAGACCTAATTAACAATAAAATCTAAATCTGTGAGTGACCGGATTGCATTAGCGTGTAGTGAGGTTGTGGTTTTATACACTGTGTACGATGCAGCCCGAGCGGCTCTCGCGCCGCGGATTCCTGTCTCTGGTAAATGCTTTTTTTTTTCTCTACAGCTTGGGAAAATAATTGCAGTTCTCACATCATTTCTTATGAATAATATTAAGACAACATAATCATATCACAGGATCACAGGGTGCATTCCAATGAGCGGCTTGCTGCTGCCGTGTATCTCGGGCTGTCTGCCGGCGTAATACATGGAGAAGAGGAGAAGTTGCATTTGTTTACCGGCAGATTTGAGGCGCTCATAATATTAGTATCTAATGACAGGCTGGGAGGTAATTGAATTTCCAGGGAGGACTTTTAGAGAAATAGGTGTCATGTTTGTTTTTGTGTTATTTATTTTAGCGGTCACAGAGCAGCATGAGAAAATCTATTCCTGTCTGCTGCAGTCAGTGGAATGTGTGCTGATAAAATGCGGAACCTCCCCCGATGCTAATGAACCTCCCAGAGCAGCGGGAACGGCTTACATAATATCTCCCCGCACACCAGGATGCAGCCCACACCCAGTGCGGCCATTTAAAGAGGACCTGTCACCTCTCCTGATATGTAAAGTAAATCCTTGTGTTCCCTGTGACATAACAATTCTGGAGCCTCTCCTCTTATAACTCTGTTGTACTGTTCCTCTGCGACTTCTTTTACAGTAGAAATGTATAAATGAATTTGTCAGGTGGGCGTCACCCTTCCAGTTTCCAGAGGGGTGTGTCCCTGCACAGACCGACTGTCAGCACTGATTGGACAATGTCCGGCCTTGTGGGACACACCCATTTGTCTATTATTATTTCACAGGGAACACAAAGATTTAGTAAATCCTTGTGTGCCCTGTGATATAACAATCCTGGAGCCTCTTCTCCTATATCTCTGGGTTGTGCTGTTCCTCTGTTATTCCTTCTAGAAATGTATGACTGAATCTGTCAGATGGGTGGTGCTATAACAGTTTGCAAAGGGGTAACTGGCAGCACTGATTGGCCAATATCCGACTGTGCACTCCCTCTCTCCTCCAATAGGTGACCTCCAGCTGACAGATCGGTAATACATTTCTAGGAGGAATAACAGAGGAACAGCACAACTTAACAATTCTGGAGCATATTACCCGAAATCTCTATTTCACAGGGAATGCTAGTGTTTATATACTTGTCAGGAGATGTTGCAGGACTTCTTTTAATGAGGTTGTCTAAATTATGTAAAAAAAAAAACCAAAAGTATGAGCAGCACTGAGAAAGATAATGCAATGAGGGTGCTCATCCCAACAACCGGAGCCTAGGTTTTCAATGAGCAATATAACTAAAATTGGACAGCACTTTCAAAAGAATTAATGGTGGTTTATTCAACCCAACGGCAACGTTTCAGCTCTGAACAGAGCCTTGAAAAAGGGTTGGGTTGAAGAAACCACCATTAATTCTTATGGAAGTGCTGTCCATTTTTAAGTTCTGCTAAAGCCATAGTTTGAGGATACATTTGCCCTAATAAAATAGTTTATACTCACCTCTGCTATCACCTGTATTCCAGTACCGCAGCCGTCCTCCACCAGTTTCTCGTTCACTTCCGGCTTCGGCCAAACACAACCTCACTGCTGCAGCCAATCAGTGGTCATTGCCTGACGTCACTTTTAGGAAGTGGAAGCTCTTAAAGATGACATCCATGAATGGAACATGACTGCTACCACCAGTCGGCAGCTGTAGTGGTGTTTGGTGCAGCTGTGGTTGGAAGTAAACAGAAGAGCGGTGGAGACAGCGTCAGTGCTAGAATGCAGGTAAGAGGAGAGGTGAGTGTAAGGCTTTTTTCTTTATTTTATTTTAGCAGTTCATCTGTATCCTAAAATTTGTTATTAACATGACCTGGACAATTCCTTTAAGGAACACTCCAGGTTAAACTAAAATTGTGGTATTCCTGGTGCAGGACTTCATTTTTTGGTGTCATGCCCCCAAGGCTGTACAGCAGGTATAATACAGTCCGTTCTACCTGCAGTGTTTTTCCTCCTGATTTGTTATGAAGCAATACGTGACGTAAGAATGACACAATGGAGCCCTTCTAAAATGCGCAATTTACGTGTTGATTTTGTTATTTTATGGTGGTCTCTCAATTAAATATTTGCAGTAAAGAGTTACAGAATTACCAAGACCGTTAATGGATTAAGTTGAAGGACCACTCCACTTCCCCCTCCCCCTCTTTTAGTTCATTAGGAATTGCTTCTAGGTGCACTGTAGTGCCAGTAACTTTCCTTACCTGCAGCTGCATACAGGATTTCTGACTGATGCAACAGTCTCTGTTAGGTCACATGACCTGCGCTCTGATTGGCTGATAGACACTGTGCTTGTCAGGAAGTCTGTCTCTCTATACATTACTATGAGACTGACTGTCAGCCTCCCATAGGAATGCACAGAAACATTCACAGGTCACACAACCATTGCTGTGAGCTTCAGCAGCGCAGAGTGCAGGTCACATGACACAGATGGACGCATGAAAAACGCCCTGAAATGTCCCTTTTGTTTACAACCTGTGTCCATATGTGCCTGTCGCTTTTCTCAAATGTATTCAGCGGGGGATAGTGAAACGGGAGCCGAAACGTGATTTACCTTTATTGGGGATAATGCAAGTCATAAACTGAAGTGAAACCATATCCTGAGGAAAGTGACATGTGGGGCAGAGATCTGAGGGAGCACATTAGGTTTCTGCCACGTGTTAGGTGGCAGATTCTTCCATAGGAACATGGTCTATTCACACAGCCGGAAAAATATTCTACTGAGGCATACCTGAGCGTCTGCACTGATGAGGAGCAACGTGGTGGCTTTTTGCTATTATCCATACCTTAAATTGTGGCTACTTCTGCTGCTGGTTTTTTTCCTGTCTTTAAAGGGAACATGTCTGGTGGTCTATGCCTCCTTATCTGAGAGCAGGACATGATAGAGAGAAACACACTGAGCTCTGTGATATATAGGGTTATATGATAGAGGAGCTGAGCTCTGTGATATATGGGGTTATATGATAGAGGAGAGGAGCTGAGCTCTGTGATATATAGGGTTATATGATAGAGGGAAGAGAGCTGGCTTGTGTGATATATAGGGTTATATGATAGAGGGAGAGAAGCTGAGCTCTGTGATATATAGGGTTATATGATAGAGGAGAGGAGCTGAGCTCTGTGATATATAGGGTTATATGATAGTGTGAGTTAAGCTGAGCTCTGTGATATATAGGGTTATATTATAGATGAGCAGAGCTCTGGGATATATAAGGTTATATGATAGATGGAGAGAAGCTGAGCTCTGTGATACATAGGGTTATATGATAGAGGGAGAGAAGCTGAGCTCTGTGATATATAGGGTTATATGATAGAGGAGAGGAGATGAGCTCTGTGATATATAGGGTTATATGATAGAGGAGCTGAGCTCTGTGATATATAGGGTTATATGATAGAGGAGAGGAGAGGAGCTCTGTGATATATAGGGTTATATGATAGAGGGAGAGAAGCTGAGCTCTGTGATATATAGGGTTATATGATAGAGGAGAGAAGCTGAGCTCTGTGATATATAGGGTTATATGATAGATGAGCTGAGCTCTGTGATATATAGGGTTATATGATAGAGGGAGAGAAGCTGAGCTCTGTGATATATAGGGTTATATGATAGAGGAGCTGAGCTCTGTGATATATAGGGTTATATGATAGAGGAGAGGAGATGAGCTCTGTGATATATAGGGTTATATGATAGAGGGAGAGAAGCTGAGCTGTGTGATATATAGGGTTATATGATAGAGGGAGAGAAACTGAGCTCTGTGATATATAGGGTTATATGATAGATCGAGAGAAAGCTGAGCTCTGTGATGATATAGTGGTTATTTGCTAGAGGGAGAGGAGCTGAGCTCTGTGATATATAGGGTTATATGATAGAGGAGAGGAGCTGAGCTCTGTGATATATAGGGTTATATGATAGATGAGCTGAGCTCTGTGATATATAGGGTTATATGATAGAGGGAGCTGAGCTCTGTGATTATATAGGGTTATATGATAGAGGAGCGGAGCTTTGTGATATATAGGGTTCTTTGATAGAGGGTGAGAAGGTGGGCTCTGTGATAGATAGGGTTATTTACTTGTGGAGAGGTGCTGAGCTCTGTGATATAGAGGGTTATTATAGATGGAGAGGAGCTGAGCTCTGTGGTTATATAGAGTTTATATGATAGAGGGAGAGGAGCTGAGCTCTGTGATATATAGAGTTATATGATGGAGAGGAGCTGAGCTCTGTGATAATATATGGGTTATATGATAGAGAGAGGAGAGAGCTGAGCTCTGTGATATATAGGGTTATATGATAGAGGAGAGGAGTTGAGCTCTGTGATATTATAGGGTTATATGATGGAGAGGAGCTGAGCTCTGTGATATATACGGTTATATGATAGAGGAGAGGAGCTGAGCTCTGTGGTATATAGAGTTATATGATGGAGAGCAGCTGAGCTCTGTGATATATAGGGTTATATGATAGAGGGAGAGGAGCTGAGCTCTGTGATATATAGGGTTATATGATAGAGGACAGGAGCTGAGCTCTGTGATATATAGGGTTATATGATAGAGGGTGAGGAGCTGAGCTCGGTGGTATATAGAGTTATATGATAGAGGGAGAGGAGCTGAGCTCTGTGATATATAGAGTTATATGATGGAGAGGAGCTGAGCTCTGTGATTTATCGGGTTATATGATAGAGGGAGAGAAGCTGAGCTCTGGGATATATAGGGTTATATGATCGGGGAGAGGAGCTGAGCTCTGTGGTATATAGCGTTATATGATAGAGGAGAGAAGCTGAGCTCTGTGATATATAGGGTTATATGATAGTGGAGAGAAGCTGAGCTCTGTGATATATAGGTTATATGATAGAGGAGAGGAGATCTGTGATATATAGGGTTATATGATAGAGGAGAGGAGCTGAGCTCTGTGATATATAGGGTTATATGATAGAGGAGAGGAGCTGAGCTCTGTGATATATAGGGTTATATGATAGAGGAGATGTGGTTTGTTAGGCGATGTCTCCACTGAACACATTTTTAGTAGTTTTTTTTTCTCATCGTTTCCTATTTTCTAAAACTGCTGGAAAAACAACTGACAATGTGAGTGCAGTGGAGACCTTATTGGTTTACATGGACTTGGTGTGTGCGCTGGTTTTCAGGCCGTGTGTGATGGGGAAACGCTTTCTGTACAGTTGGGACATTTCCTGACAGAATATAAACCATTCCCGTGGCTTCCGCTCCTATGTACTAGAACAGATCAGGTCCCATAGTGATAATGATCTACAGGTTACTGCGTCATCTCCCAGCTCTGCCTTCTAACCAGACGCTAAACAGCTTCCTGCATTTAGGGCAGATTCACGTAAAAGAAAATAAATCTCCACTGTTACATTTCAAGCTTTTTTTTGGGGGGTCTCATCTTGGGTATCTTATTACTGCCACTTTGTGTTAGCAATCACAGGGCGTCCCAGCTGCAATAAAATGCACAAGACGTTCCCTTTTAGATGGACTGTTTTACAGGATTGATGGCTTATTAATGCAACGTCTCCCTTCACACAAAAAACCTGCAGAAGTCATTGCATTCAAAGGGGTTGTTCAATATACTAAAAAAAAAACAACAAGTCACGCACCTTGTTGTGGGAATTTAAGATGCAAAAAGGGGAATTCTGAAGGTTTATCCCCTTCATCCATAAGCTTGAACAGAGAATGACTGGGAGGATGGTCCCACACTGGAGGACCTAACGCACTACATGATTATAGTCCTTGTTTGAAGGGATCGATGCAGTAAAGTGGGACCAAAAGCCCGTTCAAAATAAAAACATAAGTTCCTTTATTGGTATCCTTAATAAAACATGACTAATCCAAAAAATGGCACATCCCTGAATGATGCAATGGCCAGTGCAAGGCCGACGCGTTTCAGGCGCTAAACGCCCTTAGGCTTTTGGTCCCACTTTACTGCATCGATCCCTTCAAACAAGGACTTTCTACTACACTTTCTCCAAGTGGGATGCAGATGGTGACCGCCCCATCATTGGCAGTGTTTGGGTAAGCTGGCATATACGTTTACACTTGTTACTACATGATTATAACAAGCACTTCTTTGTTTCCCCTGTGGTGGCGCTGTAGTAAACAGCTGATCCTTGAGGATGCCAGAGGCTGTGGTCAGCTTCTTGGTGTGGTCTTGAGCAGAACGTCCCTGTAGGTCAGGCATCCTCAAACTGCTGGCCCTCCAGCTGTTGGGAAACTACAACTCCCATCATGCATTTATATAATCTAGAACAGTGGGAATGATGGGAAATTGTAGTTTCCCAACAGCTAGAGGGCCCAGTTTGAGGATGCCTGCTGTAGTTCTCAAAATCTAAAGAGTCTGGCATCTAATCCCAGAGTTGTGGAAGGAGTTGGCTGAACTCCAGCATTAGGATTCCATGGATCTTCCTTAAAGGGAATGTGTCATCCAAAAATGAGTCATTGTTTAAGTCCCATTTTTATGTTAAACACATTTTTTAGGATTTTTTTTTTTTTTTTTTTACATTTTCCAGATCACTTTCAATATTTTTAAATAATTCTTAAGTCTTGCAGTTTTCACTTTGGCCACTAGGCCTTGTTTGCACTGCTTTAACAGCAGTCAGAGAGATGCTTTACAGTAGCTTCATGCACAGAGGAGACTTAAAGGAGTTGTCTCACTACAAGGATTGCTGCTTTTTAGGTTAAAGATCTTCCAAAAACAAGTCACTTTGCAATATATGTCCATTAGCAGTGTCCTACCTATTCCTAGATATCCCCTCTTGTATTGGCTGCATCAGCTCCTCAGGTTGCTATAGTTACAGACCTGTTCAGTCTCTCCTGATAGGCTGACAGTGCTGGTTTCTATAGCTACAGACCTGTCACTGCAGGCCAGTAGAAGACAGTAAACACGCCCCTGAATTAAAAAATTAAACTGAACAAACAGGACTGAAGTACGATGAATCAATGTAGTGAGACAACCCCTTTAAGACTGACTCAGTCCCATTGAGTTCTATAGGAGAGTTTTCTAGTCCTGCTCTGTGACCTGGGAAGAAGTAAGTGTGCAGGGAGGTGAAAGGGTGAACTGTGGCTATCTCCTCTTGTGACTGGTGGATTCTCTATTATCTGTTCACACTGGTGTCTCCTTTCAGTTTGACCCTCTTTGTGCTGAGAATGAGCAGACAACTGAGAATCTTTCTACAGAACAGGAAGTGTCAGACTATTATTAGGCTTAGTGGCCGAAGTGAAAACTGCAGGACTTAAGAATTATTAAAAAATATTGAAAATGATATGGAATAAAAAAAAAAAAAAAAAAAAAATTCCTAAAAAAAAATGTGTTGAACATAAAAATGTGAGTTAAACAATAAATCATTTTTGATGACACATTCCCTTTAAGATTTTAAAATTGAGTTCTTGTAAAGCATGACTTACAGGGAGCACATCCTGTCCCGGGATAAACCGGGCATTTCTTTCCTAAACGACCACTGTGAAACTAACACTTCCCTCACTCACATGTGGGTTTTATGCTGCTTTTTTAGGTATTTTTTCTTCAGCTCTGTACATGCGTTTTTTTTCTTAGGTGCATTTTTCCAATCACAAATGATGTAATCCTCATTTTTTGGAGGATGGAGGACAATACTGGTGCTAATGACATCAGCTTCAATGCAGAGGTGGCTGCACATACCTCGGTCTTTACAGAAGCACCAGCGGATCTAACCCTCCTTGGTCGTTGCAGAGTGGTTGCATATAGCACCAAACATGCTTGTGAGCCAGGTGACCTCTGTACTCTCTAAATGTGGGGTCCAGGCCATAACCTGTAAGGCATTTGTGGCAAATCAAATATGAGACTAGAGTATCCCTTTAGCATTTAGATTTGTATGTGACAAAGACCAAATAGACTACATATAGTGTTATAGAAGGGTCCTCTCCCCCTTTTCTTGTAGTGTCATATATACAACTCTGTAAATGAACAGTCCAGGCTTGAGAAACAGGCGATAAGAATACTCACAGGGCGGATGATGGGAACAGAGGCGGCAGAGAGAACCTCCTTCCTGCGACACCTCTAGTATCACCTCAGCTTCTCCCATTTCCTTTATCCCATCAGCCTTATAAACACAGCATTAAAGGGGTTTTGCCACGATGTAATGTTGACGTGGGATCCTCCAAAATGGGTATTTAATCACTTTTCTAACTATATGTGATTACAAAAAGTGAAGCCTGTGCGAGCTACAGCTTTCTTTACAAGCCCTTAGTTACTTAAAAGTTTGCATTAGACACGACCAGCAGCTGACAGGAGCTGATCTGGCCGCTCTTGCGTGTTTGCACTTCTTATCTGATGACAGGGAACATGAATGAGCTTCCAAGGGACTGTGGAGCAAGTGCAGTGTATGAGGCTTTAGGCTGTATAGACAATCCACTCGTTGTAATGTTATTATTTGAGTAAACATTGCAGACACTCCTTTCTTTCTCACTCTCTGCTCACCCCCCCTCCGTCTCACCACTGCAACGTTCATGATTTGTTTATATTTTCTCCTGAGCCAGATAAGAGGAAAGCAACTCACTTTGTGGCAAAACCCCTTTAAACCTCCAAAGCAGGGGGCAGGATAAAGCGTTTTGTTACAGCAGATCAGTCTCTATAGATCTGTTTAGGTGGTGTAGGGGTGACAAAGTGGATCTGTGGCCATTCCTGACGCACCTGTTTTAGTACATCCTAGTATTCCCCCTGAAATAACCCTTCTGGAGCATCTTCAAATCTCTAGGTTGTGTGGATCCCCTATTATTCCTCCTAGAAATTCATGACCAATCTGTCAGATGGGTGTTACCAACTTGGGGGTGGGGTTAGGGCATCCAGTCTGACCTAGACCTATCCGTGCTGACAGACAGTGCATGCCCCCTTCAGAAATGGGAATGGTAACACCCATCTGACATTTTCAGTAAAAGATTTTTAGGAGGAACAACAGAAGAACAGCACAACCCAGAGACATAAGAGAAGAGGCTCCAGGATTGTTACTTCACAGGGAACACAAGGATTTACTAACCCAGACCTGTCAGGAGAGGCCACAGGTCCTCTATGAAGAAGCACTCCTAGACAAATATGTGGCACCTTGCCATGTCCAGTGCAGGGTTTATAAAGGGGTGCTGCGTGACACGGATACTTACGACTGATGTCACAAGCCCCTGTATTAGGCTCTGTAGAGAGCTTTCATTTTGTCCTGGAGTGATCCTTTAAAGGGGCAATGAAAGATGTGGGATACTCTAGTACACAAGTGTCAAACTGCGGCCCTCCAGCTGTTGGGAAACTACAACTCCCATCATGCATTTATATAATCTATAACAGTGGGCATGATGGGAGTTGTAGTTTCCCAACAGCTGGAGGGCCGCAGTTTGACACCCCTGCTCTAGTACATAGGAGCAGTCAGTCTTGAGGCTCCTGCACATAACCATGGGTACAAAGTTGTAATAGGGCAGCCATAGATCTGCATGGTTCTCTACTGAGCCTACACATGCAGTCATACAGAGTATTATTCTAATGGTTTCCATCTATACGTAGCCCTGGTAATGCTGTAGTCAAGAGACAGTTCAAATTCAGGAGCACTGAGCTGTATAGCTATAGGGTCATGTCGTATGGTTTGGCTTATTAACTTCAGAGTCAGACGATATTGTGACAATATTAAGGCAGTTCTATGGTATCACGGACACGGTTTACATAACAGATGCTGAACTGGCCATATATCTTAATGGGGGCTGGACCTGCCGATTCTGCAGCACCGCCACGGATGGCACATATTGGGCAATAGAAGGATTGGCTGTTGGATTCAACGTACCTGATCCTTATGTTCTTACAGGAGATAAGACTCCAGCAGTGACTCAACCAGAACACATGTATGCTCGGCTGAGCGTGCAGGTGTATAGGGAGGTCAGAGGAGACGGCTGTCTGAAGGGTATGGCCACCTTTTAGTTCTCGTAAAAACAAAAATCAATAAAATATGACTTTCTATTTGGCTGTTGTTAATAAAGACCATTGATGCTGCCAACCACAGCGAAAACCACAATGAGTCCTCATAAAGACAAAATAGCAGCCGCATCCGACCTTTTAAACATCATCTTTTATTGTGCCCAAGTCAGCATACAGAATATTTGGCAACATTATGACCCATTAAAGGGGTTGTCTCACTACATTGATTCATCTTACCTCAGTCCTGTTTTCCTGGTTTCACTTTGAATTCAGGGGCGTGTTTACTGGTTTCCACTAGGCTGCAGTAGAAGCCAGGTCTGTAGCTATAGCAACCAGGGCTGGCAGCCCATCAGGAGAGATTGAACAGGTCTGTAGCTATAGCAACCAGTGCTGGCAGCCTATCAGGATAGATCAAACAGTTCTGTAGCTCTAGCAACCAGCACTGCAGCCTATCAGGAGACATCAAACAGGTCTGTAGCTATAGCAACCAGCACTGCAGCCTATCAGGAGACATCAAACAGGTCTGTAGCTATAGCAACCAGTGCTGGCAGCCCATCATGAGAGCATCAAACAGATCTGTAGCTATAGCAACCAGTGCTGGCAGCCCATCATGAGAGATTGAACAGGTCTGTAGCTATAGCAACCAGTGCTGGCAGCCCATCATGAGAGATTGAACAGGTCTGTAGCTATAGCAACCAGTGCTGGCAGCCTATCAGGATAGATCAAACAGTTCTGTAGCTATAGCAACCAGCACTGCAGCCTATCAGGAGCCATCAAACAGGTCTGAACCTATAGCACACAGTGCTGGCAGCCCCTCATGAGAGATTGAACAGGTCTGAACCTATAGCAACCAGTGCTGGCAGCCCATCAGAGATTGAACAGGTCTGGATAGCTATATCAACCAGTGCTTGCAGCCTATCAGGATAGATCAAACAGTTATGTAGCTATAGAAACCACTGCTGGCAGCCTATCAGGAGAAAGTAAACAGGTCTGTAGCTATAGAGACCTGAGGAGCTGATGCAGCCCATAGAAGAGGGTTGATATCTAGGAATAGGTAGGGCACTGTTAATGGACATATATTGCAAAGTGACTTGTTTTTGCAAGATCTTTAACAAAAAAGCAAACCTTGTAGTGAGACAACCCCTTTAATGATTAGGGTCTTGCTCAAGCCCATCTTATGTTGGTGGTGTGCGCCCTTCATGAATTTAGTGGACTCAATTCATCTTCTGTATTCTTTAATTGCTCCTATAAACTGAACTGTACTACATTTTTAGGGGCGGTTTGGCCTAATAGGACAGTAATCCTGCCCCCATGCTATACTCCCATTAGACCAGGTATAGTAGTGTAAGGATAGATCTACTTTACAGTACTGACTATTGTGAACAGTCATCTCCCAACACAGAACTGCGGCATAACTAGTTGTGTTGGGGCAGCAGAGGTAATTTACTGTCTACACTCCCATCACCATGATCGCTCTATGGAAATCAGATAGACTCCGAATTTCATGTTGTCAAAACCAGAAGAGGAGCAAATATTTCTACTTCAGGTTGTGGCTGCAAGTGGCCAGTCGGCTATTTCTCCAGCTCTGCTCCCCTCGGCTGAGTATACATCTTTTGTAGTAGATGGTGGGAAGGGGAATCAATATCAGAGTCAGGACACCCCCACCTATACATGTACAGACACCTTTACATATACTGTGCTGCACTAAACCTGATGTACACATCCTGTCAACAGGGCAGCTACTATCCACCAATATCCATGTTCCGGGGGGTTCTCGGGACTGGCCTACAGCAGGGATGGTGGTGAGAGTGATGTAACTGGGAAAAACACTGACTGCTTTCCACTGTACAGCAAATAAAGGGGGGCTCTGGGTTCAGCAAGTGAAGCTTAAAGGGGTTTTATAGTTACAAAGATCATGTCTTAGATTATGGGGACAGTAAAAATAAGCACTTTTGTAATTGGGTTGCATTACCTCAGTCACTTGGTTTAGCAGATATCAGCTTCTCTGTAAATCTGTATTCTGTTTCTGCTGTTGCTGGTCAGAACGCCCCCTGGTCGATTTTCTAGACACACCCCCTGCACTGTGATTGGCTGGCTGACATTTTATTCAGCCTGTTGGGATACGCCCCTAGACAGGTAACGCCCTGGCCACGCCCCCTGCACTGTGATTGGCTGCCTGCACACTCTGTGTTTACTCCCCTCTGAGCTGTTAAAATCGATAGTGAAACCAAAGTCTGCTGGCTCTATGTACATCTCTCAGCTTTAGGGTCAATGTTCTGGGCAATTACTGGCTGTTTAAGGGGCTTTTGCCAAGAGGTTGATTCACCTCCTCACAGATCCAGTCCTTAAGCTACTTGGAAAAGAAGGCATTCTGTTCCTCAGATCGAATGCAAGCCCTGCCTCCTTATGACGTCATCACCTGTAGTGTATCACATAAGGATTCAACACTGTTTGTGTATAAGCTGCTTATATAGTACAGTGCTTAGGTGATCAACTCTGCAAGAGAGAGGTTGGGAGTTCAAGCCCCATCAGTAGTTTTTTTTTTTTTGGGTTAAAATTTTTAAACAAATTTAAAGATAATAAAATATATTTGTAGACATCTATAATTTTATTCATATACGCACACAAAGCTCCCCTATATAGTGTTCCCATCCTCGCAGTCACACCAAGCACTTCCAACATACGTGATACAATGCATATATTCTGGGGGATGAGAAATGATATAGGGGAGCTATGTATGTGTATATATATCATTATAGAGATTGACATATATATTTTAGGTCTCTCTATATATGTGTAGAATTTAGGGGGGGAATAAATATACCCTGTGAGGGACTAGAACTCCAAACCCCTTCGTTGTAAAAGCAATAGTTTACTGCTTTACATCTGCACCACCAGCCCAAGTTAGTTACAAGCTGAGTAGGACCGTCTCTCAAAGCTGATTTGCTTCTCCCCCCAATGTTTTCACTCACATGTCACTGACAGCAAGCAGAGATCTTTACTTGAAGCTGACATTTGTAGTTGAGTAAAGATCTCTGCCTGTTGTCAGTACAATTTGGATGAACACCACTAGAAGTAACAGCTGCTGGCTTCAGTTGTGTGTAAACTAAGACATATGACAGGTGCTTGCTGGTGTTTGGAGCCTCAAGGCTGCAGACATAAGAAGCATGCAGGAGGCTACAGAGCTGTTATATCCAGACAACCCTCTGCATCCCCTGCTTCATACAAAATGATGATGTCACAGTTCTTCATGTGGGGAGACACGCCTCCTGGGAGGAGAGACACGCCTGCTGACAGGAGAGACACGCCCCTGGATTTCAAACTCAATCTGAGAAAATTAGCTGAACAGCCCAAACAGCTCAAACGATAAATCCCCTTTAAATGTTTTAGAATTTTCCACCATATTTTCTGTATCCGTTTCTAACAATTCAAAAGAAAAACCTTCTGCTCCCCTGAGGACCATGATCGCTTTCTTCCAGTGGATACAAATCAGTCTTGATTCTTGGATGAAGTGAAGGATCCTTGCACATGTAACAGAAATGCAGGTTGGGTTAAGTGGAAAATAGACGGCATTACCACATGTAAATTATGCAGACTCTGGTGCAGATTACACTAAAAAACCCACACATAACACAGTGAGTCTCATTTATCAGAACTGTCTAACACACACATATGTCAAACTGTGGTCCTCCAGCTGTTGGGAAACTACAACTCCCATGATGCATTTATATCTATATAAGTGGGCATGATGGGAGTTGTAGTTTCCCAACAGCTGGAGGGCTGCAGTTTGACACCCCTGGTCTAACAGTAAGACTGTTCATATTGCTCTTAGGTACAAGTAAAGCGTTAATTTTTTGGCTATTGGCAACAAAGACAGTCTGGCTGTTAGTTTTGATAAATTAGGTCTAATGTATTCATATTCCACAGATGTGGAGTGTATTGTGGCTCTGCAGCGTTTCCACAACTTTCACTGCAGATTTGTCGTGGATTTTCTACTCCCCCATTTTTCCCAATGTAATTTGTAATTTCACTGTGGAAAATCTGCAGCCTATCTCATACATTGTATATGAGAACTAGTCCCAGGAATTAGAGGCTCTATGTAGCGCACAGGACAGAAAATATACTTTAGGCTGTGTCTACACTGCACGGCTTTACCATCGTATTTTCGGCACGTTTAGTTTTTTAAAAGTGCCAAAAATACGATTGTTGGTGCAGCCCCATAGACTAGAATAGAAAAGATGAGCTGCAGTCTCCACGGCTCGCCTTTTCTCTGCTCGTCTTCTACATGCTGTATAATACGTCGGCATTTTTTGTTTTCTTAGCGTCTTCCCATACGATACAATTGTATGGGCGACGTCAAAAAAACGAGAAGTGACCGTGGCTTGTGTACAAAGCGTGACAAAAAACACGGTCCTGTATTGGGGAAAAAAACATGGCTGATTTTGGCTGTTTTTTGTCCGATGCAGTGTAGACATAGCCTTAGTGTTCGCCTGTTCAATCAAATCAAAGTTTTCCATGTGCATACGTTCTATGGCGTTAGTAAGGCATTATTCTGTACCTATTTTAATTTACTGAGAACAGAACATTGCCCAGAAATGTATAGAAAACTCCTGACACAACACTAACGTAAAACAAACTAGAAAACCTAGCTACGCGTTTCACGCTTTGTCAGGTCTGACTGGCCAACACTTAGGTATATTTTTGGTCCTTTGTGCTTCAAAGAGCCTCTTAATCCCTGGGACTAGTTCCCGTATACAATACTTGTTTGAATAAGTGAATTCTACCTGGAAACAGAGGAATGTGAGAGTGGAGGCCAGCTGCATAGGACTGCAGGAAATATTGTGGCCCTCACTGTGGCACTTTAAACGGGATAGTACAACACTGAAAGATGAGAGACACAGCTAATAAATCTGATTATCGCAAATGTCTTGATATACTACAGCAAGAGCGCCTTTTGTCTCCCCTTTCCTCCCTTCGTACCGATATCCATCTCATGTGCTTATATCCTAACGAGCCAGGCATGATTTTATCCACTGCAAGTGAAATAAACAAGTGGTCCCTTATGAATGACTGCAAGCAGAGATCTTAAAAATTGATACAGAAAGTATACTGGAAAATTGGATAACTTAAAGGGAACCCGTCACATTGAACTTGCATACTATACAGCAGGAGGAGGAGCGGAGCAGATTTGTATATAGTTTTTTGGAGAAAGATTCAATAAAATGTATATTCTACCCATTTTAAGTGTCTCCTTTTTTTGGGTTAAGGGGTCCAGTGGGCGCTGTTATCAGCATTTCTGTATGCACACTAATACAAAGAAGGCTGTCAATCACTGATAACACCACCTACTGGACTCCTTAAAGGGAATCTTTCGGCAATATTTTTTTTTACTTATTAAATCAAGCCCCTGATCCATATGCTTTTCCTCTCAGTCGTTTTTATTTCCTGGTTGTAGATTTCTCTATTCAGCCGTCTATATATCATTGTGGGGGAAGACATTCTTGCTTGCACTGCTTTAACAGCAGTCAGAGAGATACTTTACAGCAGCTTCATGCACATAGGATTCTTAAGACAGTTTCTGTCCCATAGACTTGTATAGGAGAGTTTACACTGTGAAGAGAGAGGAGAGGGGGAGCTGTGACATCTCCTCTTGTGACTGGTGGCTTCTGTGTTATCTGTACACAATGGGGTCTCCTTTCAGTTTGACCCTGCTGTTACTGATAGGCCTCGTTCACACGGCTTATTTGGGCGCGGATTGGAGCCGTACTGCGCGCCGGATTTGCGCTTCAGTACGGCGCCAATCCGTCCCTGTCATTACGGTAATCCACTGCTCTCATAGAGAACAGTGGATTCCGTCGCTCCTCCCCGCTCGGCGAATCCGCCGCGGGGGGAGAAAGTGACATGCACATTATCTACGGCGCGTACGCGCCGTAAACAATGCATTGCCTATGGGGCCGGGAGCGGCGCCCCCGCCCCTTATTCACGGCGGATTTGTGCGCTCAATACGGCTCAAAAATCCGTCGGGAATAAGCCGTGTGAACACGGCCATAATGAGCAGACACTGCTGAAAAGCTCTCTAAACAGAACAGGAAGTGTCAGACGATTATTAGGCCTAGTGGCCAAAGTGAAAACTGCAGGACTTAAGAATTATTTAAAAAAATATTGAAAGTGATATGGAAAATAAAAAAATAAAAAATAAATTCCTAAAAAATGTGTTTAACATAAAAATGTGAGTTAAACAATGTAATTTTTTTATGACACATTCCCTTAACCCAGCCCAGAATAGGAAGGGTTTAATATAAAAAGGATACTAAATCTTTTCTGATAAAACTATATTTACATGTGCCCGGCTCCTCCTGCTCTGGAACATGCCGGCCACACATCAGACTCCTTAAAGGGAACCATTGAGCATGCAGTCTGTATTTTTCCCTCGAAAATCCTACTTCAAATCATCTAATCCTATGGGCTTGTTCACACGGTGTTTTTGGAACCGTGTTGGATCCGAAAATTGCAGCCAAAAACTCAGCGGTGATCGGACCCTAAATGGATCCAACACGCAGCAGGATCGCACCCTATAGTTTATTACAGGGCTTCTGCTGCGTCTTTCAGATCAAGCACTGACATGTCAATTCTTGGAATGGATCCGAGAGACGCATCAGTGATCACGTGTCTGAATGCCGATGTGTGTTTTACATTGGGAGCAGTGTACATCACACTGCACATTGTTAGAGGCATGTTTCATATTAAAAGCAATGTAAATCACATTGCTATTAGTTAGATGCGTGTTTGCATCCGTTTAGGGTCCAGCAGACGTATCCAAACACGGATCTAAAAAGCGTATGTTCACAAGGACCCAACACGCTGTGTGAACATACCCTCCTATACATCCCAGACCTTAGCTTCTCTTTGTGCTCATAAACCACAAAAAGGGTTCCCGTTAAATATTTTTTTGGGGTCAGTAAATGAACCATATTCTTAATTATTTATAACGTTGTTTAGAGTTATCTGTAAAAGTTCCCATGAAAAGACCCTCAAGTGTTGATGAAGAGGGTGGCACAAATGCAAATCGGAATATATTGCAGTTTCCCTCAGTAATAGGAAGTTCTTCCAAAACTATTCAGGTCTTTTTACCCCTGTCCCGAAAATTATTATTTTTTTTTACATTTTTTGCCTAGGATAAAAATATATATATTACAAATCACAATTTTAGGAAAAGGGAACACAGCAAACAGACTCATCACTTAAAGTAGAATTGACCTACATGCGTGGTCCGATGGTAAGCACACCCCAGATTTTATTTAGCACTAAATGGATTGTAGCAGAACAGATGCAGAGGAATAATACAGGTACATTCAGAGAGCTAGGACGTAGTAATGAAGACGAGAACACAATCATGAGGAGTGCGACATTGAGTTATTATCGAGTCATTGCATTTTGTTGCTTTAAGCCCTTGCACTGTGACGCTGCCTACAAGAGGGACATGCCCCCGAGGAGTACCTGAGACGCAATCTGCTGACGTGGCAAATCCAACAGGAAGAAATGCAGAGATTTCAATTTAAATAAATCCAGGGTTTCAAGCAGAGAGAAGTTTTAACCAGCAAATAGGTTTAGACAAAATTGGATTTTTTTTTTCTTTAAAACGAAAGAAAGCGATGGGATAATTCAGCCACCAAAACAAGCAGCTGTGTAATATCACAAGTTCTCCATAGGTAATACAGTGATGATCAGCTAAAATGCCTTACAGCTGATGCCTCCTTTCATGGGGTTATGAGATTAGAAAAGGAGAGCTGCTGTATCCCAGCACCACTCTTGTGCTGGGTCTGACCTGGCATTGCAGTAAAGTCCTATACATGTGAATGGGGCTGGGCCTATGGACAAGAGTGGTCCTGTTTCTGGAAGAAGGGAAAAACAAGCAGCCATGTTTTTCTATTCTTATATTACACTTTGCTAACGTACACATCCAGCTGGGCAATGGGTGCTTGTTCAGGGAGATACAACTGATCTTCAGTGGGAAATCGGATTAGAAAGGAAATTGTTGGACAAATAAAATGGGTGAATTTAAGATGCAGAATCTCCTTACAGTGACTGTCCATCATTAAATACATTTAATCTAGATGAGGTTCACATCGGTCACAGTTGGGTTTTTTTTTGTTTGTTTTGTTTTTTTTTTAAAATATAGAGCTTCAAAGCCCCTCTATAGGCCCATATGGAACCGGTTCAGGAGTGTTTGGACCTACGCCATTTTTTAGTATGCATTAGTTTAACAGCTATAACTTTAAGGGTATGTTCACACAGTCTATTTTGCCGTATATTTCGGCGCACGCTTTGCTGTATACACAGTTACGGTAATTCATAGCTATAGTTTATACGTCGTCTCCCCGCGTGTACAATACGATTGTATTGTATGCGGGGGGGCGGGGTGTGAGAATTGACATGTCAATTGTTAGTGGCGCTTACACACCACTGGCAATGCAAGTCAATAGTACCAGCAACCACCTCCCTTATGCATGGAGGGCATGCGAGTGGTTGTTTTACTGGTATTTTTGCATTTGTGCAATCTCCCCATGCATTATACTGCGGCTTTTCTGCATGCTGGTGTGAACAGGTATCAAGTTAATGTGCAGTTTTTTTTTTAACATCTATGGGCTTTTTCACACGGTTTATTTCGCAACGGATTTTCAGCCGTATTTACGATAGTAAATCCGTTGAACTATCAGTTAAAAATAAGTAACTGGTCGTTTTACATTGATTTTAATGGGAAATACGTGTCGTCGTTAAGACGACACGTATTTACTTGCCGGATTGCTGCCGCAATCCGTCTGGAAAAACAATTAGCATGTCACTTATTTCTGGACGGATTCACCCAATATATGTATAGGGATTGTGAATCCGTCGGGAAATCAGTGCCAAATATGTGCCACACTTAGTGACGCTCATCTGCAACTGATTTCGGAACGTATTTACAATTGGAAATCCGACGTAAATACTTTCTGAAATAAGCCGTGTGAACATTACCTAATTGTTCCCGTAGTGGTGGGGTCTGTGAGCTGCTGCTCAGTAATTAGCTGCACCTGTTTATCTTTCCCAGGTGGCATAGGGGCCAGTGTTGCCTGCTACTGGATTCAGTCTGGGCCAGCCCTTGAGCTGTAAGTATGGCCTTTGTGGTGTGCTTGAGTAAATAATGTCCCATTTTTTTTTCTGTGTTTTTCTGTAAATTAATACAGTGGGCACTAAACTCTCTGTAATGATGACGGCAGGGATCACAATTCTATCATTTAAGTCGGTCTCTGCAGAAGATTTGAAGTTTTGTATTAGAAAAACAAAGTTCAGACTGCTATAAAGATATATTCTAAACTGAGTACAGAGGTTTTGAATCTATAAAAAGGTTGATACAAGATGGACATTCACTTAGGGCTGGGAAGGTGAGGGCCCACTTTATTGCAGGGTATTACTAGTTCTTTATTGCAATTATTATCCGGGCATGTGAAATAGTCTGCGTATTTCCGACACTCCCATTAACAGACTACATGCAGTTGATATTTAAGATTCCTTGATATTACCTGAAACACTTGCTATTCCCTACATGCTGTAGTTTTAAAATGACTAAACTAATATTCTGTCCACCAACTGGCTGGGGCCTGCTCTGCCAACAAGTCTAAGGCATTTGAATAAACTTTGGCTAAGCCTGCAAGATGGCTGCCTTCACTATGTGTAGAATGAAGGCATCATGGGAAAAATACCAATTACCACAGCTGAAATGATAAAAAAAATGGGGTAAAAAACGTAAAAACATTCTTCTTTCAAGCAAAGGGTTTGTATTAAAACCAATTTACAGATATAAAAGTCTAAAAGAAGAAAATATATATTTACGATTAAGTTGCTGGTGTACATGCCAATGTATTGACATCTGATCAATGTGAGGACACAAAAAGCATCAGTTACTTGATCCCCTTTAATAAAATTAGAAAAAAAAGAAAATTCTCTTAGTTGTGAAAATTTCACAGTATTTTTCTTTTGTTTTTGTTTATTTTTTTTTTATTAACAAAATGTTATCTTTTATTATAAATAGCATCAGTCAATAGGGCCCTGGAAAATAAGTTTAACGCAGCTTTCTTCACCAGTTAGTTGTGTTGCACAGAAAGGGCAGGCGGCGTGAAACGCGTGGGTACCGTGAGGAAGTGGGATCTGAGACCAGTATTTGGCAGATTTTTCGGAGGAGACATGTCCACAAGGGCTAAAAGCGTGTGTCGGAGGGCCAGCGTCTACATAAAATCCAGCTTCACATCCAAGCCACAGAGGCACATAGGGACCAATTGTTCTGCACATCGGACACTCCCTCTCATTGGCCTCTGTGTCACTCCGATGACCCCAGTTATGATATCCGTGTACATGGCCACAGGTAAGGTAAGCCCAAGGCTGTTTTTCCTCCACTACATCCTTGCGGTTAATACTTGGAAAAGCTAGAGTGTTTAATCCAACCGGACACTGAGGCCGGGCGGCGTTAATCTCCTGTCTCAAGGCTTCAATGTGTTTTTGGGTTGGTGTATGAAACAAGCCATCTGCTGTTCTCCAGAGGAGGGTAGCTCCACACAAGTCAATCAGAGATCCATCCTGAAGAACGTTGGTTTCATTTTCCACCTAGTAAAATGAGAAAGAAGAAGAAGAAGAAGAAAAAAGAGGTAATTCCATCATCTAGTGTATTTACCAAAAGGGATCCAAAAATACATAGAAAATTAAAAGGTGTCGTCTCAAAGACCATATCTGGTCAGCAGGGGTCTGACCAAAGTCACCACTGCTGATGCGTCACTGATGGCATAAGACAGCATGTAATAACAATACTCATCGTAGAAGGGCTGCCGAATATGCAAGTAAGTCAAAAATAATTTTAAAAAATTACCAATTTTCCTCTTTGCTGAGCGGACCTGGTTTCTCTGAGCGTGTAGACATCCCCGCAAACTGAGATTTCCCTCCAAACGCCAGGTTTGGATTCTTCAGTAAACCCCCCTTTTGGATGCATTACAAGAACCCCATTGGTTGTTAGTCCATCCATGTGGCCATCAGGATTCTTCCACTTAGCTGCTTTCTCCTAAAGCAGACAAAAAAAAGAAAGTGGTCACATACTTGGTGGCATCAATTTTTGCTGCTGATACTCCTGATTTAGCTGGTTCCCCAGATGCAGCCCTCCAGCTCCGATCCATAGTGGTTTTTTCGTCAAACAATTTTCATTGACATCCTTGTACACTGATGCAATGCATTACACTTAGATGAGAAATTAGTAATGACATTTAAAAAAAAAACACAACTACATTTTCATCATAAAGAATTTTACATGTTTGCCTCAGGCCTCTTTCAAAGACTTGCATGTAGCAATATCAAACATACATTTATGTGACCCGACAAATAACTGAATGAAATCAATGTATTACTACTAACATCTAAGTTAGTAGGCTGCCCAGGCCACATCCCCAATGAACCATTCTGCACCACTGACCATTTCAAATATCACTTGCCCTACTCGTTTCCCAACACACTGGAAAATAAATTAGTAAAAATTTGGATTATTCACTCCACCTTAATGTATTTTATTAGTAAATGCGCCCAGAGTAAATACTTCAGGTTGATCACTTCAATTTCCCCAAGCTGCCCTTCAGGTGCCAAATACCCTCTCCCCCTCTGTGCCAGTTGTAAGCGTGGGCAATCGCTCGGGGCGCCGAGGCTCCGCTCACCCGAGGGGGGCGCTGCTACCGCCCGCCTGGAGGATCGCCCCAGACTCAGCGCAGCCGTTTTATAACAGTCGTGCAGAGCCAGCAGCTGCTGGTGCAGGGAAGAAGCGGGACGGATCGTTCCCGTCCTGACTCCTCACCTGTATTAGCATCGCAGGGGGCGCACAGCTTTCACCCCCCTGCCTCCCTCGCTGCAGCTGCTGGTTTCCAGCTCGGAGCATGGTCATTTTACAGTGCCCTGGAATCAATGATGCTTTAAAAATAAATAATTACAATAATGTATCGAAAATTAACCATTAACTCATTAATCTCAGTTTGCGTGAAATGAAGCAAAGGGTTTCCATCACTTCCAAATGCTTTGCTCACACTTCTTTGTTGCGCCTCCACCCAATGCTACCTGGCAGGGTCATTGCTACTTCTTGACTATTAGGCCATGTTCACACGGCTTAAAACTGGACGTATTTCAGTCTGTAATTACGCGCCGGAGTGTGCAAATTACGGGCTGAAAACGTCCCAGTCATTACGGTAATCCACAGTTCTCATAGAGAACTATGGATTACGTCTCCTCTCCCTGCTCGGCGAATCCGCCGCGGAGGGAGATAAGTGACATGTGAATTACCAGCGGCGTATACGCGCCGCTAGTAATGATAGTCTATGGGCCGGCGAAGTGCCGCCCCCCCGCTCCCTCCCCGGCCACACGGCGTAATTACGTCCCGCAGTTAAGCCGTGTGAACATAGCCTAATAACTATTTGCATTTTATAAATTTGCAGTCTTCACTTCAATTATTCCATTATCAATGTTTGCACAATAGGTATAGCTCAGGGAGGGGTAGATTCACCAAGTCTCCATGATTTTAGTGCTAGTAGAGCTTGGTCAGATACTGGTAGTAACTATCTTGCGTGGTGTGGTGACATTTTACTGTAGATAAACTACTTCTGAACAATTTTACCTGGTTAATTATATCTGAGGCCACAGGTGAACCACAACCGTAGCTAAACCATGATGAATAATTCACAAGAGCAGGAAGGAAGGTTGTGGAGCAGATCAATGTCTCAGTAAGCTCAAAGTCTGGAGTGCAAGTAGCAGGCACCCAACGGATTACACTATTGAACAGGCCCCAGCAATCACCCTTTTTGCTAACCAATATATCGGGGAAAACCCAAGAATGCTATAGTCATCAGCCTGTGAAAATGTACCAAAGCCATTTATTACACCACTTTTGCAGGTGGAATTTAAACCTGTTGTCAATAGTAAGCCCTGAACAGATTTATGGCTGCCCTGAGGCCAAAAAAAATATTCAAGGAAGTCATTCTGTACTTACACCCAGAAAGATATTTTTTGAGGAGTCGAATCCTGCTGCAAAGATTCGTGCAGTGAACGGTGGATTCCGGTCACAGACTATTCTGCAGGCAAACCTGGAGATGGTGCTTTGTGTTATTTGAGTCTCATCATTCTGGTTGCCAGATACTGTGTCCGTAACAACAAAGTCAATTGGGCTTTCTGTTGATCTTCCAATCTACAAAATGCAAAAACAAAACCATTGAGGTGACTATGTAGCATCTTTTACTGTAAAGTACCCTGTATTACAGATCAGGGCTCCAACCATAAAGTCCTTACGTATGTTCACACGGTGTCTTTGTGGTCCGTACTTCAGGGTGTAATTGTGCTGCAAGACGCCCCGAAGTACGGACCGCAACTACGGTATTTCATAACTCTCATGATTACCCTCAGTTTTCCCCGACACGGACTGTGCGCCGGGAGAAAGAAGTGACGTCACTTCTTTCCTGCGCCGGGGATAATGAAAGTGAATCCCCGCAGCGCTTTAGAAGTAGGCGTTGGCCAGCGCTTCCTTTTTAAACCGCACTGCGTATAGCAGACTGCACAATACGCTCTGCTATACGCCGTATGAACATACTCTAAGGGCTTGTTCACATAGAGTTTTCACTCCGTGTTACAAGCGCTTTTTAGATCCGTCTCGGGGACCGACATGCAATTCTTTCAAAGACGGACCCGAGCTGCACTATGGAAACACGCAGCGGGGATCTCTCATGTGAACGCCGCTGCGTGTTCCTCATAGCCCCCAGTGATAATCTCACTGCTAATTGTTTAGATCCGTCTCTGGGTCCGTCCTGTCGGTGCCCGGGACGGACCTAAAAAGTGTAGTTTACTCGGAGTGAAGACATCATGTGAACAAGCCCTAAGAATGCTTTCAAAAACAAGTGTCAATTTATTTTTCATAAATTAAAGAGAAATCAAATCAATATTTGGTGGGACCACCCTTTGCCTTCAAAACCGCAACCCGTCTCCTTGGTACTTGTACACAGGGTTTGAAGGAACTCAGCAGAGAGGTTGTTCTTGGAGATGTCCGCCCAGATCTCCTGTGGATGGAGGCTTGATCAAATCCTGCTTTCTCTTCATGTAATCCCAGACACACTCGATGACTATGATGAATCATCATCATGACTCTGGGGTACAAGATCATCACTTCCAAGACTCCAAAGGCAAAGGCTGGCGACACTAATTATTGATCTGATTTAGATTCTTTATTTTGTTCATTCACTTCGCATTTTGTTCATAAACTACTAACACTTCTATTTTTGAAAGCATTCTCACTTTGCCGCATTTTTCCACACCTTCCTAAAACTTTTGCACAGCACTCTAGATGTATAAATAAAAGGTGTGAACATTTTTCTAAAGATCTCTCCAGTGATTACCTAGCATGAAATTACTCATTGCAATATTCTGTGCAAGAGAGATTCAAGGGGTCATGAACATTATATATATATATATGTCCCCTGCCTGTAATCCTTCTCTATGTGCAGGAGGTCCATGTATTCTATAGATGGACATTCACTTGAATGGCGACCATCTAAGTAGTAGAAGGTGTTGCCTATGATGAGACCATGCAGATAGATGTAGCTATTTTACCAATAGCCAGTCATGGTTCCAGTAAATTACAGCTTAGTTTACAGCGCAACATCTACACTATGATATGCTGAAAGCCAGGCTAATATGTGCAGCATGTCGTTCTGCAGAGGAATCCAGTAACAAATGTAGATCATTCCGTATACATTTCTTTATAATGGGGCATATGGGAGACTTATGCCACACCCTGCCTATATAGGGGCATACAATGGGAAATAATCCCATAATTGCAAGTACTCATTGTTGTCAGAGTTAAATTTAAAATGTAAAAATAGCCCACAGCTGTATAATAAAAGAAAAAAAATATATAGGTAGATTTCCCCTCCCCTCCCCCCACACTTTTGTACTTGCTGCCGTTCCAGCAATGACGCTGCCAGCAGTGTCCCCTGTTGTCGGGTTTACTTCCTTTTCTGCGGTTGCCACATGACTGCTGCAGCCAATCAGTGGTTGCTGCGGTGATGATCCGACCACTGGAAGCAGGAAGTAAACAGGAAATTCGGGAAGAGGACAGACAGCGGCGGTGCTGGAATGGAGGGGAGGAGGAGCTGTGTTTTTTTATGTTATTCCAACAGCATCATCCTAAATTTATTTAAAAAAAAAACTGGACAAACCCTTTAGAAATTTTCAGCACAGGACAGACTTGTTTCTAACTTTTAGAGTATGTTCACACGGCTTATTTTGTAGCGCATTTCGCCGCGTATTTCGAGGGGGAAATGCGCCACATAATTACGGTGATCCATAGCTCTCATAGAGAACTATGGATTACGCCTCGTCCCCCCGTGAGTACAATACGATCGTATTGTACGCTCAAGGAGAAAATTGACGTCTAACGCATGTCTATGGGGCGCCGCAATACATTGTGTGAACATATCCTTACTGAAAATCAAATTCCAGAGAAATGTCATACGCAAGCATTAGGATAGGCACCTGAAACATATCCGTGTCTTTGTCATGAGGTACCCAGACAACGGTTCGGTTTTGGACAGCTTTGTGGAGATCTGGTTGACCTCTGTGCGATCGCCAAAGGAAAAAGGCAAAAGAAAAATACGTTTATTGATTACAAACACTTAACGAGGCTCAGTCTATGTAAATGTCATCATTCCCACACTTAACTTCACACAACAATCCCACCAGTAGGGAAGGGGCGAGGGGAAGACATGGTCAGAATAGGATTGCTCCTATGTAGCGGGTAACCCCTCACCCCCTTTTTATTATCATTGTTCTTCAGTGCTGCTATAGGAGTTGTTTTTGGCCAAGTGACTTGTAATTGTTAATGGTTCCAATTTAAAGCCAATATACCATACCATGAGGGAGGACGAGAGGGGGGGTGGGGGTGTCCTATTTTTAATATTTTTCTGTGCTTTAAATTTGCGCCATTCACCGTGCAGTATAATTAACAAATTTATTTTAATGTATGGGTCAGTAGAATTATGCTGATGCCAAACATACATCAGATATACATTTTGGTTTTTTTATGTTTTACTACTTTTACACAAATTTAAAAAAAACATTAACAATTTGCAGCATTGAATTGCTGCAACTGTGTCCCCCCAACCCCCCTAATTTTGCGTTGCTATTTTTTTGCGGTTTAATCAGCAGGGGCTGAAGTTTCCTCTAATCCCAGTCGTCACTCACCGCCCGACGCTCCCAGGGACCTGGAGTTAAAGGGACGGGCAGACAGCACCAGACACTGTCTGTGTTTTGGGAGAAAAAAACCCAGCAAACCTCATGTGGTATAACTGCTATTTAGCTAGGCAGCTTCTATTCTCTGAAACATTTCCACACACAATGTAATCGCCTAGTGATCAGCAGATTGGGTGCACCCTCTTGTGTCCACACCCTTCCCCTTTTTCTGCTTGTCTTAGGTTTTCATCCACTGTTTTTTAATGAGCGTTAAGTTTTCCTTTATTGAAACAATGGGGATTGGGAAAATGAGAGGTTTTTTGGGAATAAGAGAACTTGGAAACCAGGAAAGAAGAACGTTACCTCTTAATGGTGAAAAGCAGCGAACAGGTTTCCAATGCAGATGGGAGATTATCCAGCATTATTACAGTGTAACATCCAATCTTCCATCGGGGTTTTGGGGAGTCCCAAACTCCTCCATATGTTTTACACCTTTTTTACAAGATACCCCAGCTATGGTTTATTTGCAAGAAAACGTATGACCCCTTCCGAGGGTTTCACCATTTAGCTGTGAAGGACGGGGAATCTAGTTTTTAATGTTGGGTGAACGGGAAACAAATTTTGGTGACTTTTAAAATCTAAAAGGGCCAATAACTATCCATTCAGTGATTTGTAAATAATTGGTATGGTGGTTAGCATGGAATCTGCGTCCTGAATTTATTGTATCCAGGTCCAAGGTAACAACCCCACACCACAACAACAAGGCACGATGTCCCCAAAACCTGTTGTCCACTGAAAAAACCCCTATTTTCAGCGTCATGAAAAAAGGTCTAAAACAGCCCCAAAATGGCCCCCCCCACCACCACACTGCCTTCATCTGATGACTGCCATCAGCTGTTGGCGCTGGGTGAACCTGCAGGGAAATGTAGCATTGCGTGGTGGCCAGGCTAAGGGTATGCTCACACAGCAGTTTTGAATACGTTTTATGTACCGAAAAAACAGACCCAAAACAAATTCCGCAATGTTCAGTGTGACTTACATTTTGCTTATGTGTTTGGATACGTTTTACAGATTGGAAAACAGACGGAAAACCACCGTGTGAACATGCCCTAAGCATCATCAGCTTATAGAGGGGTCCAGAATGGGGGGGTCTCCTTTGCGATAAGGCATAAGGAAAGGGTTCGTCTATGTGAGACTATCCCTTTAAATAGTTCAAGCAAATATGTTAAACTGACAATGCAACAAATTTGGCGCATCATTGGTTAATTTAATGACCGAAACTGAAATGCAGGCCTAGATTTGTGCCAACTTCTGTTGTAAGTAATCTGAGGAATATTTAGATAGTGGCCCTGCCCCTCTGTTTAATCCCACACACTACACAATAAAAAAAAAAAAAAAAAAAAAAAGTAAAAGATTTTAGTGAAAGTATGGCACACTTCAAAACTGGTAACATCTTAGTGGCACCTTTTTGCTGTAAAAAGAAGTTCATACAATCCCCATAGTGTATACAGAAGCTGCAGGGGTGGAGCATTGAGCTTGCTATCCATGTACACCCCAAAAATAACCCACCCCCCAATAAGTACAATTCATTTTTGTTTTTTAAAAATGTCCAAAATAACCTACCAGGGTGTGAATAAAAATTATACAAGGGTTCCCAAGCTTTTTTTTAACAGCAGGCAAAAAACCCAATTTAACACTTGTTTAGGCCCACGTGACGTTAGGGGGTCAAACGGGATTTTTGGATCTGATTTCGGATCTGAAAATTGCATCCAAAAACGCAGTGTCATTCGGATCCAAAATGCATCCCCAAAACCGGGCATGTTTGGCGCAGAGGATCGCACCCTATAGTTTTAAAAGGGCGCTGTCTTTTGGGTCAAATATTAATTGATAATTTTTGAATGGTAAAAAAAAACGTTATTTCGAAAAAAATACCTTTAGAGAAAATGAGTGCACGGCCCCACAGACCCCGGACCAGTCAAAAAAAATTTAAAAACCCCCATGTAAACAACAATCGGCGTCACGGAGGGTTTTACAAAAGAAAGCAATTCCCCTGCACAAATTTTTTTGAGCATGTTTGGGTCCCAAAAAAGATGCAAACACACATCTAAAACCGGATGGAACACGCTGTGTGAACATACCCTTACATACTAGCTATGGCGTCCCTCCCCCTTTTCCTTTTCCCTCACACCCTCGTCCCCCCACTTGGGGCCTTGGTACCGGTGGCGCGTGATTCTTGCTATTGCGCAGCTCAGCCAATAGGAATCACTGTACTACAAGTGGTTTCTTCTCACATACACATTTGAATTTTTTTGAAGGAACACCTGGGGGTGCCATAAGAAGTATTGAAGAGCAGGGGCTAGGGACACTTTTTTAAAAAAAAAAAAAAAAAAAAAAAAGATTTCAATAAAAGAAATGATATGTTACATGATCTGGCAGGAAAGTGAAATAATATATTGTGGGACAAGCATTTTACCAATTAACAGCAATTCCAATGAAACCATTCCATACACTATTCCTAGTGGGGTGTATAAACTAACGCCCGACACAATGCAGGACGTTCCTCTTCATATAAATGTGTTACCGTGTAGAATATTATCAGTGTTCAGTACAACATGAATGGCTCCACATGCCGGCCGGCTAATATAGAAAGCAGATTAAATTAAGCAAATTAAACGTCTAGAACAGATAACGCAAGCTTTGTAAATAATATTTATGGCTAAACGGTTCCCTGTAACTGAATCCTTCATAAATTATGTACCATCCGCTCTAACCCTCAATGGGAATTAATGAATGCATGACGATGGAGAGGAATCGATTAGAATGGGAAGCTAGATGGAAGAAATCTTCAAGTGCTCAGAAAAAGACGCAATAAAACAGTTTATCTTGCATCGAGCACGTCACGCTTTGTGTCATTCTGAAAACCCATTGCCATCTACCCTAGTGGGACAGAAGAGGAGGGACCTCTTCATCAGCTGTAATCTTTAGGGAAACCTTGCATCAAATGTTCTACTTTCCTGCAGCAGCACCCACCAACAGACAGACTGAAGCATTACAGGGTTCTAATTAAAATCTGTGCAATCCAAGGAGTGGACATTGTGGGTCTATGAGATCCTAAGGCCATGTCCCCACGGCACGGGCTTTCGGCCGGTTTTTCAGACCGTGTCTGAAAACCCGGCCCCAAACAAAAAGGGGGTTTTATGGAAAAACCCGTGCAGCAGTCCCCACTGCCTGGTTTTTCCACCCGCGGGCCGCCTGAAAAGTATTGAACATGCACAATCTTCCATCCGGTTTTCGGACAGAATCTGTGCATGTCAAGGTGAAGGGGGAGGGCTTTTTTCCGCTCATCGTGGAGAAAAAAAAAACTGTCCCCGCCACGACGGTGGGGACGGCCGCAAAACAGGACAAATACCGGTCGGATAAACAGACCGGTATTTGTCCTCTGCCGTGGGAACATAACTGTGGCTGATTAGTAACAGTCCAGAACATATGTTCTCCATTCTGAGAGAGCCAAACAGGTGAAGATTGTAGAGCACCATCTTGTCAACTGGGTTGTTTAAATGTGAAATCTGATGTTCATAGTTTACCTGCTGATAAGCAATGTTGCCATTTACATGATGAATAATAATGAACAAGTGATGACATTAGTTACATAGTTTGTATAGAATGTGCACGTCCACCTAATGAGCAGAGTGCTGGTGGACGCACATGCTCAATGACCAGGTCTCTGCCTAGTGATCCTCTATGTATTGTAGAGCAGACATTATTAGAAACTATTCTCTGCTGCTTGTCTGGGAAGGAGCAGAGCCTCTGCAGTAGCCTGGCAGTATAACCTAGTGTAGGTTTATGTATATATAGAAGGGACTATATAATTATCAGCTACCAGACAGGAAAGGAGACCGATTCTGTCCTGCGCTTATCCCCAGTACAATCAAGGCAGACACACAAATGTAAAACACTGATTTAAAAGGCTCAATAGCATATGTGGTCAGCTCACCTACTATTCACATGTAACTCCAGGGATTAGGAGTCTTGAGTGCGCTGCACGGGAAACAGTCAGGAGCTCCAACCAACCAGCACAATATCATGAATAGGAAGAAAGATCCAACACAATCAACCGCACTCTTCTCGCTAGTTAAATATTCCTTTATTGAAAATTTTAAAGACATCAAAAGGGGACCCGGAAAACCCTTTTTGCACTGCCGCCATTTTATGAAGAAAATTAACTACCAAAGATGCGGTTGATGTTTGGATCTTTGGTTTTGGATTGAAAAGTAAACCCATTTTACCAAGCATATATCCTGTACTGTGGTTTAACAATATTATAACCCTTGGCTATTTTACACAGATAATTTCGGGGCTACAGTACTCCCGGAAATTAAAATCGGTGTTCGGGGCTTGTCCACTCCGCAGGGGGGGGGGGGGGGGTTTTTTGTGATCAGTCCGCCAGCCCCCCTAACATGCATTACTCGCGGGGCTTAAGTCCGTGAATAAATGAGTCACTTTCTCCCGCTGACGTATGTCCCCGGGGGAGAGGGGGTAATCCATAGTTCTTAAAGAGAAGCGTCGCATTTTTCTCGTATTTGGCGCAATAGCCGCAAAATGTGCCCCCAAATTTTAAAAAGCGGAAAATAGCCTTAGCAAAAAATTAGCACTACCACAAATGCCCCGGCAGGAGTAACCACTTATGGTTTTATTTCCCCAAGTTAAAAGGTACAGACACGACTCCCTTCCGACTAACAACGCCACTGACGCTTTCGGGGTTACCTTTTCTAGTGTTTTTAAATTGAAAAAAATAAAAAAAAGTTTTTATTTTCTCCTCCTTGGATATTTGTCAGGTTTTCTGGGGTTTTTCCCTTTTTTGATTTAAAAAAGGGGTTTCGTTTTTTGCCAGAAAAATGTTTTAAATTTCTTTAAAAACGGTTTAAAAAAGCTTTTAAAACTTTTTGTATAAAATAATTATGACCTAACCCCCACAACCACCGCAATACTGGGCATAGAAATCGCCATTCACGGAGAGTAATGTCACAGAATTAAAAATGGAAAGACCTCTTCCGCTCTGTTTGAAACCCTTTACAACACTTGCCAAATTCGTTCTGATTTGTGAGTAAATGATTTATCCAATTTTTTTGTCCCCAAACCAAAAAACAACTTTGGGTGTGTACAACCAAAAATCCCGAGACTATGTGGATGCAGTGAGGCAGCACTTGGTTTTTTGTCTATTTTCCGATACAAATTTACAGGCTCTTTAATTTTTTTACTTTTTAAATATGAACTTACCTGTGAACTGTGGGCAGGATCTTTTTTGGGTTATCAACCCAAAAAGGGCCCAAATCACTACTCAACTGTTCCACAGCAAAGGGGTTTAACAATGGGGAAAAACGATTAACATAGGGATTTTTTAAATGGTACGGCTTGTGTTAAAGGGGTTCTCTACAAAATACAACCTCTTGAGAAACAAGTTGAGGCGGCGATCAGCCATTATTACCAGGAAAACTGGGGGCCTAAAAAGCCAAAAACATCACAGGGGATATTTTTCATGCCACCAAACAAGTGGAAAAAAACCTTTCTGTGTCTTCAGAGCATTCTGCCACATGTAGGTACCACCTCTTGAAGTAGTATTTCAATTCAGAAGGATATGGCGGTTTATTTATGGATATATATCAGCCATTAAGCAGCCATGTACAGGACACAGCTAAAGCTTTATCTACATCTCTCAATTCACTTCAATAAAGCTTTAGTGGCAAGATCAAATACAGTTAGCATGGCCAAAGCAAGACAGTTGGGATCATAGGAGATTAAAAGGAGCTGTACATGGGGGTAGCCCCAAATCCATCTCCAGGTTGCGCTCAGTCATTACAGACCAAGAGTTTTTCTGGGTCGGTGTAGGGGGCCGGGGTGTAATGCCTCTGCAGTGCCTGGGTGAAGGCAAGTTTCCATGAGTTATTATTTTGCTCCTCTGTGTATTTCTCCTTGCAGTTCTCTATTTGAGCTGTTAGGATATATTGGGGGATTTGGCTGGACAGGCTATGGATATTCTTTGAGGGTGCAGTTTACTCTGGGCCCCAAGGCTTAGTAAGGTTTTGTATGGTAAGTGCTGCAACTGGTGCGGTGCTAATCTGCCCAGTAGCGCTCTTCTGAGTGGTGAGCCATAATGGTAATCTACCCAGCTCTGCCTGACAAGCCATAGTTCAAGTACTGTAATGGACTTGGAAGAGGCAAGAGCAAAATTCTAGACTATTTCAGCTCGCACATTAACTTAATTGCTCTTTAGCTTGCCCTACCTTTCATGCCTGCTCATTAGTTGCTCTCATGCTCTCTTTAGTTAATTCTTAAGTTTTCTTTAGCTCGCCCTTTTGCCTGCACTTAACTTTGCTCTATCACCCTATAGTTTGCTCTACCTTTCTTGTTCACCCTCTTTTGGTCTCTTATTAGCTCTTGATCTCTAACCTACTCTTGTTCTCTGCAACACCCTTATTTGCTTTCTAGTTCTGTTGCTTCCCCTTCAGCTATCCCTCCCTAGTGCACTCTTGCAAATGTGCCCTCACTAACTCTCCCTTACTTGCTCTAGCACTTGTGTTTTCTAGCTCACCCTCTGTAGCACTCTTACCCCCTTGCTAGCCCTTTAGCTATCCTTCAATCTTAAACTCTTACTGTTAAGTTGCACTCTCTCATAAGCACAATCTTTTACTCTCTAAACCTTGCACTTTCCCTCTAGCTCAGGGGTCCCCAACCGCCGCTCCACGGTGACTTTAGTCCGGGCGGTCGGCATCTGCTCTGCACGGCCATTGAATTCTGGCCGCACAGGCTTAGCGGCTGCACCACTATAGAGAAAGCAGGGGCGGTGCATTACCATCCCTGCTTTCCCTACCGCTGCAGATGCGGCGCTCACCGAGGGCCACATCTACAGATCAGCGGCGCAGGGGGGATAATGCAGAGGTCTCGTCACACCCCCTGCGCCGCTCGGTCTCGCTGGACGCGGGCTCCTGGAGGAAGCAGCTCTGCGGGGGATCCGGGTATTGGTGAGTAACTTTTTTTTTTTTAAATTTCACTAGCTTGGCTGCCTACAGGGGCCATATATGAGTTTATTACAACTACGGGGGCCATATATATATATATTACAACTACGGGGGCCATATATAAATTTATTACAACTACGGGGGCCATATATATATATATTACAACTACGGGGCCCATATCTGATTTTCTTCCAACCACGGGGCCCATATATGAGTTTCCAACCACTACGGGGGGCCATATATGAGTTTCTTACAACTACGGGGGCCATATATGAGTTTCTTACAACTACGGGGGCCATATATGAGTTTCTTACAACTACGGGGGCCATATATGAGTTTCTTACAACTACGGGGGCCATATATGAGTTTCTTACAACTACGGGGGCCATATATGAGTTTCTTACAACTACGGGGGCCATATATGAATTTATTACAACTACAGGGGATATATATAAAATGTATTACAACTACAGGGGATAGATATAAATTTATTACAACTACAGGGGCCATATATGAATTTAATACAACTACAGGGGGCTATATATGAATTTATTACAACTACAGGGGATATATATATGAATTTATTACTACAGGGGGCCATATATGTATTTCTTATTACCACAGGGGGCCATATATGAGTTTATTACAACTATGAGGGCCATATATAAATTTATTATAACTACGGGGGCCATATATGAATTTAATACAACTACGGGGGCCATATATATATTTATTACAACTACGGGGGCCATATATGAATTTAATACAACTACGGGGGCCATATATATATATTTATTACAACTCCGGGCGCCCATATATGAACTAATACAACTACGGGGGCCATATATGAATTTAATACAACTACAGGGGATATATGAATTTATTACAACTACAGGGGCCATATATGTATTTATTATTACCACAGGGGGGCTATATTTATTTGTTACTACTACAGGGGGCCATATCTTTATTATTACTACAGGGGGCCTATATTTGTTTACTTCTACTACAGAGGGCCTATATGTATTTATCATTTCTACAGGGTGCATATATATCTAATGACTACAGGGGGCATAAATCTCTGTAATGACAGAGCTGATTACATATGTATATTATATACATATGTAATGTTGATCAATACTACTGCAGACTGTAAGCTCTGTGGGTCAGCATTATTAGTATAATACTGACCCACAGAGCTGACAATCAGTCTGCAGTCATAAAATACTGGTTACCCCATACTATACCCCTAAATGATACAGTATACAGTTTATTGTGGGGTTTTCTTTTGTGTATGTGTGATTCTAAACATCCAACCCCCTCAATAACCCCACCCCCTAATAACTCCGCCCCCAATAACACCCACCCCACCCCCCCCCCCCACTGGGCCATGGAGAAATTGTCGTGCATCAAACCGGTCCCTGGTGGAAAAAAGGTTGGGGTACGCTGCTCTAGCTCATCCTCTTGCTCACTCTTTCTAGTTATTTTACCCTCAAACTAGCTCACTCTAGCTCTTATTCCTTATCGAGTTTTCTCCAAATCTAGATTGTCCTCTCTTGTACACTCGCTCTCTAGCTCTCCTGTGTGCTCTAACTCACCTGCCCTCTCACCCTATGGCTCACTCACGGTTTCTAGCTTGCTCTCCCTCTAGCTGGTCTTTAAGATCTGTCTCGGTTTCTAGCTTTCAACCTCGGTTGCTTACTCTTTAGCGCTCGTGCTTGCCTTTTAGCTCCCTCACTTGCCCTCTAGGTCGCTTGTTCTGACTCATTGACCATCTAGCTCTCTTGCTTGCTCTTTTGACCTCTCTTGCTCACCCTTTAGCTCTCTTGCACTCTAGCCCTCTCGCCCTCTTGATTGCCAACTCTCCCTTACTCTTTAGCTTTCGTTCTCTCTAGCTTACTTTTGCTTTAGCTCGCTTTGCCTCTCACTCTCTACTTTGTTCTTTAGCTTGCCATTTAGCCCTCTGAGTCTATCTGTAGCTAGCCTGCTTGCTCATGCTTGCACTCCTCCTCTTGTTCTTAGCTTTCTAGCTAGCACATTAACTTAATTGCTCGTCCTTACTCCCTCTCTCTGGATCACCCTATAGCTCTCTCAATTGCCATCTTTTGCTTGCTCTTTACCTCTTGCTCACCCTGTAGCACTTTTCAGTTTGTAGGTGTCCTCTTGCTCGCTTTTGCTAGCTTGCGCTCTTGCTCACTCTTAATCATGTCTAGCACTCGATCTCTGTAGTTTACAATCAATGTTTCTCGCTCTGTACCTTACCCTCTCTCTAGCTAGTCCTTTTGCACACTCATTAGCTCTCTCGAGCTTGCTCACTCTTTAGCTCTCCAATTCTACCTTGCCCTCTTTCTTTAACTTGCTCTTTAGCGCTCAATTTCTCTCTGAATCTCCTCTTGCATGCTTTCTAGCTCACTCTCCCTCTAGCTCATTTATTTTGCTTGCTCACCATTTAGCTCTTTCCCTCTAGATCTTCCTCTCTCACTCTAGCTTATCCATTCTCTAGCGCGCACTTGCAGTCTGTAGCTCAACTTTGCTCTTTAGCTTTCCCTTATAACTCTTGCTCAACCTTAAGCTTTCAATCCCTTTTGAGCTTGCTCTCTAGATCTTTCTAACTCTTCGTCACTTTCTAACTCGCGCTCTAGAGCTTGCTTTTGAATTCTGTCCCTTAGCTTCTAGCTCTCTCGCTTGCCATCTTTTTCTCCCTTGGTTGTTTGAAGCCTTAAGGTTTCTCACTATCTAGCTCCTTACTCTCTAGCCAACTTTTGCTCGCTTTCTCTAGCTCACCTGCTTGCACTCTTGCTTGCTCTTTAGCACTCACTCTCTCGAGTGCACCTAATCTCACTATTTAGCTTGCTCTCTCACTTTCCCGAGCTTGCTCTTACTTTCTAGCATGCCCTATCAAGCTCTTGCTCACTCTTAAGCACTATTCCTATCTCACTCTTTTCTTGTGTTCTTTCACCTTCTTTAGTGCTCTCCCTCTAGTTTGCTCGCACTCTTCAGTTCTGTAACTTGTCCTCTTGTTTGCTCTCTTTCTAGCTCACTCCCAGCTACCGCTCTTGATTTGTCAGTCTCGCTCCTCTTTTCTCTTGCAAGTCTCAATCGTTCTTTCTAGCATGCTCTCTAGAATGCTCTTTTGCTCACTTTCTAGCTATCTTGCTTGCTCTTTACCTCTCTTGCTCCTCGATCTAAATTACTGCGTCTCTGGTGCTTTTGCTCGTCTCTTCTTTTTCCCCCTGTTGCGTATCCTCTTTTGCTCACTCTTTACCTTTCTCTTGCTCACTTTCCCAAAGTCGCCGTTTTGCTTGCAAACTCTCACTTGCTCTTTAATGTTTGATCTCTCTTCTACCTATCCTGCCCTATATTTAGCATTCTACCTCACTCTCTTTAGTTAGTCCTCTTGCTCGTTCCCTTTGATTCTCTGGTTCGCCCTCTAGCTCTCTTGCTTGCCATCTTTTGCTCACTCTTTACCGCTTTTGCTTAACCTCTAACTCTGTAGCTGACCCTCTTGCTTGTATAGCTCGCCATCTTTAGCTCATGCTTGCTCAGTCTCGCACTCTCTAGTTTTTAGCTCACCATATACCATCTTTACTTCACCCTCTCTGCTTACTCCTCTTGCTTGCTCAATACCTAGCTCTCTAATGCTGCTTCATACTCTCTTGCTTTAGCTCTCTTCCTCGCTAATTTAGCTCTCATTCTCTTCAGTTCTCGAGCTCATTCTCTAGTTCACTCTTTAACAATCTCACTCTCTCGCTCATTTTGCTTGCTCTCTTCTCTAGCTTACCCGCTAACCGGCTCACGTTTTACCTCTCTAGCTCACCTTCTGGCTTGCTCTTTAGCGGTCTCACTCTGTAGCGGAAACAACTGAGCTATAGTGCAATAAGAGGGGACCTATTGTGAGCTAAAGAGGAACAACAAAATAGGTCCCTCTCTTGTGCTATATGGAGGGCTTTAACGACTGCTTGATCTTCTGGGAACCAAAATCTTCTGAAGCCCACACCTGCCTAGCAAAAGGTTAGTGACGGGCACACTGCTGCAGGTGCCAGCTATAGTCACAGAGGGCATGCTTGCTTTGATCAACATTAAAACCATGGTGTGACGACAGTTGGCAGCCTGCATCGGCTCCAGTGTGGTTTGTAGAAACTGTTTAATTTGGACACAAATGTAGCAGTGCCAAAATGCAACACATCAGATGAGGGATAATATGTCAGAGGATGTGTTCGCATTAACACGGGGAATGTCGGCACGCATTTCGTGGCATATTTGTGCTCTAATACGGGCAAGATGCGCGCCGAAATGACGGTAATCCATAGCTCTCACAGAGAACTATGGATTAGGCCGTGTTCACACGGCCTATTTCCGACGGATTTGTGAGCGCAATCCGGCTCACAAATCCGCCGTGAATAAGGGGCGGGGCGGGGGCGCCGCTCCCCGGCCTCATAGACTTCCATTATCCACGCCGCGTATTGCGCCTGGATAATGTGCATGTCACTTTCTCCCCCCGCGGCGGATTCGCCGAGCGGGGAGGAGCGACGGAATCCACTGTTCTCTATGAGAACTGTGCATTACCGTAATGACTCCGACGGATTGGCGCCGTACTGAAGCGCAAATCCGGCGCGGAGTACGGCGCCAATCCGCGGACAAATAAGCCGTGTGAACGGGGCCTTACGCCTCCTCTCCCTGCTCATACAATATGATCATATTGAGCTATAGCGCAATAAGAGGGGACCTATTGTGAGTCCGCCCCATAAACATGCATTACGGCGCAAGTAATTGACATGTCACTCATCTCCCCACCTGTACAATACAATCGTATTGTGCCAGCGGGGAGAGGAGGCGTCCTCCATAGTTCTCTATGAGAGCTATGGATTACCGTCATTTCAGCGCACATCTCGCTCGTATTAGAGCACAAATACACGGCGAAATGCGCGCCGAAATTTCCCCGTGTGAACATACCCTTAAACAGGAATACTCATCCTAACACCATATCAACTGTAAACCAAACTTTGCCCTAGACCAATATCAAAGTAGGCTGAACAAACCAATTTTTGGCTTAAACTATGTTCCAAGTGACTGGACATAGTGTCCTGTGCACCAGTGCAATATAATGTACAAAACACCCACTGGTAACCGGCACCGGTGTAAAGCGCTACATACTGGCATACATTAATGGCTTAATACAAAACCACATAAGTTTAATACTTCATACATGATATCAGTACAGTATTTGATGTGTGGGCTGCAGACAGTAACAGGAAAGAGTAGCATGATTTCAGTGTTTTCATACCATAAGGTCCTGCTATTCCTCGTAATGAGATTGTCACACTTGGTTTGTACTAATAAACAGTGACCAGTTATCTTTATAACCTACTAGTTACTGCTGTGATCTGTAAGGCCTCGTTCACACGGCTTATTTCAGAACGTATTTACATCGGATTGCCGATGTAAATACGTTCTGAAATCAGTTGAAAATCAGTTGCAAATAAGTGTCACAAGTGTGGCACGTATTTGTAATATTTCCGACGGATTCACATCTCCAATCATTGTAGGTGAAGAATCCGTCCTTAAATAATTGACATGTGAATTGTTTTTCGTCGGATTGCCGTCGTCAATCCGCGGCGGCAATCCGGAACGGAACTACGCGTCGTGTGAACGACGAGCCGTATTTCTATTGAAACAATAGAAAATAGGCGTGACTTATTTCGGACGATTTTTCGATCGTCAATCCGTCGGCAATCCGTCCGAAATAAGCCGTGTGAACGAGGCCTTAATTGTTGCTGTGACTGAGGATAACCTATGTAAATGCAGCCTGCTACGTGTGGGTGACGTGTAAATAGCAAGTGAAAACGCTACATAAAAAAATAATCTTATTATTGGTTCTATATTCTATTCTCACCTGCTCTACAGGACTGTGAAAGTCTGCACAAGCCTGCAAGCTATCACTGCTGATGCCTTCTTTCCGTATATACAGACCCTGTGTACCAAAATTACACAAATTAGTCCACATAGGAGACAACCAACAGCATGAAGCAAACAGGCAGAACTTGCTGCAATGAAAAGGACTAGAAAGAGACCCCTTCCCCAAATAACAAACCCTATGGTAGTTGCAGTAGTGTTACATTCTGCCCATAGCACCAGCGCCTTAGAAGAGGATGCCCTCACAACCTCACATTAAGCCTTGTATACAGCAACTAAACAGTGACGGAGCCATATGAAGGAAACGTGCAGTGTAATCCACCAGCAACATGTTATAGAGGAGAGGAGCACATGAATATACAGGTGTGTGTAAAGTAACAGCTGCAGTCTAACATCAGTCATGGGTTTAATTACTGGTTTTCTCTGAAAACAGAATACAATATGCTCAAAAATTCATGAGTAGATCTAATGGGCAACCAAGAGAATGAACAGTCATGACCGGCACGCTGCTAATTTGGGGTGACTGACTCATTTACTGAAAGGGGGTTCATTCTGTGGAGTAACAGGGGTGAAATGAATGGTCTTTTTTAATGAAGCAGGGAAGCCAATGATGTATCTGCTGATTTAGCGCATTCCCCTTGGGTACAATGGGCTATTCTAGACATTGCACCAAAGGAGAAAGAACTTTGATCGAGAAGAGGGCAAAATGTCAATAAGTGAAGAAAATAATTGGCTGCTCAACCAAAAAGATCCCCAATGGTTTAAAATGTCGAAAAAAACCAAACGCATGATAGGAAAAGAAATACTACCATCCAACAAGATCATAGAGCAACAAGAATGGCAAAGACGCCTCCAATGATGAACTACAGGGAGATCAGAGAAGACCTTCAGTTATCAGAAGGTGCTGACCTGAAGCCAAAGTATTGACTAGAAACCCTTGTAAGATACATGTCCTGGAAAGGTTAGGCTATGTTCACACAGCAATTATTGGGACGTATCTTGCCCCATATTTCGCTAAATACGATACGTCCCAGTCATTACGGTAATCCACAGTTCCCAGAGAACTATGGATTCCGTCTCCTCTACTTGCTCATACAATACACCAAGAAGGGAGATAAGTGACATGTCAATTATTCACGGTGTATACGCGCCGAGAACAATGAATGTCTATGGGGCCGGCGGGCTACCGACCCTGCTCCCGACACCGAGCACACGGCGTAATTGCGGGCAAAAAACATCCCTGCAATTACACAGTGTGAACATAGCCTTACAGTTTGCCAAAGAAAACAGACTAAATGCTGTGCAGGGCAAGTGAAAGCAAGATGGTTCTTATTGGGTCTAAAGGCCACAGTTTGTGGCCTCAGTGTTTATGGGTCGTCTGACAGTCACTGAAGAGTGTAAAACATGGTAGGACAAGCATAATGGTTTGGGGTTCTCATACTCTGGAGTTGGGCCCATTTGTTGCACATCAGGCACCACGGGCCAGTTTGAATATATAAAAATAATGGAAGAGCTCATGTTGCCTTATGCTGAAGAAGACGAGCCCTTTAAATGGGTGTTTCAACAGCACAATAACCCCAAACACTCCAGCAAGAGGGCAGCATTCTGATTCAGTGCTATCAAAGTGGCCAATCCCCGGACCTCAATCCAACTGAGGATTTGGGAGGGACATCAAAAACCTAAAAAAATGAAAAGAACTTGTTTTCAGTTGTCAGATGTTAGGGCTCATCCCCACGGTTGGTTTATCCGACCGGTATTTGTCCTGTTTTAGTGCCGTCCCCACGGCCCTCCCCCTTCACATTGCAATGTTCATACTCCGTCCGAACACTGGACGGAAGAATGAAAATGCACAATGTTTGAAAAACCGGTGGGTGGAAAACCCATTCAATGGGGACTGCGGGTTTTCCATAGCGGCCCGGTGTGTTAGTTTGCGGCCGGTTTTTCAGACGGTCTGCAAAACCACAAACCGTCTGAAAAACCGCCTGCAAACTGGTGCCGTGGGGACAAGGCCTTCGTTGACTCCATGCCACAAAGATGTAAAGCAGTTCTCAGAAGTTACACAACTAGATTTCAGTTCAATGATCTACAGAAAAGAAGTCCAGGAAATAAAATGTCAGTTTATTCTGTCAATATTCCAGTTGGATAAGGAACGTGCACACTCTGCTAATTTTGTTTTTTATAACAGCCTATTATTATATATTCTTCATTTTCCGTTTATAATGTGATGCTTCGATCAGGCTTTCATTTGGATGTGAATCTGCAGCGCTCCCAGTGTCCATGTTCATGCGATCAGGAGGTTTTTGTTGGAAACACTGCTATTATTTTGCACATAACTGTATAGATAGACTCCTGAGCCCAAAATAAGACAAAGCTTTTATCAACGACTTACAAGTTGCAGCAAATTATTGCCCACCAAACCATATATTGATGGGCTCTATGCTGCTTGCATGGTGACAGATCTTTTATCATTATAGATGATATTTTTCTATAAATAGTGCTGGAAATGGATCATTTCAAAAAGGTGTTCTCATCCAGACCATAAATGCGCATGTACCCTACTAGGGTATAAAGAAAGGGCCCTCAACCAGAATCCACGTAAGGCCAGGTCTACACAGCACAGGGTTTTTGATCAGATTGACAGCAGATTCAGCACTTCGAATCCGACGAAACTCTGGCTGTAACCAGCGCCGTGTACACTTCAATAGAAAATCCGTGCTGTATAGATGAGGATTTCTAAACCGCTGGCCGTCGGGCAGAAGAGAGAACAGGTTGTTTCTTCTGCCAGATTCCCATAGCCTCAATGTACGGAGCAAGCGGAAAAAATGCGGCCACCGTTAGTTACGCAAAAACCACGGTGCGGTGAAGTTATAACACCGTCAGATTCCCAACAGCATTTTAACTAAGCTGTGGAGACGGAGCCTACGTCAGTGTGAGCCGGCTACCAGGAGCATCTCTCCTTCTCGCAGCCACGTCCCACCCGCATGCTACATGAATGGCCGGCCCCTGGCTGGAACAGCTGGTTCATCAGAATTTCTAAGGCCGGGCCTCACCAATTAGATGACCACTCTTCATGACAACTCTCATAGGGTGCATAGGTATTTCTGGACCGCACTACACCCATTGACCTTACTGTAACAATCATGCCAACACAAGGTGGCACAGAAGCACAGCAGGTTTAGGGAATACTCCGTGTGCTGCATCACTCCACCATTTCTGTTCTGTTAACCTGTTAAACTAACCTGCACATCTCACTCCACATTCAGCTTATTCATCAGGAAGAATGGCTAAAACAGAATCAAGGTGTTGGAAAAGCCCAAAGCCCGACCTCTATCCAGTTGAAATGCTGTGGCCGGACCTTAAAGGAGCTGCGAATAGACAGACGGCCACAAACCTCGCTGAACGGAAGCAACGCTGTCAAAGGACTAAATTCCTCCAGGAGGATGCGAGAGCCTGAAAACAATCACTAAAAGGGATTGTACAAACTCTTGCCTCATGGGGTGCACTTAGTTTTTCATTTTGGCCTCATTATCGTTAAATAAATAACACTGTGTAATCTACTGTGCGGCGTCATTCATCTAAGGTTGAGTTTTCTAAACTATAAAACCTTCTAACAACCCAGTGTGTTTTATTATTCTTATTACAGCGTCCTGGTTTCTAAAACCACAACATGCAAAGCATTTACTTCCTTTTTCTCATAACAGTACAAGCCAAGGGTCTCAATAGGGGTTTGGTAGACCGAGGCCAAAAAAGTGTCCCTATGGCCTCTGCCTCATAGACTGCAATAAACTAAGTGCCTGAAAAGCAGGCGGCCATGTCCCCACTGCACGGATTTTCCGCCGGCGGTCTGAACAACATAGAACTTGTTCCTTCTTCCGTCCAGTTTTCAGGCGGCAGAAGAACATGTCTATGATAAGGGGACTTTTCTCCGCAAACCGCAGAGAGAAGCTGTCCCCCAGTGGCCGTGTGCACAGCCCGAAAAAAGGACCAATACTGGTCGGATAAACTGACCAGTATTTGTCCACTGCCGTGTAAACGACCCCTAAGCATTATTCCATCCAATGGGAGGCAAGTATGGATTGATATTCTAGCAGCAGGTAAGAGTAACATTATAACCTGGGTAACCCATTTAAACACTTACATCCTGACCACTACATTACAGTGTTTTCCCACCATAGACATTTATCACTCAACCTGTGGACAGGTGATGTCTCATTGCTGGGGATCAGGGCTCCGCTGTCTTTGGAAGCCTCAGACTCCATTGAAAGACTTCCTCACTGTGTAGGTATAGTGAGGAAGGACGGGAAACGTTGGGGCCCCCATTTTAGTGATTGTGGATGCCACAGTGATGAGACATTGATCACATCTCCTATAAACTAGTGTCATTATAGAATTAGGCTATGTCTACACAGCACTGGATTTTGTTCGGTTTTTCAGCAGAATCAGTATTTTGAGTCCGCCAAAAATCTGACCACAGCCAGCGCTGTGTAGCCCTCAATAGAAACTCTGTGCTGTAGTCTACACAGCACAGATATTATACTGAGTGTTTTATAATCCCAAAACGGTCTAACGGAATATAGAACATGTCGGATTCCTGTAGCCCCAATGTACTGGGCCGCCGGGAATCCAAAATCAGACCGCGGGTTTTTTTGTGCAGAATCAGTGCAAAAAAAAAACCCAAACAAAAACAGTGGTGCGGCGAACTTAAAATACCATTGTAATTCCAACAGTATTTCACGTTATGTTCACACGGCTTAATTGCGGGACTTATTTCACCCCGCAATTACGCCGTGTGTACGGGGGGGGGGGGGGGTGGTGTTCCACCAGCTGGCCGGCCCTATAGACATGCATTATCCACGGCATGGATACACCGTGAAGAATTGACATATCACCTCTCTCCCCGCTCGTCGTATTGTGCGAGCGGGGAGGAGAGACGGAATCCATAGTTCTCTATGAGAACTGTGGATTACCGTAATGACGGACGGATTCCAGCCCGTAATTCACGTAGTACTGCGCAAATTACGGGCTGAAATACGTCCCAGAATAAGCTGTGGCAACATAGCCTAACTGTACAGACTAAGCCTTAGGCTCCCATGACCCACAGGCTATAATAGCATCTGGTGAATGGAAGCAATATATCCATTACACAGCTTCACTGCTCACCCACCGTAGCCTCTGTGTAACGGGCAAGAAGCATTTGTGGGTTTGTTTGGCTGCTTCTACCTGACGGCAACAACAGCATGCTGGGCTACTACTGCTGCCAAGGGTGGTGGAACTGTGTAAGCTGCAAGCAGAGTGCTGCACAGCAGTGTGAATAGGGCCTTACCTGGTCCAAACATGCTGCACTGAGTATGAAGATTAATCCTCATTATTTAGAAAAAAAAAGTAAAAAAAATGTAACCCTCCCTCCCAAGTATGACAGCAAGCAGCGTCCTACTTTATTAAACACAGGAAAAGGCAGACACGGGGGAGGGGGGGTAGATTTATGGTGATGGAAGATACAAAATGGAAAGAATAGGGGACGGGGTAAGGCTATGTTCACACGGCTTAACTGCGGGACGTATTTGCGCCTTGTGGACGGGGGCCGGCACTTCGCCGGCCCATAGACTTGCATTACGTATACACCGCTAGTAATTCACATGTCAATTATCTCCCCGCCCGGCGGATTCGCCGGGCGGGGAGAGGAGACGTAATCCATAGTTCTCTATGAGAACTGTGGATTACCGTAATGAATGGGCCGTATTTCGGTCCGTAATTGGCGCACTCCGGCGCGTAATTACGGACCGAAATACGGCCCATTTTAAGCCGTGTGAACATAGCCTAAGGTAAACAACTTTCTAGAGTAAACCCTAAAGCCACCACTGGCAGGGAATGAGCCGAAGTTAAAGGAACCCTGTCACATTGCACATGTGATCTGTGGGCAGCATGTGACAGAGCAGATTCAGCAGAACTTGCAGTCTATTCACTTATAATCGCTGTTTATTCAGGGTTAAGGAGTCCGGTGGGCGGTGTTATCACTGATGGACAGCCTTCCTTGTTTGAGTGTGTATACAGAGCTCCTTCTGGGCTCCTTAAAAAGCGGTGTCTCACTACAAGGATTGCTGCTTTTTATGTTAAAGATCTTGCAAAAACAAGTCACTTTGCAATATATGTCCATTAAGTGTCCTACCTATTCCTAGATATCCCCTCCTGTATGGGCTGCATCAGCTCCTCAGGTCGCTATAGCTACAGACCTGTTTGATCTCTCCTGATAGGCTGCCAGTGCTGGTTGCTATAGCTACAGACCTGGCTTCTACTGCAGTCTAGTTGGAGCCAGTAAACACGCCCCTGAATTCAAAGTGAAACCAAGAAAACAGCACTGAGGTAAGATGAATCAATGTAGTGAGACAACCCCTTTAATTCAGAATAAGAAATAGAAATTAATAAAATTCTACTGAATCTTTCCCCACTGAGTTATATATCAATCAGCTCAGCTCTTCCCGCTCTGTAACGTGCTGCATGCAGGTCAGATAGCAGGATAAATGTGACCGGTTCCATTTAAGAGAGCGCTTTACCTCCTTCTGTCATGTTTCTGGGAAAGCTGGGTGACCACCAATATGACAGACAACAACTTTTATCAGGTGAAACAGTTACTTTAACAGAACACAATGAAAATATAGCAGTTTATGCCATGAAAGTTACTGGGTCATGCAAAGCAGCAGGCGTGTGAAAATTTCTTGGTGGGGAAACCGGTAATGTGCATTATATTGCCTATGAGAAGGGGAACATCTCTCTTTATGGAGAGCACCAGTTAAGGTGTTTTAGTGTTTGATTGCCTTTTTAGCCCACTACTGAGCACCTGCTTATCACAAGGCATTATGGGAAAGGAGCTGGAAAGCTCACTGCGCCCCTATTAGGTTGTAACAAATCCTCAATTACTTCTGATTCACTGAATCTTTGAGAAGCAAAAAGGAATATTAATCAAGCCAATATCGCTCATCTATATACGCCGTTTCAGGGTTTTGCCCCTCATCAGTGTAGAGCAGAGCGATATTGGCTTGACTGGTGGGAGGCAATGAGTGGGTATGAGAAGGGGAACATCTCTCCTTATGGAGAGCACCAGTTAAGGTGTGTAGTGTTTTGATTGCCTTTTAGCCCACTACTGAGCATCTGCTTATCACAAGGCATTATGGGAAAGGAGCTGGAAAGCTCACTGCGCCCTCTATAGGTTAACTATTGCCTGCAATAGTCAAATGTTTCTGACTCCTCAACTATATTGCTGAAAAGGGAAAGCGGTGTATAAAACCATCCATGTTACGAGCTGCTGTTCATAATTAAAAGGGGTTGTCTCACTACATTGATTCAGGTTACCTCAGTCCTGTTTTCTTGGTTACACTTTGAATTCAGGGGCGTGTTTACTGGCTTCTACTAGGCTGCAGGAGAAGTCAGGTCTGTAGCTATAGAAACCAGTGCTGGCAGCCTATCAGGAGACATCAAACAGGTCTGTAGCTACAGTGACGAGCACTGGCAACCTATCAGGAGAGATTAAACAGGTCTGTAGCTATAGCAACCCGTGCAGGCAACCTATCAGGAGAGATTAAACAGATCTGTAGCTATAGCAACCAGTGCTGGCAGCCTATCAGGAGAGCTCAAACAGGTCTGTAGCTATAGCAACCAGTGGTGGTAGCCTATCAGGAGAGATCAAACAGGTCTGTAGCTATAGCAACCAGTGGTGGCAGCCTATCAGGAGAGATAGAACAGGTCTGTAGCTATAGCAACCAGTGGTGGCAGCCTATCAGGAGAGATTAAACAGGTCTGTAGCTATAGCAACCAGTGCTGGCAGCCTATCAGAAGAGATCAAACAGGTCTGTAGCTATAGCAACCAGTGGTGGCAGCCTATCAGGAGAGATAGAACAGGTCTGTAGCTATAGTGGCCTGAGGAGCTGATGCAGCCCATACACGAGGGGATCTCTCAGAATGGGTAGGACACCGTTAATGGACACATATTGCAAAGTGACTTGTTTTTTGCAAGATCTTTAACATAAAAAGCAGCAATCCTTGTAGTGAGAAAACCCCTTTATGATTCTTACAAAATAACGCCCCGAATCCCATCTCCCTGCACCTCCGAGTCTGGCACAAAAGGTTTTATAGGGTTAATAGTTGCAAAAACCCTCAATACCTGGAAATGCCGAGGCCTTTAAAGTAGCAATTTATTCAATATACTTGTAAGACAATATCATGTAATACTGGATAATGGGCCCTAAACGTACAAAGTGACGCGGCGGATTAGAGCGATGATGGATCACACAGCAGCTGCAGGACCCGATTCCCGAAATCTAGAATTATCTGGACAAGACGAGCAAATCTAGAACGGTTACTTCATATTACACCGAGTTATACCCTTCCCTCTGTGCCCTGGAGAGCGAGGCATTCAAGGTTATATGTGATCAAGGCAGAAGGATCCCTTACATAGCAGAGCTCAGGCCTAATCTCCTTTGATGGTAATACCTACAGAGGAACACACCTTTCACAGGGTATTATGTAAAGCCGCAGAGGCTTAGGAGCAAGTCGTGGGGTCTGAGAAAGGTTAAGAACAGGGTGTGCGCGCTCTGGGGATTCAGGCGAGAGCTCTGCAAGTTGTGGAGGTTCTGCAGGCGCTCGGGAGAACTCCTACTCATGTTCCGCGCCTTGGCCGAGCACCATGGAACAATGCGAGATTGTTTAGAAGAAGCAAACAGCACTAAGACAAGAGGCGGACAACACAGGCGGCTCACGTCGCAGGTCTGCTTTATATAAAGTCAGTGCACCCCCCCGAGACGGATCCAGAGCGCCGCCAGGAAACTAACACGCTACAACGTACGCTGGAGAGAGGCTCCAAGAATATAGAGCCCAAGGCGTAAGAGGCCGCACAGAGCAGCTACAAGTCACATTACTCCACTAAACTAATGTTCCCGGTTACCAGTTCAACAGGTTGGGAAAGCGCTAACTAATGTCACCAACAGAAAATCCCCCCACGATCACTACTATCACATTCAGGGCTGTGGAGTCGGTGCATATTTTGCAGGAGTCGGAGTCGTCAAAAAAAATGGACCGACTCCCAAAATATTAAGTTGGTCCAGTTGGTTTGTGTATAAAATTGCTCTTTGCATCAGTTATCGTACTTATCTTATACATAAATGTGACTTGCAAGTATTTAGCATCTGCTTAGTTCTGCAGATTCTTTCCTGTAACTGCATTGTTACTGTTTTGCTCCTAAAAATCAAAATGTTAATTTTTATTATTATTTCGTTAGTATTTGAGAAATCCACCTTTGGTTTTCAGCTCTGCCTGAATCCTTCTGGGCTCTGGATCAGATTCAAGCACATCTTGACCAAAAACTGATCCCAGGTCTCTTCTACACATTCAAAAGATCAAAACACTGTTACCCTTTTGCTTGTCAGTGTCTGTTCTACCTAAATAGCTTGATTATTGTATCATAAGGTGATTAACAGCCGGATGTTACCATTGTACTACAGTAAAGTTATCACTTAAACATGCGCCGTATATGAAGGAGTCGGAGGTTTGGGAAATTAAGGAGTTGGAGGCGGGGCTTTGGCTTGCCGACTCCACAACCCTGATCACATTATCCGAAAAACCAGCGCCCGGCCTCGTCTAAGCAGCTTTATGCTTTCTACTCGAGTGTCCGGAGCCATTGAGCTCTAGTTAACCGTCCTGCTTAATTGTGTTGTCATCTTCTGTAAAATAAAAATCAAAACCCAATTAATCTCATAGGCGCGTCTCTCGCCGCCTCGTTTTCCAGACAATAAGGAGGCTAATGAGATAGTGAGGACTCTTTCCAGGGAGAACTGCTAGAAGACAAGTCAATAATGATTCTAGGAAATAAGAAGCCATTAGAGGGGTTTTTGTGGACGGAGGCCATCAAGGTTTGCCTGGTGGGGGTCCGATCAGCAAGAAGGAGTAGATGCCGCACACCAGCTGCTCCAGCAGCCCGGCACGGTGTCACAGCACAGATTGGGCTGTGCCTAGTATTACTACATGCTCTAAGGCACTTAAATAGGATTTAGGCACAGCCGCCCATATGGACCAAGGGGACTTGCTGGTTCCCCTTCTCCCTGCTTATCGGCACATCATCGGTGGCCAGGTGCACATGGGAGGTCTTACCTACAAAGAGGCCATCAATGTGCAGGTCCTGGAAAAGCCTTCTAAGGGGCCTCCACTCAACTGATACCTCTGTAGCTTGTAGCGGCCAGGAGAGCGGAAATGGCCACACAGGTCCTGTAACAAATCAGACAAACTGGAGGGCAGGGCAATGCTCTATTTGTTTTCCACATGGGAAATGCTTCTGGAGATAGGAGGCGGATTAGCCCTATTGGATGGGCTTAATCCGCATCTTAAAACACGCACAAAAGGACAAGCTTAGGTTTCTGCCACACAAATTTAGCCTTAAAGGGGTTGTCTCACTACAAGGATTGCCTTTTATGTTAAAGATCTTGCAAAAACAAATCACTTTGCAATATGTGTCCATTAGCAGTCTCCTATCTATTGCTAGATATCCCTTTTTGTATGGACTGCATCAGCTCCTCAGGTCACTATAGCTACAGACCTGTTCAATCTCTCCTGATAGGCTGCCAGCACTGGTTGCTATAGCTACAGACCTGTTCAATCTCTCCTGATAGGCTGATAGCACTGGTTGCTATAGCTACAGACCTGTTTGATCGCTCCTGATAGGCTGTCAGCACTGGTTGCTATAGCTACAGACTGTTTGATCTCTCCTGATAGGCTGCCAGCACTGGTTGCTATAGCTAGAGACCTGGCTTCTACTGTAGCCTAGTAGAAGCCAGTAAGCACGCCCCTGAATTCAAAGTGAAACCAAGAAAACAGGACTAAGGTAAGGTGAATCAATGTAGTGAGACAACTCCTTTAAAGAGGTTCTCCCACCACATGTATTAGCTTTAAATATGGAGGCAAAACGTAAACAAAAATTATTACTAAATACATTGCTGTGCGGATTGTGCTTCCCTCCAGAGTTAGAGCCGTTTTAAGCTCTTGCTTGTGTACACAAACTTCCCTAGGTTACCGACCACCTCTTTCTGCTTTTGTCCAACCACGGTGACATCGCTCCCTGCTGTCTCTTATCGGCAGCAAAGGAGCTTGTTTATCTAAGTTACTGACAAATTTTTACGCTTTGGAGCTCGGGAGTGGTCTGTCCTTCTGTTTAAACAAGGTCTCTTGAACAGGCTCCGCTAAAGCGGTTATGACAATCACTGCTGTAGAACCACCCACAGCCTGAGTAGGAAGTGTGAGCTTGAGGCTGGCTGTGAAGAGCAGGCTCTGTGAAACAGCCTGGTGAGAACACCCCTATAAAGCGTGTTTGTCTTCACCCCACAATGAGTCCCTATGGGTGATAGATGCCGCAGCATGGTCTCCATTTAACATCTACAGTAGGTAATGACAAAAAGAGTCCATCCTATTTTGAGAATATGAACGCTGGATTGTGGGGAATCCGGATTTCCTTTGCTTACAGCAGCAGAGGCAATAGGGGCGAGCAGCAGCCTTGCTGTTCTGTTCCACTGCTTAAGTGGTTTGCAAAATCAGACTACATTGGGGAATTGATTTTCATGCAGCTCTCTAAGATTACAGGAGATTCATAAAGTTTATCGACAGTTGACTCACATTATTATGACCATCAGCTAATATGCTGCATGCAGCATGGACAGCAGCTAGACAGGCTGGGAGCGACTACGTTGTCCCAGGTATCTGGAGCCATGCGGATGGCTTCCCACAGCTGCAGGAGGGTCCATAAAGCCAACACCACCATCCGGGGCTCCTACAGATGCTCAATTGGGTTCAAGTCTGGGAAATAAGGGGGCAGGGTAGTACTAGGAAGTCTTGGGCATGCTCTTCCAATGTCAGACAAGCCGCATTGTCTTGCTGGAATATCCCATCCCAGGCAAGCACGTATGGGTGTTAGTGATCTGTAAGGATAGCCAAATCGGTTGAGCGCGCCATTTATATGGCTGTGTGGCCCAGGGAATGCCACAAGCACGTCTCGGATCATAGCGCTGCCTCCACCATCTTGTGTTGTTTCAGCAATGGTTGCAGAGTGTTTGTTCTCTCAGACATTCCAACATCCATTCATTTGATGAAGCAGAATATACCTCTTCTGGGAGGGCAACCTTTTGCATCAGCAGCAAAGGCTTCGATTTAAAGGGGTTTTGCCAACGAAGTAAAATTGACGTGGGAAGCTTGCAAATGAAATAACAAACATTTTCACCATTCATTATCATTAAAAATTCTGCACTGTTTTTGTTTTAGCTGATCCTTTAGTGATCCATTGTTTACAGCTCGTCTCCAGGGGATATGACCAGGGCTGAGAGCTTCTCTGTCCTGGTCGCACATGCTCAGACATCACCTCTCCTCTCAGGCAGCTACTGAGTGTTCAAACCCCAGGTGCTGTCACTTACTCCCGTCCTCTATCCTCTTTAGTAATTAGTCAAACAGTGCAAATAAATAAATAAAAAAGAAACCTCAATCAGGTCTGTGCATTGATAAAGAGAAATAAAATCCACAGGTTTGGTTGCTGCAGGGATTTGAACCGAGGACCTTTGTGCCTGGAGGCAAAAAAGTTACCTCTCAGCTACTCAAAGTGCTTTACACAAACAGACCTTTCTTTGACTAGAGAGAGATAAGGCCTGGTGATGTCATCCTGCTGGGTCACATGATATGCAATTCAAACAAATCACCCCCCCCCCCCCCTTCTGAGCACACAGAGCTGAAGAGCTGGATGGAGGAGGGGTGAAATGAGATCGTGGCAAAACCCCTTTAATCACAATGGCGTCATTTGTCCACTCACGATACACTTTCACCACAGCAGCACGTGAACAGCTCACAAAGAGCACAGTTTCAGAATAAAAGGACATCCTTGGCCTGAAATTCAATAATGATTGTTCTTTGGATTTCTGATAAATTGCCCCTTCTACCCAAAGACGAATGTGCGTGCAGACAGCCTATCACACACTTTATATACCCCCCAAGCCAGCTCACCATGCTTAACCTGAGCTATGTAGGAAGTGGTCATAATAATGTGACTCGACCATGTATATATGTATTCTCTGTTGTAATGCATCAGCCATGCGACTTGCAGGTGTCTTACCCCATTACATCACTGGTCATGAACTGGTCTCTGGGTGCTCTGCGGCTGTGCACCTGTGTCATGTAACAAGGGCCAACAGTGACCTAAGGAGCGGAGCTTTTACCTGGAGCAGCGCAGGTCAGATGACGCCCTCGGCCGCCTGTGACAGATGCTCTGCAATGTGCCAATACGTCACCTGACCTGCCGAGGGCCCGCGCCGCTCCTACAGCCCATACAAAAGGCTTGTCCTGTCTTCCAGGAATGAACAATACAGAGCAGCTGTAAAATACACCGTGATTGAGACAAAAGACATAGACGCCATTAATATTGGATGAGGAAAATATAGATTTTTTTTTGGTTCCTGGCAAATGAATCAGACTTTCCAATAAACTCAATTATGCATAAGCTTCTCGGGTCCTCAGAAATGTCTTTCAATGTAATGTGGGTCCCATCTCGTCGGGGGGGCGGTCAGGACTTCCTCACACTCTCCACAGATGTTTGGGTGGAATTCACATGTGCAAGTGCTCAGATCACATTCCATTTATAGCAGTAAAAAAAACCAAGGGAACAAAATGTTCATGTACAACCCCCGGCCGGCAGCAGAAACAAACAGCGCGGCTCTGCATCATGTCCTGAGCGCTGCAGCCGCCAGCACAAGCAGAGCACTGGCCCCACAGGTTACTGCACTGGAAAAGCAAGAATTCACTAAAGCCGTCGACCCAGGATCATCAGTCATTAAACGGAGCCCTCTCGTTCCTCTTCTGGGAAATGCATGACTGACGGGACAACTGGGCATTGGGATTCTCCTTGTACCTCTCACTGTCAGGACTATGCAGGGACACCCCCCAGGGAAATGGTCATGGTTAAATATTTCCAGGAGTAATAACAGAGGAACAGCACAATGCACAGAAAATCATCTCTTCATAAAACAGGGCTGTCTCATTGCTCAGTTAGGGTACGTTCACACAGTGTTTTGGGTCCGTGTGAACATATGCTTTTGAATACGTGTATGGGCCCATCTTTCGGACCGACACATACATCTAGCAATTTGCAGTGCGATTTTAGGCTGCGTTCACACGGCAATGGACGAATGAAGACGTTTTCCAAATATATTGCTTTGTTCATCTTTTTTTTTGTTAAGGAGCTACAAGTGATTTCATCACCTTCTGTGCTCTCTGGTTCCCCAAGTGACTGATCTGTGTACTCCTTCTCCCGTGCCGTGTGTTCTATCTGATAGCAGGGAGTGATGTCATCACACAGGTCGCAGCCAGCAGTGAGAGCTTGTTTGTTATCTGATCTTTCAGACGAAAGACAGTAATTACTCTACTGTTTACATTAGCTCAGAGGCTTCTCCAGACCTCAGAGAAGGTAATTGATTCAATATATACTAATAAAAAGCGATGTCTTAATTTGCGGCTTTTCTCCGCGAGGAGCGTATAAAAGCCCCCCCATTCACATTCACTTGCACAACATATTCCGTCCTAAAACCGGACGGAAGAATGTGCTTGTAGAATGTTTTGTGGGCGGCCCATGGGCGGAAAACCCGTGCAGTGGGAACTGCTGCACAGATTTTCCATAGACCCCGTTGTACTCATTTTCGGCCGGTTTTTCAGACGGTCTGCCGAAAACCCGTGCTGTGGGGACATGCCCTTACACTGCTCCCAATGTGTTCAGACGAGTGATCGCCGATGCGTCTCATTGCGTCTTTTAGATCCGTTCTAAGAATAGTCATGTCAATTCTTGATGCGAAAGACGCAACAGGAGCCCTATAATAAACTATAGGGTGCGATCCTGCTGCAGCCAAAACGCATCCTAACACGATACATCTTTATCCGACTGACGCTACGTTTTTGGGTGTGATTTTCAGATCCAAAATCGTCATGTGACTAAGCCCTTATTCTTCCAGTGAATGCAGGGCTAAATTTACGACTGGCCATTAGAGCTACCCTCCTGTCTCCAAACACGTACCCCTTTAAAAGAAAAACACTTGCTTGAATGCAGACTCCCTGCTAAAAGAGATGAGCCGCACCGCAAAGGACTCAGCCTCGCAGTAACAGGCAGCGCGCAGGAGCTAAGAATGCACTCGGCCTTTGAAAATAAATATATTTTCTAAAAAAAAGTCTCTATATTCGCCTTTATGTCCAAAATGTAAAAACTGCCCTTGCTCTATTAAATCAAACACTTGGATATCCGGAGAATACAAACAAACAGCAATTAAACACAGGACTACGCGTTTCACGAGGTCCCTACCGCGCTTCCTCAGCTCTGTTTGAATGAAATACCTCCCCGACGATTTATACTATTCTATGCATAAGAACATTTCCTATACACTTGTTTTGAAAAATGATGAGGATATATTAAAATGATCTGGACAATCTATGCAGCAGGACAGTGTAAGCGCTGCTCGCACATTGCCAGGATACTACCAATAACCAGAGACATGCACTGTTGTAAGTTGGTTTAGACATTTTCAGGAGGAATAACAGAAAAGTTGCAGGGAAGCTCCAAAATGATTATTTTCTCACATTTCTCACATAACTGTGTTGTTTCGTTTCTTAGTGACTCTTCCTGGAAATGCAGGACTAAACTGACAACTGGGTATTAGGATTCTCCTCGGCAATGGCAGTGTCCCTGCAGAATAGAAGACTGTGCTACTAATGCTAACATTATAAGGTGCTCTCCCTAAGGAGAGACCTTCTGAGCCACTCATTGCCTCCCATCGCTCTCCTCTGATGAGGGGCAAACACCCCGAAACGGCTGTCTACAGATGGGTGGTGCTGGCTTGGCTAAATATCCCTATTGCTTTCCAAAAGATTTGTTATAGCCAATAGAGGGTGCTTGAGCTTCTCAGCTCCTTTCCTACAATGACTTGTGCTATGCAAACGCTTCGTGGAGTGAAAAAGGCAATTTCGAATCTCCACACAGCTCTATGGCGCTCTCCTTAAGGAAAGATCTTCCCTTTCTGAGCCACGCATTGCCTCCCAAGAAAGCATCGCTCTGCTCTGTACTGACGAGGGGCAAACAACCCAAAACGGCTGTATACAGATGGGTAATGCTGGCTTGGCTAAATATCCCTTTGACGTCCAAAGACCCAGTGGGTCAAAAGCAAATTGAGGATTTGTTACATCCAATAGAGGGCGCTTGAGCTTCTCAGCTCCTTTCCCATAATGCCTTGTGATATGCAGATGCTTCGTGGAGTGCAAAAAGGCAATTTCGAATCTCCACATGCCTGTAAGGCGCTCTCCCTAAGGATAGATCTTCCATTTCTGAGCCACTCATTGCCTCCCGCTCAGCCAAGAAAGCATCGCTCTGCACTGACGAGGGGCAAACACCCTGAAACAGCTGTATACAGATGGGTGATGCTGGCTTGGCTAATATATCCCTTTTGCTTTCCAAAGACCCAGTGGGTCAAAAGCAAACTGAGGATTTGTTACATCCAATAGAGGGCGCTTGTGCTTCTCAGCTCCTTTCCCATAATGCCTTGTGACAATGCTAACACTGCCAGACTATGTAGGGACACCAGCTGTAAAATGTTGTATAGATTTTCAGGAGAAATAACAGAGGAACAGCTCAATGCAGGGAGGCTCGAATGTTATAGAATGAGAAATACAGGTACTTATTAAGACAGAACTATCAAGAGGGAAGACAAGTGGGGGGGGGGGGGATGGACAATACGGAATAAGCGGCTTATATGTTACATATTCATCTCAAGGACTTGGCCAATGTTTCATCGAAATAGAGCGATGACCAAGTGAACGCTCCAATGAGCGAGGAAGGGGCAGGACTGGAATTCCTGAAAGGCTAAAGCCAAAGGTTGAGAAGGTTATAAAAATACTTTTAAAGATTGAACTCTTAATTTTGAATTTTGCTTGGTGGCCACTACCGACATCCAGAGTTGTTTTGTGATATTACTGTTGGAGTAGGGCTGGGACGCCCTGTCTGGCTGTCGTCCTGCAACGAGGCTTAAAGGGGTTGTCTCACTACAAAGAATAGCTTTCAAAATGTAGGGAACACTAAATGAAGACGTTTTCCAAATATATTGCTTTGCTCATCTTGTTGGTTAAGGAGCTACAAATGATTTTATTACCTTCTGTGCTCTCTCTGGTTCCAAGTGACCGACCTGTGTACTCCTTCTCCCCTGTTTGTTTGTTCTATCTGATAGCAGGGAGTGATGTCATCACACAGGTCGCAGCCGGCAGTGAGAGCTTGTGTGTTATCTGATCTTTCAGACGAAAGACAGTAATTACCGTTTACATTAGCTCAGCAGCTTCTCCAGACCTCAGAGAAGGTAATGTATTCAATCTAGACTAATAAACAGAGAAGTCTCAATACACGGAGCTCATATGCTTATTACATCTAACACAAATATCAGTGGCACACTAAAGACTAAGTAAAACCTCAAGGTATATAGGAATATTGGAAATGCATTACTGCTAAGGAAAATATGAAAAACCTGGGACTCTTAGTTTACAGTATTTGATCAAAGATTGTATTAAGCTCACCTCCCAAAACGTCAAGGGGATCCCAGAGCAGGTGAGTCCCTACACTGAACATGTTACCTCACTAGGCGTCAATTCAGACTGCAACTTCAGGGAATGGTAGGAACTAGCAATTGGATTATCCTGCACTGGTTTAAAAGAGGCAGCTGAGTGCAGCAAGCCAATGTAGATTGCCATTTCTCAAATAGACTACAAAACGTACTCAGCTGCCTCTTTTAAACCAGTGCAGGATAATCCAAATGCAAGTTCCTACCATTCCCTGAAGTTGCAGTCTGGATTGACGCCTAGTGAGGTAGCATGTTCAGTGTAGGGACTCACCTGCTCTGGGATCCCCTTGACGTTTTGGGAGGTGAGCTTAATACAATCTTTGATTAAATACTGTAAACTAAGAGTCCCAGGTTTTCATATTTTCCTTAGCAGTAATGCATTTCCAATATTCCTATATACCTTGAGGTTTTACTTAGTCTTTAGTGTGCCACTGATATTTGTGTTAGATGTATGCTATCGCCTTTTCAGTGTGCACCTATGCTTGCGTTTTTCAAAGTATATTTTAGATGTGCACAACCTTATTACGTTTCATATGCTTATTACAGACCGCTTGACCAGGAAGTGACAGAGCAAAGCAGCATTATTTCATTCATGCATCCTATGAAACTTTGAGATGAGACAACCCCTTTAACGATTAACGCCGATTGGGTGTGGCCCGCTTGCCAGCGACAGATGGGTGACCACCATTGACCACTACAGCTCCCACCTTAGGAAAAAAGAAAAAAAAAAAAAAAAAAAAAAGGTCCAGAGACTGACATGCCTGTCCAGAGGCTGTAAATAGGGCTGACATGCAATATCGGACACAACCTGCAGACAAGAGTGGCGCTGTTCTGTGTACCAGAGAAACCTGCCCAAAATGCACTATATTTGTTACACACCAGTAGCCATATGTCCCTTTGATGCCACCATGTAATGTGCCACTTCTACCTGTATTGTAGAACACACCCTACGATTGATACAGATAGATGTAATAGAAGACCACTGGACAGATGGGCACTTGTGGGCACAGTTTTGTCCCTGCTAGTGTTGCACTTGTATGGCACTCTCCCCGGGCCAGCCCCATGTCACATACATGTGTCGGGCCCGTTCACGGCATGGGGTCGCCCCACTGATTTTTTATTTTTTTTCTAAATGCAAATAAGCATCTAGCATTCATTTTTCTCCCCTGAATCATGGAGTGAAGTCCATGCAGGAACCTAATGTTGCATGTGAACTGAAGGAAGATGCTCATGAGGTTTGGATTTCAACATCGTCGCATGTTCAGGATTTGATTTCGTCATGGATTCTGACACCACACTGTTCACCACAGTCTACACAGCACTACCCTATAGGTCTGCTTTTCTTACTCTTCCCTAGTTCAGATTCTGCTGACAGACTTCTAATAAACCTCCCTGCCACCTACCACTGTGCTAAAATAGAAGATTGAAAAAAATATTGAGATTCTTAGTTCACATGTTTTGATCAAAAAATGCTTAAGCCACCCCCGGCTCCAACGGGATCTCAATACAGGTGGTCCTACTCTATTTTTACCTCTCACTTGAGTCAAATTCAGACTTCTCATTTGGGTCAACAGACCTCCATAATCCAGAGAGAAAAAATATATATATAAATAATTTCTCTCTGGATCTCCCTGGGTGTTTCTTAACTGAAGGGGGGATGACATTATCCCCCCTTCACTGTTCATGCTCGCTCCCGAGTCAGTGTGCTCTTCCCCCCATCTCTATCTTTCCACATGTCACTGTGTCGCTCCTCTCCCTATGCAGTCTTATTTTGTTTACATACCACAGCCCTGCATTCAGTCTAGACAGTCTTCTATGAACTCAGATCTCTTCTCCTCTCTCAGCTGGAGGTTTGTTACAGTTGTACCCAATCTTCTATGAACTCATCCAGAGCAGCACAGATCTTAGACACCGAGGCACAATTCGGCTGTTTTCTGATTGTAGAAGCAGCTGCAGTGTTTCTGTGCAGCTCCTGGCTGTGCTGAGTGAAATTGTTGCCGGCCCCTTATTGTGAGTGAGAGAGGCAGGAATGCAAGCTCCCGTGAATACGACCGGGGGGGCCAGACAGAATGTAAATTAGTAGAGCTGTCAGCCAATGAAATGAAAGGAGGAGGAGGAATCCAACCAGCACTGGGGAACAGTGTTTACACAAAACTAAGATAAAGGAGACAATCAAAACAAGACAGCTTTGCAAATGACATCCAATTGCAAAGTTGCTTGTTAACACTGTCCCCTTATTCTGAAGACCATTTAATGTATTGATACAACCCCTTTAACTCCAATTTTGGGCCCTGGGCAGCCCATTCCAACACTACCGGCAGATCACCGCCCAATGTCACATATCTCCTGACCTGGCACGTTTACATTGGTGTCCTCATTTGAGCTTGCATCATTGGTTCAATATTAACCTCCAAATCATATTAAAGCCGAGGTCTCTAACCCGTGGCTCTCTACCTATTGTGAAACTACAACTCCCAGCAGGCAGGCTGTGCTGAACTCTAGTATAACAACAATAAGAGATCACAGATAAAACATCCAACTCCGTAAAAGTAAAGCCGGGTTACAGGTCCTGGCACGGGGCTGGCACGGCGTGCTGGGGTTGTTGTTTCGATTCTGACCATGGTACCATCTGGAAACAGTTTGAATGTGGATTTCCTTAGTGCACTTCAGTTTCCTCCCACAGACCAAAAACATATTGGCAGGTTCATTGTGACTACATTTTATAACCGTTCAGAGTGAATGTCAGCGAGTGCAGCCAGCAACATATGGCGGGAGATTCACGGGCTCCGTCTGGAGGGATAGTTCCTCTCCGTCCGTACTGTATTATAGTATTCGGCATCCACTCAAGCACAGCCAGGATCTGGAGGTCAGCAATTTCCAGGCTCCTGGCAAAAATTCCAAACTGTGTTTTGAAGCTTCAGAAATTTTCACTGCAAATAACCATGTGACGTGTAATGGACAGTGATGACCAGCTGCCTGGGGGGGGCGCCACCCTACAGCTCGGATGCAGACTGCACCCTCTAATAGGAAAACGCAGGCAATCACAATGGGCAGCACATTGACCACCATGCCATCTGTCACCACGGCTGCTCGCGGTCCTTACTGCAGCTACAATCATACCCCTGTATACCAGCATTGCTGGCAATCAGGATGTAATGCACAGAAATGGTCTTACAAGGAAAACGCGTCACCCACCTTGGAGGCTTGTGGAGTGGAGATCACGTGAACGCTGCTGGCCCGGACACCGTTGGATTTAGGCCGCTTATAGAGTGCAAATCTGCTTTTCCTCCTGCCTCGGTCTCCGTTAGGAAGGCAGCCATTGTACCTATAAGAAGAACACCAAGGGGTTAATTATCAGTACACAGCCCAGAATTACAGAGAGTGAAGCAGTGAACAGCCGCCCCCATACAAAATATACAAGGCCACATTAGGATGGGCGGTCTGGTCCATTTATAATAGAGACCAGCTGACTCTCTGTATAACAGTCAAAGAGCAGGACACTGAGCAGCGTCCTGTTCTGCTGCATCTTCTATCCAGTACCCAGGTTATCACTATGGCTGTAGGGCTCATCTGGCACAACACTGCAGAGCTGCATAATGGGGGATTCCCTATTGTTGAAAGAGGACCGGTCACCTCTCCTGACGTGTGTCTGGGTTAAAAGGGGTTTTGCCACAAAGTAAAATTGGCGTGGGAAGTTTGTAAATTAAATAATAAACATTTTCACCATTCATCATTATTAAAAATACTGCACCGTTTTTGTTTTAGCTGCTCCTTTAGTGATCCCTTGTTTACAGCTCGTCTCCAGGGGATACGACCAGGGCTGAGAGCTCCTCACTCCTGGTCGCACATGCTCAGACATCACTTCTCCTCTCAGGCAGCTACTGAGTGTTCAAACCCCAGGTGCTGTCATTCTACTCCTTCCTCTGTGCTCCTTAGTAATTAGTCAAACAGTGCAAATAAATTAAAAAAAGAAACCTCAATGAGGTCTGTGCATTGATAAAGAGACCAAAAAAAAAAACAAAACACAGGTTTGGTTCCTGCAGGGATCTGAACCGAGGACCCTTGTGCCTGGAGGCAAAAGTTTTACCTCTGAGCTCCAACGTAGCTACTTACAGTTCTACACATAAACAGAGAGGAAAGGCCTGGTGATGCCAGCCTGCAGGGTCACATGATATGCAATTCAAAGAAATCACACACCCCCCTCCCCCTTCTGAGCACACAGAGCTGAAGAGCTGGATGCAGGAGGTATTAAAATGAGATTGTGGCAAAACCCCTTTAAGAAATCCTTGTGTTCCCAGTGAAATAACAATTCTGGAGCCTCTTCTCTTATAATTCTGTTGTGCTGTTCATCTGATAATCTTCCAAAAAATGTAACCCTAAACCAGTCATCTGGGCGATACCAATTCAGTCCCCACACACTGTCAGCTCCGATTGGGCAATGTCAGCTGGTGCAGAGACACACCCCTAAATTGTTAACACCCACCTGACAGATTCAGGAATACATTTCTAGGAGGAATAACAGAGGAAAAGCACAACCCAGAGATATAAAAGCGAAGAGGCTCCAGGATTGTTATTTCACAGGGAACACAAGGATTTACTAAAACAGACATGTCAGGATCGGCCAAAAGCTTTTTGTAAGGTGACCCCAAGATGCAGCATTTAAAGCCTCCCAAAAAAAAAAAAAGTCGACTTTTTCCCACAAAACCATTCTGCTAAATGATACCAGTGACCGTGGAGCTGCACAAAGTTATTGAAAGGAAAATGTCATCTTAAAAAAGATGCCGTCCATGTACAAAAAAAGCTTGTAGGAACATAGCCATCTCACAATGATAGTAGATGTTAGTGGTGGGACTAGGATCCGAGGGAAGAGACCTCTGGGACCCCCACTGAGATGATCTAGAGCAGGGGTCTTCAAACTGAGGCCCTCCAGCTGTTGGGAAACTACAACTCCCACCATGCATTTATATAATTTAGAACAGTGGACATGACGGGAGTTGTAGTTTCCCAACAGCTGGAGGGCCGCAGTTTGACACCCCTATGATCTAGAGCTACATTGGCTTCTTCGTGGTGGCACGCCGGGCACTGGCAGTGCAGGAATCGGCCCCATTGACTGTACCCTGCCCAGAGACAGGCTAGGAAAGCTGCCATGTGGGGAAACACACTGGAGGAGGATACACAGCACTAAAATCAGTGCTCCGCTCAGAGCTTAGATACATCAGAAAGTGCTGCCCCATCCGTGTGACCTTTACAAGACGGGAACACCCTTTGTACACAAATACTCAAACTTTCAAGATCTCTGCTTGCTGTGAAGGCATGGAAACATTTGGGCTGAAAGCCTGTAGATACACAACAATGGCCACAGAGGAGAGTTTGCTGAGGTACATCCAGTCTAGACCACACTCCGTGAGCTAAACAGCCAGACCACCACATAAATGGCCCTAACCTTCAAGAATACATTATAGATGTCTACCGTAAAGGATCCATGTACACATGTGTTTAGGTTAGAGGACCGTCTATACCAGCTAAAGAACTCCTCAGGCTAGGTTTCCATGCGTCTCCATCCCAGATTCCAGCAGAGGTGACAGGAAGAATAGCTTCATGCAACACCATCAAGTCCTATCAAAATGACCAAGATCCTGTATAGGCTGATGGGGTCCATTAAAGGGGTTGTCTCACTACAAGGATTGCTTTTTATGTTAAAGGAGTTGTCTCCCTACAGAGTTTCAAAGGATGCATGAATGAAATACTCTGCCGCTTCCTGGTTCAGACTGACTAATTTGCATACAGCTTGTGCTTGTACAGCTCTGTGCTGTGCTTTCAGTTGCTAATTAGATCAGATTAGCTTCTCAAACTACTAACAGGACTTATCTGATCCCTCAAACAAAAGCCCTAATTACAGTTCTGTTTATTTTACATAAATCAAGCTTTTTACTGCTGAGCAGCATGGACACTGTGCAACCTGTGTGATGAAGTCACTCACTGCTATCTCATAGAACAAACAGCAGGGGGAGAATTGTTTACAGGTCGGTTACAGAGGGAACTGAAATAGCCAGGGAGGTCATAAATTCACTTGCATCTCCTTAGGGAAAACAGAGGAACAAAGCAATATATTTGGAAAATGTCTTTATTTTGTGTTCCCTACAATTTGAAAGCTATTATTTCTAGCGAGACAACCCCTTTAAAGATCTAGCAAAAACAAGTCACTTTGCAATGTGTGTCCATTAACAGTGTCCTACCTATTCCCAGCTATCCCCTCTTGTGTGGGCTGCATCAGCTCCTCAGGTTGCTATAGCTACAGACCTGTTTGATCTCTCCTGATAGGCTGCCAGCACTGGTTGCTATAGCTACAGACCTGTTTGATCTATCCTGATAGGCTGCCAGCACTGGTTGCTATAGCTACAGACCTGGCTTCTACTGCAGCCTAGTGGAAGCCAGTAAAGACACCCCTGAATTCAAAATGAAACCAAGAAAACAGGACTGAAGTAAGATGAATCAATGTAGTGAGACAACTCCTTTAAGTGCTGGAAAACCTCAACACACACATCAACAGGTGCAGTTTTCAGACTGGCTATATCTACACAGCAATTTTAAACTGCTGTGCTGCTACTTTTGGCACAGGTTTGCGGCAAAATCCGCGGTCTGTTTTTTTTCCCCCGGATTTCCCACCGGCCCTGTACATGGGCTGCAAAGGAATCAAGACGGGTATCCGGCAGAAGATAGAACATGGAGGCTTCCGTAGAAAACCCGTGCTCTGTAGACTACAGCATGGATTTTCTATTGAAGTCTACACAGCATTGGGTACAGTTGGATTTTCAACGGATTCAAAATACTGAAAATCTGAGAAGAACCCTACAGTTTCAAAGTGGCGTCAGAACAGAGTAGAAGGATTAAAGTGTTATTGACTGGAGCACCCTATGACATTAGAGAGTCGGATGGTGGAAGGAGGGGGATCCCAGGACTGCATCCCTCTAAAAGCACAAAAGCCCCTCGGCGATGGTCTGAAGTGTCCACAATCTACAACAAAGGCTTCACAATACAGCGCGACTGAAACAGGATCTCAGGGAAGATCGAGTCCTGGGACGGAGCGTCCATAGTGGAGAACGCTGCTGAGCAATACCGTGTGCAGCACAAGCACCCTCTAACTACAATGTAGTCAAATAGTCAAGAGCTGCCTGACATTTAAAGAGGTGTCCCACAAAGCTTCTGCCCTGTTACCGGTCTGCTCATAGCCAGCTACGAGCTGTGCTACAGAATGAGGTGGTGGGTGCCTGCAGCCGCCTCCCCAGTCAGTTCACACTCACACAGCTAGATTTGGAACTCCCATAGAAATGAATGGAGGGGGGGGGGGGCCCGCAAGCACCCACCTCCTCATTCTGTAAGCCGGTCGTCTGTGACAAATGGCTTCGTTCACCCCTTTAACCCAGATACAGAAGGTTGAACTGAAGTTCAGAGGGCAAGGTCAAAAGGCAGCAGCCACCCGACGCCCCACGCTGCTGCCAGCCATGCCCTCTAGTAGTTTTAGCACAAATCGGCATAGTTATGAAATAGATGTAAGCTTTGCTGGCAACTCACCGTTTTACCTGCAAATCCTGCACTGATTTGCAGTAAAACGACAACTCTGTGCAAATTCCCCCTAAAATCATGGGGAGGTATGGAACAAACGGGAACAGAGAACATGTGGCGTATGACATCTACTGGCTTGGCTAAAAAATCCTTTTTGCTTTCTCAAGACTCGGTGGGTCAAAAGCAAATTGAGGATTTGTTACAACCAACAGAGGGCGCTGTGGGCTTCTCAGCCCCTTTCCCATAATGCCTTGTGCTATGAAGTAGGAAAGACAGAGGACAGTAATGGTGGGATGGGAACCTGAAAACCACAATAGTAACATGGCCGCTCCTTTCTATAATGGAGCCGCTCTGGTCTATATTGTAGCTCAGCCCCATTCAGCTGAAAGACAATAACCTAATACCAGACGCAACCTATGGAGAGAGTGGCGCCATTTCTGGAACACAGAAGACATTTCCAGGAGCTCATCCAACCCTCTTATTAGGCTGCGTTCCCACGACACAGGACAAATACCGGTCGGTTTGCCGGCCGGTATTTGTCCTGTTTTGCGGCCGTCCCCACGGCTGCAGGGGGGGAGGAGGGGGCGTGGCTTTTCTCCGCAATGAGCCCTCCCCCTTCACATTCACAAGCAGAGTAATGTTCCAAAAAATTGTTGTGGTTAGGTCAGCACTGAAGTCCTCTTATAATAAAGTCAGGGAGGTAATGCAACAGACCGTCCAAGGCAAGTTAGCCCAATGCTTGCCTCATAATCTCCAGAAAAATGCGTAGTACGGACGTCAGCATAAAATTCCTCCTTTATTAGAATCAAAAAAGTACAAAAACGAGCAAACGTTTCGGCTCCAAACAGTGAGCTTTAGTCTGTTTGGAGCCGAAACGTTGCTCGTTTTTGTACTTTGATTCTAATAAAGGAGGCATTTTATGCTGTCGTCCGTACTACGCATTTTTCTGGAGATTCACAAGCACAGGTTCCGTCCGAAAACTGGACGGAAGAATGTGCTTGCACGATGTTTTGCGGCCGGACCGCGGGCGGAAAAACCGCCGGACGGAAAACCCTTGCAGTGGGGACTGCTGAAGGGTTTTCCATAGAGAACAATTGTGCTCATTTTCGGCCGGTTTTTCAGGCGGTCTGAAAAACCAAAACCAGCCGAAAACCCGTGCAGTGGGGACATGGCCTAAGGGCCCATTTCTGTAGAGCACTTCCTATGAGGACAGCACAATCCTATTCTATACCTCCCTTTTACACGGCTGACAAACCAAACTGGGAAAGAGTCTGCATTAAACCAGAGAGATATTAATGTGCAAAATACAAATCACCAATAAACAGAAGACTTCGTGCCGCTCGAGAGACGATGCATTTTTTTTGTGGTTTCCGGGAAAGTTGCGACAGCACTTCTGTGAGGCTGTGTTCACCTCACGTGTGTGAATGGGTAGCAAGTATGCTGGGAAAGCACCAAACTTATCTGTGGGGGCCCACACACTCACTTAAAGAGTATCCTCTTGGCCGGCACAGGACCGCTCACTGCCAAAACAATAATAATATTAATAATAACCTTTATTTATATACATATTCCGCAGCACTTTACAATGTGGAGGGTATAAGTACAGACAAAAAGACAGACATTACACAATGAAAAGCTACTTACAGATCAGACACGAGGTGTGAGGGCCCTGCTCGCAAGAGCTTACAATCTATTAGGGTGTACGAAGTGAGGCGAAGGGTAAGAAGTGCTAGGTTTATAATGGCCCAACCATGTGACATAAATATGGAGGGGTTTATACAGAATTCGGATGGACCTGCCACCCAGACAGTACATCTATATACATATAAGTGCATAATTATACGGAGTGACAGAAATGTGTATGTGTTCGAGAGTCGGGCAGGAGTTGGCCATTAGGGATTCTGGTAGGTCAGACTGAGAAGATGTGTTCTTAGGACCCTCTTAAAACTATGAGAGTTCTGTGTGCCCCTGATCGCCCACAGTAGCATGTTCCAGAGAACTGGTGCCGCACGTGTGAAATCTTGGAGACGGGCATGGGAGGTTCGGATGATTGAGGAATGTAGTCTGATATCATCAGCAGAGCGGAGAGCACGGGTAGGGTGGTAGACAGAAATAGGGAGGAGATGTAGGGAGTGCAGCGCTATGGAGAGCTTTATGGGTGAGAGTGATGAGTTTATGTTGCATCCTGTACTGAACCAGTACTGCAACCAGTGCAGTGACCGACACAGGGTAGAGGCATCAGTATAGCGGCTGGAAAATAAGGAGCCTGGCTGCTGCATTCAGGACAGATTGGAGAGGGAAGAGTTTACAGAGAGGCAGACCGATAAGCAAGGAGTTGCAGTAGTCAAGACGAGAAATAATAAGAACAACAACAATGAGAGTTCGAGTTGTTTCCACAGTGAGAAAAGGACAGATTTTGGAGATGTTCTTGAGGTGCAGGTGACAGAAGCGGGCAAGGGATTGAATATATGGGGTGAAGGACAGATCAGAATCAAATAACCCCCAGACAGTGGGCCTGCTGCCTAGGAGTTATGGTGGTGCCACCACAAACAAGATATGAAACAGCAAAAGTAGATTCTTCCATTCTATAAAACCGTATTTAAAAAAAAACAAAAAAAATAGACTTCATTCTACAAAAACAACAAATATGACAGGCCAAAATGTAATTCCCTTATCTTACAACCCCGACCAGCAAAAGTAGATTCTTCCATTCTATAAAACCGTATTTAAAAAAAAACACAAAAAAAAAAAAAAAAAACAAACCAAACCAACACACTTCTACCGTGCCCCATGTGGTGGCCAAACTGGTAATTACCTATCTTTCCCAGACCCCTGACCAACTCCTCTCTTGTAGGCTGGGAACCAATTTTTTGGACGTATATATTGTTGCAGTATTTATAAAGCAAAACCAGAAATGAAACCCTCAGAAAGAAAAAAGTATCATGGAAAGGCTCGTTCCTCATGTGGGTTTTGGCTTACAAATACAGGTGCCAAAATATGCATCAACACCACCGGTGGAGCCAGCGTACTGGTGCAGCTGCACAAACCCGATGTCCACTCTGCTAAATAATTAGACAGGATTCTAGAAAGGCATCAAGAGGAACTGCAATGGCCGCCATATTAACCTTCAACAACCTCCCCCACAAATAAATGGACTTAAAGGGGTTTTCTGAGATTTTAGGAAACACCATACAGGTCAAGAGTGGAACAAAGCAGACCGTTTTTTTCCAATCCTGGACAACCCTTAGGGTGCTTTCACACAGCGCAGTTTTGGTGCAGTTTTAACTGCGCTCCAATTAAACTGCCTTTACCCCCAGCAGCTTCTTTCAGTTGTCTAAACTGTTCAGGTTTTTCAAGTAAATAATCAATTCCTGTGTTTGAAGTCTTGTGGATACAGACACACTAACTGATCACTCACTTCCCAAACAGTTTAGAGAAGTGCAAAACGCATGATGGTCATAAAGGCACATAATTGGAGCGCAGTTAAAACTGCACCAAAGCTGCGCTGTGTGAAAGCAGCCTTAACACAAACACAGTGCCACACTCATCCACCAGCTGGGTGTGTTATTGCAGCTCAGCTTTATGGAAGTGAAAGGGACTAAGCTGCAGTACCAGACACAACCTTAGGACAGGTGTGGTGCTGTTTTTGTAAGAAAGCATCCACGTTTTCTAGCCCTTGACAATTCCTTTAAGGGTATGTTCACATGGCGTAATTGTGAGCCATACGTCAGGGTGTAATTGCGCTGCCATAAGCCCCAAGTACGGCCTGCAATTACGGTAAAACCAGTTAAGCCGATGTTTTCTGTGTGAATGGGGGCTGACACCAGGGCTGTGGAGTCGGAGTCGTGGAATCGGAGTCAGTGGCTATTTTGCAGGAGTCGGAGTAGTCATAAAAGGGACCGACTCCGACTCTCAAAATATATAATAAGTTGGTCCAGTTATGCGACTGCTCCCATATCTTCAGCCTCATCACATGAGGAGTGTAATTGATGACATGGAGCAGGCAACGCGCTGCCCCAGGGGAAAAGATTCTGCTCCCAGGGCAAACAGATTTCAGCAAAATGTTTCACCTGCCTTCAAATAAGTAGAAGAGTCCAACCTTTCATCAGACCTGACTGTGGCTGAGGCAATTCCTTTATACCCTGACATTGTTAGAGATGTTGCCCCTGTGGTCACCGATTTGCCCCCAACCCAAGTTAGTGTAGAAAGGTCGTTCTCTAGCCTGGAAAAATGAGATCAGATGGAGGCCCATTGAAATGCAGGATTGATGGAGGCGATACTATTTCTCAGAACAATTCAAGACTCCACAAATGTTTCCGCGGTGTTTTTGCATATTTACAATTTTTTTTTTTTTTTAAAGTCATATCCAATAAATATATTTTACACTGACAAGCAAAATAACAAAAACAAAAAGGTCCAGCTTCAATCCAAGTAGGTGGGAAAGTAAAAAATAACTTTTATTCCCAGATGCATTATAAAAACATGAATGATGTAACAATGTTATAGCGTGCCACAGCTAACGCTTTCGGAAAAATGTCCTTTAATCATAGCTAATGATTAAGGAACATTTTTCCGAAACGCGTTAGCTGGGGCCCACGCTATACATCGTTACATCATTCATGTTTTTATAATGAAACTGGAATAAAAGTTATTTTTTACTTTCCTACCTACTTGGATTGAAGCTGGACCTTTTTGTTTTTTGTTGTTGGATCGCGGGAGGCTTGGTTCCGGTCTGTCCCGTTGCTCGTCTGAGGGTGGAACGCTGGTGTGGTGAGCTGTAACACATCTTTGTTGGATTTGCAGACAAGCAAAATAGTAACAATGTTTTGAACGTGTAAATTTCAGGCTCCATATCTCTCCATCCACTACAGCTTTGTACATGAGGCTGCTGAATTTTATATACGTCATCTTACCCATCTTACCTAACTACATATATTTTGACTTGCAAGTATTTAGCACTGCTTAGTTCTGCAGATTCTTTCCTGTAACTGCTTTGTTACTGTTTTGCTCCTAAAAATCAAAATGTTAATTTTTATTATTTTGTTAGTATTTGGTAAATCCACCTTAGGTTTTCAATCCTGCCTGAATCCTTCTGGTCTCTGGATCAGATTCAAGCATGTCTTGACCAAAATCTGATCCCAGGTCTCTTCTACACATTCAAAGATCAAAACATTGTTACCCTTTTGCTTGTCAGTGTTGTTCTAACCTATATAGCTTGATATTGTATCATAAGGTGATAAACACCTGATGTTCCCATTTTACTACAGTAAAGTTATCACTTAAACATGCGCCGTGTATGAGGGAGTCAGGAGTCGGAGGTTTGGGAAATTGAGGAGTCGGGGCTTTAGCTTGCCGACTCCACAGCCCTGGCTGACACAGAGCACTTTAGAAGTGCTGGCCAGTGTGTAGTTCTAAAGCACCCGGCGTATAGCGGCGCGCACAGTACGTGCTGCTACATGCTGGCTAGAAGCTGTGTGAACCCAACCTACCTCTTTAAGGCCCAGATGACCAGCTACATTTTTTAGTTTTTGCCCCCTGCGTTTCAGCGGTCATAACTTTTTGATTTTCTCAGTGATGCAGCCATGTGAGGCCTTGTTGCAGGTGGGAGAAGTATCTTTTTTGTGGCGTAGTTTGAGGATACGTATAAAATGATGATTTTTTTGCGTTAGGATTCTATATATATATATATATATATATTTTTTTTTTTTTAAAACACCATTCATGTTTCAGAATAAATAACCTGTTAAATGAATTCTACAGGTTATTACGGTTGTGTCAATACCACACTTGAATATAATACCTCTCAATGTATTAGCATACTCCTGTATGGGAATACATTGTACACTGGGCTGCTGTTAGGGCAACACACACTGTGTCCTAACAGCAGGGTTAGTTCAGAGACAGACCTGGGGCTACTCTAGATTCTGTGAAGACTTTCTCTAGGGCACCATTGGGTGCTGACAGATCCAGTGACTGAATTTGGCAGGGGAATCCCCTTTGATCATGCTGCAGGTCTCAGACCGCAGCCATCAAAGGGTTAAAGCAGCAGGCATCAGAGAAAGCCTTCAATCCCGGTCTTGCTCCAAGTCTGCTGTAGGAATGGAGTAGTTACTTATAGCTCCGTTCCTAGGGCAGTTGCGGTGCTGGGAGCTGCAGACCCCTCTCTGATGCAGTAAAACCAAGAGACTTAAGGCAACATCTATGAATTGGTTCGCGCCATTTTTGTAACTTGGCACCGACACCAGTTCTAAATTAATATAGAGGACTGTATAATATAACAGTATGAATGAAAGTGTAGAACTATTTTTTTCTTTTTTCCACAGTCCCTTCCTCTACAGTACAATTAAAGAGCATCACCACTTGAAGCCAAATATTAGTCTTTGAGGAGTTCTCCGATTTTCCTTAAAGGGGTTTTCCAAAAATGTAGGAAACTCCGTGTAGAGCACGGGTGTCAAACTAAGGCCCTCCAGCCAGGCTGTGGAGTTGGCAAGCCGAAGCCCCGACTCCTCAATTTCCCAAACCACAGACTCAGACTCCTGAGTCAGAGGTTTTAGGAAGAACAGACACTGACAAGCAAAAGGGTAACAATGTTTTGATCTTTTGAACACTTGTGGGTAGAGTTGAAGAAAAAGCTGTATTTGTATCCAAGTCCCGTCTGCACCAACATTGGGAATGTGTAGAAGAGACGGGGACAGTTTTTTGGGTCAAGATTGCTTGAATCTGATCCAGAGCCCAGAAGGATTCAGGCAGTGCTGAAAACCAAAGGTGGTTTTACCAAATACTAACAAAATAATAAAAATTAACACTGATTTTTAGGAGCAAAACTGTAACTAAGCAGATGCTAAATACTTGCAAGTCACATTTATGTATAAGATATCTGTGTATAAAATTACAGTAACCTCATGTACAAAGCTGTAGTGGATGGTGAGATATGGAGCCTGAAAGTCACAAGTTCAAAACATTTTTACCATTTGCTTGTCATGTAAAATATATTTGGATATGACTTTAGAACAAAAAAAAAATTGTAAATATGAAAAACCCCGCAGAACCCAAATTTGTTCTGAGAAATAGCATTGCCTCCATCAGATCCTGCATACATGACCACAATCTATCTCATTATTTCCAGGCTAGAGAACGCCTCTCTACACTAACTTGGGTGGGCAAAGGGTGACCACAGGGGCAACATCTCTAACAATGTCGGGGTATAAAGGAATTGCCTCAGCCACAGTCAGTTCTGATGAATGGTTGATCTTCTACTTCTTTGAAAACAGGTGAAACATTTTGCTGAAACCTGTTTGCCCTGGGAGCAGAATCTTTGCCCGGGGACATGCGTTTGCCTGCTCCATTCATCAATTACACTCCTCATGTGAGAGGCTGGAGATATGGGAGAAAGTACACTGGCCGGACCCAATTCCTTTTGCTCTTTGCACTGCATCGAACTAACTGACCAACTACTATATATTTTGGAGTCGGTCCATTTTATGACACTCCGACCCCCACAGCTCCCCCGCCCCTCCCAGATTGTTTGGGAAACTAACAACTCCCATCATGCTCACAGTTATAGATTATACAAATGCATGATGGGAGTTGTAGTTTCCCAACAGCCGGATGGCCGCAGTTTGACACCCGTGCTCGGAGTTTCCTACATTTTCGGAAAACCCCTTTAAGGAAAATCAGAGAACTCCTCAAAGACTACTATTTGGCTTCAAGTGGTGATGCTCTTTAATTGTACTATCTTGACATGAATATTAGAGCAGCTGCTCCATGGAGAAATGCACTTCCTTCTGTCCCCCCGCCCTCCCGTCTATTCTTCAGGTGGGAGCTGACAAGACTTGTTTAAGGTGAAGAATGAAAAGGACAAGGTACATTAGTCTGGTGCTCCGGAGTCACCGATCCGTGACATGGGCAGAAGGAGGGATGAAAATGAATGGGAAGCGGCTGTCTGCGGTGCATGGGGGTTTGCCAGGGAAGATTTAGAAGTCTAAACACACATTTTGGGAATTCCTCTGCCGCGCACACAGAGTAACCGCCACAATAAAACAAAGCGTGTTCTGACAAAGGAAGACCTGGAGCAGCAGCACAAAGGAGGCCATTGATGTGGAGCGCGTTTCATCCTCCAGTCATCACACGGGCCGCTCACAACATGTCAGGAGGAGGAACGTGTGCGTTCACATGAGCAGCTGTACTACACAGGAAGCCATCCTTCACCTCTATTCATGGGACCAAACCTCCCCAGTCATTTGGGAGCAGAGTTCCCATGTGTCCCATTCACGTCCCAAGTCTCCACTGGAGAGATTTAACTCTATAGACTCATTTTACAAGGACTATTCTTAATCGCGGGGTAGAATTAAGAAGAAATGAATATGAAAATTTAGGGATTCTACTCCATGGGCTTTAGGAGAGAAAGCCCAGGTATAGGGGGCTCTGTGGTCAACTCCTAACACCTATGTCCGAGAAGGGAACACTGGGCCACATGTATGGAAACGGTCTAGGTCTAAATCTCACTTTGTTGCCCATAGCAACCACAGCGCCCCTTTCATTTTTCAAGAGCACTATATGAAATGAAAGGGGCGCGCTGAATGGTTACTATGGGCAACAAAAAGGGGAACATCTCTCCTTGAGGTGAGCACCGAACTGTGTGTGTAGAGTTTTGAATTGTCTTTTCGCCCTCTACTAAGCATCTGCATATCACAAGGCATTATGGGGAAAGGAGCCGAGAAGCTCAATCGCCCTCTATTGGATGTAACAAATCCACAATTCGCTTTTGACCCACTGGTCTTGAGAAAGCAAAAGGGATATTTAGTCAAGTCAGTATCTCTCATCCACTGGCTTGGCTAAATATCTCTTTTGCTTTCTCAAGACTCAGTGGGGCAAAAGCGAATTGAGGACTTGTTACAACAAATAGTGGGCGCTTGAGCTGCTCAGCTCCTTTCCCATAATGCCTTGTGATATGGGCAACACAGCGAGTTTTAGAACTAGACAGTTTTCATACATGTGGCCCACTGTGTTTTGTTATAGCAAGATGAATTCAAGCATTACGTGACCTGTTCTAGATAGCACATTGTTAGGAAAATAAAAACCCTGGGTACAATAAGGTGCTAAAGGGGTATTCGCACCACATCAACTAGCTTTAAACATAGAGGTAGACTATTAAATACATTGCTGTTCAGATTTTGCTGCCTTTCAGAGCTAGAGCAGTTCTGATCTCCTGCTTATGTACACAAGCTCCCTTAGGTTACCAACCAACAAAATATATCCAGATAAAAGGTAGGCTGTATAAGGACACAATCCAGGTGTGAGGCCACTATCCTATAAACCCTATACTAATACCTGCCTAACAGAATCCAGAAAACTTCATCCTAATAAGGAAGGTCCTATCAGGAACCCTGGACTAATAAGCCCTAATACACCCTTCAGTAATAGTTTAAATGTTAGCAATACACAAAAATTATACTGGTCAGGAATTACCAATACCAGTCCTAGATACAGGTGTCTGAATTCTGAAAATCAGATCCCAAAACCTAAGCACAATCAAGTCCAGGTAGAAATACAATATTTCAGGACGTATTTCAAGCAGCATTTTTGTTAAAACCAAAATTCCTAGAAAACTATTTCCCAGGGCTGTGGAGTCGGTGCACATTGTGCAGGAGTCCGAGTCGTGAAAAAATGGACCGACACCCAAAAAATAAAAATAAGTTGGTCCAGTTTGTTTTGATGCAAAGAGCAAAAGGAATTGGGTCCGGCCATGCTACGCTCCCATACTTCACCTCATCACATGAGGAGTGTAATTGATGACATGGAGCAGGCAAAGCGCTTGCCCCAGGGAAAAGATTCTGCTCCCAGGGCAAACAAAATTTCAGCAAAATTTTTTACCTGCTTCAAAAAAAGTAAGAAATTCAACCCCATTCATCAAAACTGACTGTGGCTGAGGCAATTCCTTTATCCCCCAACATTGTTAGAGATGTTGCCCCTGTGTCACCTTGTTTGCCCCAACCCAAGTTAGTGTAGAGAGGGCCGTTCTCTACCTGGAAATAATGAGATCAGATGTGAGGTCAGGGTTTTGCAGGATCTAAAGGAGGCAATACTATTTCTCAGAAACAAATTCAGAGACTCCAACAAATGTTCCTGCAGTGTTTTGCATATTTACAATTTTTTGTGTTCTAAAGTCAAAATCCAATGAAATATTTACACTGACAAGCAAAATGGTAACAATTTTGAACTTGTGACTTTCAGGCTCCATATCTCTCCATCCACTCAGCTTTGTACATGAGGCTACTGTAATTTATATACAGTCATTGACCCATATTATACATAAATTTGACTGCAAGTATTTAGCATCTGCTAGTTAAGTTTTGCTCTAAAATCAAAAGTGTTAATTTTTATTATTTTGTTAGATTGGGAAATCCACCTTTGGTTTTCAGCCTGCCTGAACCTTCTGGGCTCTGATCAGATTCAAGCAGGTCTTGACCCAAAAACTGATCCCAGGTCTTTCTCCCCATTTCCCAATGTTTTGGTGAGACTGGACGTGGATACAAATACAGCCCTTTAACTCTTCCCACCCAAATGTTCAAAAGAACAAAACATGTTACCCTTTTGCTTGTAAATTTTCTGTTGACCTAAATAGCTTGTTAATTTTTATCATAAGGTGATAAACAGCCTGATGTTCCCATTTTACTACGTAAAAATTTTTCACTTAAACAAGCGCGTGTATGAGGGAGTCAGGAGTCGGAGGTTTGGGAAATTGAGGAGTCGGGGCTTCGGCTTGCCGACTCCACAGCCCTGCTATTTCCTTTAAAAATTTTACTTTTTTTTTTTTTTTTTAATTTTCCGCAGTCCTATGCGAAAAATCATAAAAGCGTCCTCCTTTAGTGGAGAGAGAAAACTTCTGTGTGGCAGGGCGGACCAATCTCACTTTATTTAAACCGCTTCTTATCTCTACATAGTTTCAGAGAGAGTCGATTATGACAACGACAGCACTATTGTTCTCTCCACATGAATAGATACATTTAGACTAGATAGGAGGCAATACATGAAAGGAACATAGGAGGTTTTTTCACACTTAGCAGGTCATGGCTGATGAGATTTACACTTCTCTAGCCATAGCCAACCAGAAAGAAACTAACCATGCAAGAAAAACCCCAACAAACTTGATGGTATGATTGGCATTTCTTTCCCTTTAAATCAGTAAGTACAGTATTTTGTGTTTAAGGCAGTCCTATAAGGCTATGTTCACATGGTGTAATTTCGGCGCGCATTTCGCCAAGGAATTTGTGCTCTAATACAGGCGAGAAGCGCGCTGAAATTACGGTAATCCATAGTTCTCCATGAGAACTATGGATTACGTCTCCTCTCTCCGCTCGGGGAGATAAGCGATATGTCAATTATTCGCGGCGCGAGTAATGCAGATCTATGGGGCCGGCAGGCCGTGCCACAGGAGTACACGCTGATCAGCACAAGCTCCCGAGACACACGATGTACTGCGGCGCGTACTGTAGGCACCGTAATACATCGTGTGAACATCGCCTAACAATTCGTTGGTTTTTTTTTTTTGTTTTTTTTTTTAAATAGCACCTTTTTTGGGGTAGATAGTTGATTTACCTTTCTTTTTTGGGGGGAGGCAGTGTATGGGCCTTAATGGCCGCGATCACAACTGTTGCAGTGAGCCTGGCCATCAGTCAGCACTGGGCTCCTCTCTGTCACCATGCAGGCACAGCTACCACACAAATTACAAAGAATTACAGGTACGGAATTTGCAGCGGCAATCTCCCGCTGACCACATACATGTATGCCATTGTACTTTATGGAGATCAACTATATTTACTTCTGAAATTTAAGCTTGGGGCATAGTAAGGTCATTTTTTACAGTGTCTGCTGCAGCGTACCTTCCACACTCCTGGGGTACACCCCCCACAGACCAAGAGTTTTGTGGGCCAAACGTCTGCCAGATGTTTTTTTTTCTTCTTCTTCTATACAATGGCAGACAAATAGTAGATCAGAAGTTCAGGGTACACATCGCTGAGGCTTAGAACTGTGCACATGTACCCAATATACATAGTGCCAAGCAAAGGGGTGGCTACAAAGGGTGGAAAACGGCACATGTTAGATGGTGCACGTTGCAATGGGGCCCACAAGCTTTAAAGCGGTTGTCTCACTACATTGATTCCTCTTACCTCAGTTTTCTTGGTTTCATTTTGAATTCAGGGGCGTGTTTGCTGGCTTCCACTAGGCTGCAGTAGAAGCCTGGTCTGTAGCTATAGCAACCAGTGCTGGCAGCCTATCAGGAGATATCAAACAGGTCTGTAGCTATAGCGACCTGAGGATCTGATGCAGCCCATACAAGAAGGGATATCTAGGAATAGGTAGGACACGGCTAATGGATATACAGTATTGCAAAGTGATTCCTCTTACCTCAGTCCCGTTTTTTTGGTTTCACTTTGAATTCAGGGGTGTGTTTACTGGTTTCTACTAGGCTGCAGTAGAAGCCAGGTCTGTAGCTATAGCAACCAGTGCTGGCAGCCTATCAGGAGAGAGTAAACAGGTCTGTAGCTCTAGCAACCAGTGCTGGCAGCCTATCAGGATAGATCAAAACAGGTCTGTAGCTATAGCGACCTGAGGAGCTGATGCAGACACCATACAAGAGGGGATATCTAGGAATAGGTAGGACACAGTTAATGGATATACAGTATTGCAAAGTGATTCCTCTTACCTCAGTCCTGTTTTTTTGGGTTTCACTTTGAATTCAGGGGTGTGTTTACTGGTTTCTACTAGGCTGCAGTAGAAGTCAGGTCTGTAGCTATAGCAACCAGTGCTGGCAGCCTATCAGGATAGATCAAAACAGTGTCATAGAATTAGCTATAGATCGATCACTGAGGAGCTGATGCAGCCCATACCAGAAGGGATATCTAGGAATAGGTAGGACACTGTTAATGGACACATTTTGCAAAGTGACCTGTATTTGCAAGATCTGTAACCTAAAAAGCAATGCTTGTAGCGAGACAACCCCTTTAAGGTGCTTCTTCGTTGCCAAGGATCGGATGACGCGTTTAGCTCTCACACGTCGCAGTCATTTGTGAGAACGCACGCGGCGCAGATGTTGTTCCGGCCCCAGCTGATCCCTGGACCTCAGTTTTACGGCTGCCGTGCTAACCACACAAATAAGAGCTCTACATGTATCAATGCTTCTTTGTATCTGGATGTGGAAGTATCGACGCCGGGATTATTCCAGTTACGACTAAAACAAAGTTTACAGGAAACCGGTAAGCGCGAGGCCGTCTCCCCTTCCACGGGCCCTTGCTCCAGAACCTTTATTACACGCGGGTGTCCGTCGCACATTCAGCTCCGGAGCCTGCTGACAGCAGTTTATTTTTTCCTGCTAACGCTGCCATTAACATCCTCTTTGGATTGTCACAAGAGCTGCGGCCAAAATCTTTTCAGCAGGTTTTGGGATAAGTGGCTTAAGCACATGCTAGATCTCCAGTTGGCTCAATGAAGATTATGCATTCAATGTTAATTAACACACTGGCTCTTGCTTACATCACCCCCCCCCCCCCACCCCCCCGTTTCCATCCTTTTATCCTGCAATGCTTTGTGAGCCCAAGAAAACACAAGCAACAAGAGTGAGCATCACGTCGGTATGAGGAGAGGTCAGCCAATGGGCCACGTCTTCTCCAAGACATTCACCAGGGCACTCAAACGGGAAGAGTCATCAGCAAAATCCCCTTCCCAAGCAGAGAAGTCAGGGTGTACACTCAGGGGGTTACTGGGCTGACTAGCCTACTCGATAAGCTATTCAGATACCTCCAGCAAAGAGGAAGATTTACCTACAAATTGGGCCGAGAAGTTCATTCTAGTAAAACCTTTTCTATACCATTCAGCTCTGAAATAGTTGGGCCGTACCATGTGAACCTTTAATGGAAATGTGTCATCAAAAAATGACTTATTGTTTAACTCACATTTTAATGTTAAACACATTTTTTAGGAATTTTTGGTTATTTTTTTTTTTTTTTTTCCAGATCACTTTCAGTATTTTTTTTTTTTAATAATTCTTAATTCCTGCGGTTTTCACTTTGGCCACTAGGCCTAATAATAGTCTGACACTTCCTGTTCTGTTTAGAGAGCTTTTCAGCAGTCTGGTCATTATCAGTAAAAGCAGGGAAAGGAGACAGCATTGTGTACAGATAACACAGAATCCACCAGTCACAAGAGGAGATGTCACAGCTCCCCCTCTCCCCTCCCTTCACAGTGAAAACTCTCCTATACAAGTCTATGGGACAGAATCTGTCTTAAGAATCCTATGGGCATGAAGCTGCTGTAAAGTATCTCTGACTGCTGTTAAAGCAGTGCAAGCAAGAATGTCTTCCCCACAATCGTATATAGACGGCCGAATAGAGAAATCTACAATCAGGAAATAAAAACTGAGAGGAAAAGAATATGAATCAGGGGCTTGATTTAATGAGTAAAAAAAATTGGCGACAGAATCCCTTTGTCCAGCAATTAAAAAAAAAAAAAAAAAAAAAATCTGTTCTAAATCTCTCCTGTAGTTCAGTAATGTAGATTTACTACATTCCGAATGCGATTCCTGTAGTTCTCTGCCAACTGTCTGGTCACATGATCTCCTGGGCTCCACACACCTATGGTTCCCATGTGTGAAAACACAAAACTGCTGAGCTTCCTGTCAAAGGGGTTTGGCTTTTATCAAGGCAGCCTTAAAAGCCCCTCCTCTTTGGCACTGCCACCCAAGGCTTTCAACACGAGAGAGGGGAAAAAATAAGGTTGTGCTCCAAATCTGGTAATGGGAAGAAGATAGACAAAGCACAGCAAAGAATCCTGGGGCTTGTAGATTTAGGGTATGTTCACACGGCGTCTTGCATCCATTTGTGAACATCCGCTTTTCAGATGCGTCTCTGGGACCGACAGAACGGACCCAGAGACGCATCTAACAATTAGCAGTGACTTAATCACTGCGGGCAATGAGGAACATGCAGCGGCGTTCACATTGTATGTCAATTCTTTGAAGGACAGACCCGACAGGCGTGATGCAAACACACAGCGGGGATCTCTCGTGTGAACGCCGCTGCGTGTCTGTCATTGTCAACAGTGATAAAGTCACTGCTAATTGTTAGATGCGTCTCTGGGTCCATCCTGTCGGTCCCAGAGACGCATCTGAAAAGCGGATGTTCACAAATGGATGCAAGACGCCGTGTGAACATGCCCTTTACAGGAAAAATGGAAATGGCTTTCAAACAGAAAAAAATTGCTGTTTGGCTGCAGAGAAGGGTGGTTACATACAGCACAGGAAAAGCACAAGAGCAGCAAATAAAACTCTATATGAATGAAGACTCAGGTAAGCAATGAGAGATTTTTTTTGAGGTCCACTCAACAGCCCCCTTAGACTTCTAGAGATAAAAAATAATTTGAAAACTAAAAAAGTATTGATCTTGAGGAGGGTGTTCACACGGCATTTTTGGATCTGATTTTGGAGCCAATCTGGATCCGAAAATCGCATCCAAAAACACAGCGGCGATTGGATACTAAACGGTATTTCCAACCACCAATTACAGGCTGTGCTTTTGGATTTGGCATCTAGACGAATGAGGCACACTCTAATATTTAAAGCCACGTTTAAGGCTTCCTGCCTAGCCGTCCTTATTCCCGGATCCAAGATGTTTACATGATCCCAAGGTCTTTAAACGCCCCCCTTTATAGGGCTAAAACTGGGTCTACATCCGCTTTTCTACAAAACCTCTTTGTTAGCAATGTTCTCTAACAGGCCCAACTAGGAATGAAATAGCAGAGCTGAAACGTCAGTCACTGCTGTAGATCCACAGCCTAAACAGGAAGCGAGAGCCTAGACCTGGCTATTAAAGGGATTTTGCCACAATCTCATTTCATACCCTGCATCCAGCTCTTCAGCTTGTGTGCTCAGAAGGGGGCGTGTGTGATTTATTTGAATTGCATACCATGTGTCCCAGCAGGATGACATCACCAGGCCTTTCCTCTCTCTAGTCAAGGTCCCAATGTAAAGCATCTTGCAGCGTTTGGGAAACTGACAACTCCCATCATCGCCACTGTTATGGATTGTAACAAATGCATCATATTGTAGCTCTTCCCACCGAGGTCATTGAGGATGCAGTCAAAAAGGATCTTTTTTTTTAGGGGAAGGGTAATACTGGCTTGGCTAAAAAATCCTTTTGCTTTCAAGACTCGGTGGGTCAAAAGCAAATTGAGGATTGTTACAACCAACAGAGGGCGCTGTGGGCTTAACAGCCCCTTTCCAATAATGAATTGTGATATGCAGATGCTAAGTAGAGGGCGAAAAGGCAAAACAAAAACTCTACAAGCTGTTCGTTCGGTGCTCTCCCTAAGGAGAGATCTTCCCTTCCTATGTAAAGCATTGTGAGTAGCTGAGAGGTAAAGTTTTTGCCTCCAGGCACAAGGATCCTAGGTTCAAATCCCTGCAGGAACCAAACCTGTGCTTTTTTTTTTTTATCTTTATCAATGTTCATACCTCATTGAGGTTTCTTTTTTTATTTATTTGCACTGTTTGACCAATTACTAAGGAGAAAAGAGGACGGGAGTAGAATGACAGCACCTGGGGTTTGAACACTCAGTAGCTGCCGGAAAGGAGAGGTGATGTCTGAGCATGTGCGACCAGGACAGAGAAGCTCTCAGCCCTGGTCGTATCCCCTGGAGACGAGCTGTAAACAATGGATCACTAAAGGAGCAGCTAAACAAAAACGGTGCAGAATTTTTAATAATAATGAATGGTGAAAATGTTTGTCATTTCATTTGCAAGCTTCCCACGTCAATTTTACTTAGTGGCAAAACCCCTTTAAGAGCAGGCTCTGTGAAAAAGACGAATGAGAAAACCTCTGTAAACGTTACAGAATGAAAACCTTAAACTTCCACATAATACATTTATCACTCATCAACAAAGTGGTGACAACCATAGCATTGCTAGCAACCCCCTCCCATTCCATTTCACACTGCAAAGACCCTGGCATTCATACATACAATCCAAAGTGGATTTTTGAAGCGACAGCCGTCATCCTCCACAGGACCTGCCCATAGTCAAGACATGGGAACCTCGCACTTTTAACGACAGGAAGACGTTCTAGATATGAACATGTTAAAAAAAAAAGAATTTAAAACAAAAACATCACAAAGAGCTGTAATCTCCTGTTGTGGTATGGAAACTACTGCAAACTTGCTTCAATCTGAAGTAGACAAAAAAAAAAACTAAATTACATATGATTTTCAGGACTAAAATAGGAAGGTTTTTTTTTTTTTTTAAAGTACAAAGAAGATCCTGCAGCGCGCAACCACCAGAGAAAACAAGGAAGCCGATTGTCTAACAATTCAGGTTATTTCTACAAGATCAAAGGAAACAAACGCACGCCGAGACAGAAGTGGTCTTGGGAGAGAAAACAAGAATTAGCAAATGTTTATGTGCTCATTAGGATGGGATTTATGCCCCTCTGCTTCCTCACACATATCCATGAGATAAGATCCTCTTACTACCCCAACCCGGAAATCTGGGATCCGACAGGACAGGAATTCTAAGGGTGCGTTCACACGGCAAAGAAAATACCAGTGGGATTTTTCGCCTGGTATTTTGTCTTTTTTTTGTCACGCAGTGAGGCAGCTTTTGTCTGTGGTTTGTGGATTCAAGCCGTCCCCCCTCTGCACTCACATGTTCATGTTCTGCCCGAAAACCTACTGGAAAAATGAACATGTTCTAAGTTTATCATTAGGACGGCGGTGTCAAAAAACGTCCAGCGGAAAATCCGTCCAGTGGGGACTGCTGCACGGATTTTCTATTAAAATCAATGTAAAATGTTGACAGCCGCTTTACTGACAGATTTCAAATCCGAAAAAACGTCTGTAAAACCAACTGAAAACCTGTGCTGTGGGGACAAGCCTTAGGCTATGTTCACACGGCTTATTTCGGGGCGTATTTACGTCCGCAAATACGTCCCGAAATACGTTTTCAAATACGTGTCACAAAGTGTGGCGCGTATTTCGCGTCGTAAATACATTCCCCATTCTTTACTATGGGGATTTACGTTGCGAAATACGCCACAATAATTGACAGGGGACTTAATTTTACGATCGTATTTACGCCGCATATACGTCGCGAAAATACGCCTAGTGTGAATGACGAGGCATATTTTACATTGGAACCAATGCTAATTGTTCATTATATGCCCCGAAATAAGCCGTGTGAACATAGCCTTAAAGGGGTTTTGCCACGATCTCATTTCATACCTCCTGCATCCAGCTCTTCAGCTCTGTGTGCTCAGAAGGGGGCGTGTGCGATTTGTTTGAATTGCATATCATGTGACCCAGCAGGATGACATCACCAGAAAGTCAAAGAAAGGTCTGTTTATGTATAGACTTTTAAGTAGCTACACTGTAGCTCAGAGGTAACAGTTTTGCTTCACAGCACAAGGATCCTTGGTTCAATTCCCTACAGGAACTTAACCTGTGGATTTTTTTTTCCTCTTTATCAATGCATATAGCTCATTGAGGGTTCTTTTTTTTTTTTATTTGCACTGTTTGTCTTAATACTAACTAGTCCAAAGGACAGGAGTAGAATGACAGCACCCGGGGTTTGAACACTCAGTAGCTACCTAAGAGAGGTGATGTCTGAGCATGTGCGACCAGGAGTGAGGAGCTCTCAGCCCTGGTCGTATCCCCTGGAGACGAGCTGTAAACAAATGGATCACCAAGGGAGCAGCTACGACAAAAACGGTGCAGAATTTTTAATAATGATGAATGGTGAAAATGTTTATTATTTAATTTTCAAACTTCTCACAGCAATTTTACTTCGTGGCAAAACCCCTTTAAGGGTCTGTGCACACGATGTACTGCGGCGCGTACAGTATATAGTGCGTTTTGGAAGCTCGCACGAATACGCGCGTACTCCCGCCGGCCCCAATGACATTCGTTACTCGTGGCGTGTAATTGCCTTAAGTAATTGAGATGTCACTTATATCCCCCACGTACAATACGATCGGGGAGAGGAATGGATTCCCGTAATTTCGGCCAATTTCGTGCCGAAATTACCCTGTGTGAACATAGCCTAATAGTCCAGCATATAACTGCTAGTTTATGGGTTGGAGCAGCAGTACCAGGCACAGCAAGTACAATAAGTTCGCTCCAGTGCATGGTAAACCAGCTGCAACCTCTTCAATCAGCTGATCGGTGGGGGTACTGGGAGTTGGACCCACACCAGTCTGGCCTATTCAATTCCTGCAAAACCCCCGTGATCAGTGTAAAACAGGCCTAGAAACATGGGTTTAAAAAAAAAAAAAAAAAGTCTACATTTACTTCAATCCTTGTATAATAGCAGGTTATAGATTTTTTTCCATACTTTGCACTCCTTAAAGTTCGCCCACAGTAATCAGAAAGATATTCCTTGTTTACCTTCAGATGACGCCCTACCACAGGGCGCTGCATGCAACAGTGTCATAGCTCCAGGTCAAGGATTACATCTATATCCTTAAACTATATTGTTTTATGGCGCACGAATGATAACAGGCGACAATATTGTGCTAGATAAGCGCTCTGATAGCCGTGCGGTCATGGGACGGTCACACCCGTGAACACTCTGCTCGTGCTGCTCCTTGGAACGTATAGGCCGCTTCCTGGTGAAGTCACAACAGTAACACTATTAAAGGGGTTGTCTCACTAAATTGATTTGTCCTGTTTTCGTGGTTTCATTTTTAATTCAGGCGCGTGTTTACTGGCTTCCACTAGGCTGCAGTAGAAGTCAGGTCTGTAGCTATAGCAACCAGTGCTGGCAGCCTATTGGGATAGATCAAACAGGTCTGTAGCTATAGCGACCAGTGCTGGCAGCCTATCAGGAGATCAAACAGGTCTGTAGCTATAGCGACCTGAGAAGCTGATGCAGCCCATACAAGAGGGGATATCTCAGAATAGGTAGGACACTGTTAATGGACACATATGGCAAAGTGACTTGTTTTTGCAAGATCTTTAACATAAAAAGCAGCAATCCTTGTAGTGAGACAACCCCTTTAAGATCACTCAACCCCTATGTATGTGGACACTGATCAGGCAGAACGTTAAAAACGGAGGTGTAATAAAGAACATTGATATTTTCATTGAGATATATTAGGGCAAGGAAGGGAAAAGCCACCGCTTAAAGTTGATCCGTAAATGGGCCAGTGCTAGAATCTAACCAAAATTATGAAGACTGGATGACTGGGTCAAAAAATCTCAAAACACAGCAGGATGTGTCCACTATGGCGTGGTTAGTACCTAACTAAAGTGGTCCAAGGAAGGACTAGCAGTGAACCAGCAACAGGACCATGAGCCCCCAAGGCTTATTGATATGGGTGCTGAGGGCATTTGGATCCGTGTGGTCCCATCATACAGAAGTGCTACTGTACCACTGATTGCTGGAAGAGTTGCAGGGGTTGTGCCACGAACAACAATTACCTCCTATCCACAGGGCAGGGCAAACGTGTGATCAATATAGGTCGGACCTCCCCGTGTCACTGGAACGGCCATCGCCAATTAAAGCGTTTCCAAAGATTAGTGAAGGGAAGAAGGGGGGAGATGAAGGCTGTTCACGGCACAATCCTCTTAATGTTGACCATGACTAAAAGATTGCTATGTAGGGGGCAACAAAGTCTCAGAACGGTCAGTGCACCCATATGGATCCATGTCCACTACTGCAAGGGTTCAGATTCAGCGCCTGCATGGCCACTGTAGACAAAGCATTGGAAGAGTGTGGACGAGGGTCTAATGGATCAAATGGTCTTCTACAGCATTGGACGATCAGATACATGTCCGTTAAAAGGGGTTGTCTCACTACACTGATTCTTCTCACCTCAGTCCCGTTTTCTTAGTTTCAGTTTGAATTCAGGGGAGTGTTTACCGGCTTCCACTAGGCTGCAGTAGAAGCCAGGTCTGTAGCTATAGCGACCAGTGCTGGCGGTCTATCAGGAGAGATCGAACAGGTCTGTAGCTATAGCAACCAGTGCTGGCAGCCTACCAGGAAAGATCGAACAGGTCTGTAGCTATAGCGACCTGAGGAGCTGATGCAGCCCATACAAGAGGGGATATCTAGAAATAGGTAGGAGACGGTTAATGGACACATATTGCAAAGTGACATTTTTGCAAGATCTTTAACATAAAAAGCAGCAATCCTTGTAGTGAGACAACCCCTTTAATTACCGGAAAAAAATGGCACCAGGATGCAAGCCAGCAGTGTGATACACTGGGCAATGCCCTGCTAAAATACCTTGCGCCTTGGCATTCATGTGGATGTTACTTTAGGTTAGTGGTACGTGCCAAGCAAGGCAGCAGACCGAGGACCCCTCCATGGCAGTGATATTCCCTGATGCCAGTGCCTCCTTCAGCAGGATAATGCCCCCGCCATTCAAGCACCTCTGGGATGTACTTTCCTATCCTTGGAGGCTCTACCTTACAACGTACAGGACCTAAAGGGGTATTCCTGTCAGTATTTCCTGTCTAGCCCGAGTCTGTGTTGGATGCAGAAAACCGAGAGGTGGCAGTGCATGTGCATCTCTCTCCATCTCTATGGGAGTCCCAGTACATTTGCTCAGTTGTGCTTAGAGAGGGTGGCAGGAGAGAGAGCCACACATGGGCGTCTGACACAGAATGACATCAGGAAGATGGGAATACCCCTCTGAAGGTGTACTGTGGTACCTGGTCCCAAAATGTCACCAGCATACCCTTTATATGTCTAGTGCAGTCAGAGAGGATGTATGGGATACCGAGTTTATCCACAAAATAAGCCCTTCCCCGACAACAAACCCCTCACCCGAGTTTCACAGTTGGTTGGAGGAGGCATTGACTCTAATCTCTACTCCAAAAATAAGCCCTAGTTAGTCAGCACCTCCTGAGTGATGTCACCTGGTGCCCGCCTCCTGGGCAGTGCTATTCCCGAGCTCCGCCCACCAAGATAAACTGCCTGTTAGACTGGAGGTTTTGTGGAAACCTCCAGTGTTTTCAGGCTGAAGGACCTGAGATTATGTCACAGTCACATGACTCGCAGGTCCTTCAGCCCAGGCCACAGTGTGCAACGTGTAAGTGAAAGATCAATGTATACACACACATTGCACAATCACACAAACAATCCCTTATCTTAAATTGTGGCTACTGTGACCTGTAGTTCCCCAGCATGCCACACTTTCAACATAAGGCACTGAAAGAATACATACACTCTTCTATATATATATATATATATATATATATATATAATATATATATATATATATATATATACATATAACCTATAAATATATAACATACATACATAAAATAATATATATACATACATACATACATATACATACACACACATCATCACACAAAACACATACAAAAACACACAAATACATACCCTATAGTCAAAAATCATGGGGTTTGTGTTCCACAGCATCTGCCAAGGCATGCAGTGTCTGCACCCATCATGTTTAAAAAAAAAAAAAAAATAAGCCCTCCTCCAAAAATAAGCCCTAGCCCTTGTTTGAAAATGAAAATATTATAAGACCCTGTCTTATATTTGGAAAAACACAGTAGAAGGGAACATGCACAAAATTAGCTTTTGAGGTTATGGCCAATTGGCGTTTATCAGGGGCCGCTCACATGACGTTATGCCGTATGTTGGTGGTTTCTGTCAAAGGTACCTTAAAAAAAAGGGTACTCTGATGGATTCCACAACAGAGCTGCAGCTGGCCCATATAAACCGACAGCACAAACATATTCCTAGTCAGGCTTTGTAGGCTCCATTTCCTGGCAGTATATGCCTCATGAGCATGATACAGAAGCATGGTACCTTTATTCATGGTACTTCAATGGATACCACCGACAGCATAATACTGTATAGTTGGCCCTTTAAATCTACATAGGTATACATCCAGGCCAGTTCTATACAGGTCTTCAAAACCCTTATCCTGAACAGCAAAAACTTCAAGTCCTCCCAGAATCAGGTGGGGAAACCGCTACAGACCTCCTGATAGACATCAGAGCTGCAGGCTAAAAACAACATTTAGCCAAAACTTTCAGCCGCCAGATTTCATCTGGAAGACTAATGAGCATAAACCATCTCCGTTTCATCACAGCACACCTAACACTCTGCAGACGCCGACCATATGGACCCAATTTTGCGGCAGCAACGAAAACTGGTTAATCAAGATGTGAAGAAGCCAAAAGGAACGCGCAGCTCGGTATCACGCGGGAGCCGCTAATGGATATATGAGAACGGGAAGTAATGCCAAACATCCCACATTTCCCAGCAGCTTTCAACAAGTCATTTGTCAAGCTACAAAGCAGGTGCACCAACTTTAATATGAGAACTTCATGGTGGTTAAAGACCAAAACAGATTTGTTCACGAGCACTTAGGAGGATATCCAGAGAGTTTGAGGGATTACCAGGAAGATTACATTTGAAGTGGCACAGTCCAGTCATAAAACCTAATGGCAAAACTATATGGAGCACTCCGATACCCCCAAAAACAATTGTCCACTCATGTCCTACAACGACCCCCTACGTCGAGTTGTCAGCTCGCTTGGCCAACATCTATTCCTCCCGATTCTTCCAATGCATGCTTGGCCAAAGGTATTCAATGGGGTCTGAACAGGCCCTAAGACAGGTGACGTTCGTGTAGGTTCCCACCTGTATTGAGGTCCTCTTGCTGATTGGGAGGTGGGCTTAAGCAGTTTTGATCAAAAATGTCAACTAAGAACCTTAAAAAAATGTTCCATGTATCCCGAGTAGCAGAAAGGTTTTTCCAAAATTCCAATGTGCCTTTTTTTAGTTAATAGTGTGCTGCGGATATTGGAATGTGCATGTATATTGCTGTCACACCAGTGTGCACCTATGTTCATTTTTTTCAAAAAAGTTCTTTGGAGGTACAGAACCAAATATTTTTTCTAGATTGTTTGTATGGGGGGGGGAGTGGCTTCCCCCTCTGTTTTTGGACTCCGCCCACCTGTACAGGTTTTTAAATCCATGCAGAGTACCTTGTAGCTGGAGCCTTCACTCCCTGAAGTGTGGCGGTCTGACCAGGCCCTTAGAGAGGTAATGTCAGTGTAGGTTCTCACCTGTACTGAGGTCCCTTTGCTAATTGGAAGGTGGGCTTAAAGGGGTTGTCTCACTACAGGGATCACTGCTTTTTATGTTAAAGATCTTGCAAAAACAAACAAGTCACTTTGCAAAATATGTCCATTAACAGTGTCCTACCTATTCCTAGATATCCCCTCTTGTATGAGCTGCATCAGCTCCTCAGGTTGCTATAGCTACAGATCTATCTGATCTCTCCTGATAGGCTGCCAGCACTGGTTGCTATAGCTACAGACCTGGCTTCTAGTGCAGCCTAGCAGAAGCCAGTAAACACGCCCCTGAATTCAAAGTGAAACCAAGACAGGACTGAGGGGAGATGAATCAGTGTAGTGAGACAACCCCTTTAATGGGTTGCTGTCATGTAACCAGCAGTATGACCTCCAGTCCACTTTTGTGTCGGACTTCCTGTAAACTACAAGATCACTTATTAAATCCCTTTCCTCCCCACTAAACTCCATTTTCCCTTTTCCTCTTTATGTCAAGTACTGCTGCAGATACAGCTTCTATTATTAAACTCCCCTGACTTACAAAGCCTGACTCTGCTACCTGCTGTGTGCGGGGTTCCATTATTCCTAGGGGAAAGCAGCTTTTCCCCGCTCTTTCCGCCCCCCCCCCAATTTTAAAGAGAAAAACCTATCACCACAAAGGGAGGGGAAAACGGCTGACGCTGCATCACATAGGACACACAGGAGACTCTGCAGCATGAGATACACCAGTGACACAGAATTTCTATCCCCAATCATTTGCCTTTGATAGAAACTTGAGGGCAACCCCGAAACCGCGTATGTAATGAGCATTTGGCTGTTTGACAATTATTCCTTTTTGCTCTCAAAGATTCAGAGAATCAAAGTAAATTGAGGATTTGTTACAACCTATAGAGGGCGCAGTGAGCTTTCCAGCTCCTTTCCCATAATGCCTTTTGATAGAAGAGCAAGTGCAGTGGGCTGAGACTGCCCTCCCTCTTTCAGGAATGCCAGATGTAGTATGTGAAATGTAGGCTGTCTTTAGAGGGAAGAAGGAAGTAAATCACCCAAAGGGCACATAAACTAGAAAGAGCCTCTACACTATAGTTCAATAATAGCATAAGTGGCCAGCGCTGTGGAGCCAGCAAGCCGAAGCCCCGACTCCTCAATTTCCCAAACCTCCGACTCCCTCATACACGGCGCATGTTTAAGTGATAACTTTACTGTAGTAAATTGGTAACATCCGGCTGTTTATCACCTTATGATACAATAATCAAGCTATTTAGGTAGAACAGACACTGACAAGCAAAAGGGTAACAATGGTTTGATCTTTTGAACACCTGTGGGTAGAGTTGAAGAAAAAGCTGTATGTGTGTCCAAGTCCAGTCTGCACCAACACTGGGAATGTGGAGAAGAGACCTGGGATTGGATTTTAGTCAAGACATGCTTGAATCTGATTCAGAGCACAGAAGGATTCAGGCAGAGCTGAAAGCCAAAGGTGGATTTCCCAAATACTAACAAAATAATAGAAATTAACATTTGGATTTTTAGGAGCAAAACAGTAACAATGCAGTTACAGGAAATAATCTGCAGCACTAAGCAGATGCTAAATACTTGCAAGTCACATTTATGTATAAGATATGTAAGATGTATATAAAATTACAGTAGCCTCATGTACAAAGCTGTAGTGGATGGTGAGATATGGAGCCTGAAAGTCACAAGTTCAAAACATTGTTACCCTTTTGCTGGTCAGTGTAAAATTTTTTAAATTGGATAGATTTAGAAACAAAAATGTTTAATATGCAAAACACTGCAGGAAATTTTGGGTCTCTAAATTTTTGTTCTAAAATAGAAAACACCTCCTCAGATCCTGCATAGATGACCTCACATTGATCTCATTTTTTCCGGCTAAAGAAGGGGCCTCTCTACCTAAGGGGGTTGGGGGGCAAAGCGGGACCACAGGGCAACATCTGAACAATGTCGGGTAAAAAGGAATTGCCTCAGCCAAGTCAGTTTTGATGAAGGGTTGATTTTCTATTTCTTTGAAAACAGGTAAAAATTTTGCTGAACCTTTTCACCAGGGAGCAAAATTTTTTTTCCCCTGGGCAGCCTTTGCTGCTCCATGTCATCAATTCATCCTCATGGTGATGAGGCTGAAGAATGGGAGGTGCACGCCGGCCCCCAATTTCTTTGCTCTTTGCATGCTCGAACAAACGGGACCAACTATTTATAATTTTGGATTTTGGTCCTTTTATGAGACCGACTCCTGCAAAATAGCACCGACCCACACCCTGATGGGCCCCCACAGGCAAAAAAAAAAAAAAAAAAAAAAAAAAAAAAAAGGAATAGCAAGATGCCTCAAAATTTTAAAAAGGAATTACATCCTTTTTTAAAACACCAGCAACTACAAAACATGAGCAGTAATGGAATTTTTTAAAATTGGGTTTTTCCAATTTTATAAAATTTCTCAACATTGCACTTTTTTTAAAAACAAAAAAAAAAAAAAACTGGAAAAAAATTTAAACCCTTTTTTAAACCTGGTATTCCAAGCTCCATGGTTCCGGTTTTCCGTAATGAGGCATAAATTGATACTCTGTGACCTCCACCCTTTAAAGGGGTCTGGGGTGGCATGTGCGGTATATCCAGAAAGAAAGCACTGCGGCCTGTGAATAGCTGCAGGGTGATGTGAACAATGGGCCGAGAGCAGCGCTGGAACGAGCACGTTTAAATGGTACCTATCATCTCCAGGGAAACCTCAAAGTAACAGGAGACTAAAATACAAACACTTCATTAAATATGCTTTAAAGAAAAATCGAAACAATTCTCCTCTAATTCATTTTAAAAAAAAAAAAAAGCACAGGCACTTTAACACAGGTCTGAAGTTGGGCCAGGTTAGCACATGACATCTTGATGCATCACTTTGTTGACAGCTATGTCTAAGTAACTGCTTCTGAGCTGGAAGTCCACTGTGAAAGGGGGAAGTCAGGAAGTCTACATTATGTGCGCACAGAAAACTCGGGCTGCTATTTCTGTTCTGGATAACCACTAGCGCGTGTTTTAGATCCCTGTAAACCTTTTCACACAGTTCAGTTTTGGTCCTGTGCACTGTATCAGTGGGGCTCGATTACTCTTACAAGCAGTATACCCTCAGTACCCTTGCACATTGGTACTCCCAAGAGAAAAGAATCCCTGCGACCACAGACCCTTGCTGAGAAAGTGAACTAAAACTGTTCCCCGTAATACGGAGGTAAGCGCTCTGATTTGCTAATGAGATGTATTGGGGAAAAAAAAGTTTAAATTCATCATAATTTTTTTGTGTGAGGGGTTAGGTACTGTTTTTAAAATTTTTTTTTTTCAAATTTTATAACAGTCAGCCCCCAGTCTCATCCCCACACTGGCTAAGGAGCATTTATTTATTTTTTTTAAATGGGAAAACCTCTTTTAAACCCCATTCACACATTTCAACGAAGACCATCTGTCTAGGGCAGCAGAATTCCAGGTCCCCAGCACACTCTTAGGGGTTCCGCAGTTTCCCTATTGAATTGGAAAAATCTGTGTCTCCCATAGAGCATGAAAATTCAACTTGAAAGGGTTGCACGAGATTAGATAAAGGTGGAAGAAAAAAAAAAAAAAAATCTGCTCCTCCACAAACAGCAACTCTCTTGTGAATGGATTGTGCCCGACGCTGCGGCTCTGTTCCAGTAAATGAGGCTGCGCTCAATACCCGGGCAGCGTGCAGACACCTTTTTAACTCTAGGAACCATCCAATATGGCAACTACTGAAACCGCCGCGTTTTCTAAAGGGCCCAAAGGGGGAGAAACAGAACAACTCATTTTGCCCCCCTATCTTCAGGAGCTCCGGTTACACACAGATCTGCGAATCCCTCGGTGTAACCGGATCCGCTTTGATGAGGCGATTCGGTTCTGTGCCTAAAAGCGAGAGCATGGAGTAGTTGGGAGTTGTCCTGACATGACTGTTTCTAATCAAAACCTTTGTTTCCATAGAAACGGAGAATTTAGCTGCAGATCGGGATCGCGTGGCCCACCTAGTCTACCCCTGCTCATACCTGCATTTCAAGTTTGATTTTCTCCCAACAATCAAGGAATTCGGATTTCACGACAACTTTGGGCCCACGGGTAAAATGAAAGGGGCAACTACAGGACACGCTAAAGAGGGATAACTGCCAAATCCCCCTTCCTCATACCGGGGGAGCGGGACATGCGGGAGTATTTCATCTTGGGTATTAGATTTAAATGTGGCTCTTCTGAAGATCTGCAAATACCTTCAGTTTTCTGGTCTAATCTCTTCTATTCTGACCTCTTACAGTTTCAGTCAGAACCACAGTCAGTGCTTCAGGAGAGTTTGGCCCGGTTCTCAGGAGCATGCATTTAGAGAGCATGTGCAGTAGCTGCTGGCATGGCGCCCTCTGTACTGCTCAATAGAAGTGGATGGCTCCTGGGTATGTGCAATAGATATTGGAATGGTCACCGGTCTGCCGCTCAACAGAAGGGATGGCTCCCGGGCACGTGCAGTAGCTCCTGGCACACTCACCTGTCTGCTATTCCATGGAAGGCTATTGAAAGGCTCTGGGCATGTGCAGTAGCTCCCAGCATGGCCACTCCTATACTGCTCCACAGAAAACAACAGGCAGGCTCTGGGCATGTGCAGTAGCTCCCAGCATGGCCACTCCTATACTGCTCCACAGAAAACAACAGGCAGGCTCTGGGCATGTGCAGTAGCTCCCAGGAAGATCATCACTTATGCTGCTAAATAGAAGGCAGCGTTTGGCCTGGTTCTCAGGGGCATGCATTGAGAGCATGCAGTAGCTCCCAGTATAGCCACCAATGCTGCTCAATAGAAGGGAAAAGCATGGCCCCTCCTGGTCACTTATTTTGGAGCGCCATTGATTCCAGGGCGCTGTACATTTCAGGCGGGTACATAAATAACATTGGTCAAACAATTACAAAGTGACAATAAGTGACTGACAACTGGTACAGAGGGAGAGAGCTCCCTGCCCGCGAGGGCTTACAATCTACAGGGAAGGGGTGAAGAGACAGAAGGTGAGGGGCAGACATGTTTGTGGGGCGGAGCGGTGCAACACGGTTAATGTTGGTTATAGGCACTCCTGAAGAGGTAGGTTTTCAGGTTACGTTTGAAGCCGATGAGAGAGGGAGAGAGTCTGAGGTGTTGGGCCAGTGAGTTCCAAGTGTGGGGGAAGCACGAGAGAAGTCTTGGAGACGGTTATGTGAGGAGGTGATAAGAGGAGAGCAGAGAAGGTCCTGTGAGGAGTGGAGGTTGCGTGAGGGGAGTTATTTGCACCATATGCAAACAGAGTTAACAATGACTGATTGCAGTCTGTATGATGATATTAGGGCAAGCCTTGAGCTCTGATCAGGACAGGGTGATTTCTGGACTGCCCCTTTAAGTGTTCTCCAGCTCGCTAACAGGAGCAGATTCCCAGCTTATAATAGAAAATGCTATTCCCCTGTTAGATGGAAAATGCTGCCGAGTATTCCAGCTACGCAAGGCATAGAGCATTCCCCCAGCCGGATACAGACGTCACTGAGAACCAAGCACTTCTAAACTAGGGCACTAAAAGGTATGCGGGGTTACAATAGAGCCCACAAGCAAAACTAATCATCCAAATTCAATTAGGAGGACAAAAACCCCTCAGGGCTTAATGCACATATTGAATGTGGGACACAGGGATGTAAGGAAGGCTCATTTCACACTGCATTCAGTGCCCATCCACCATTCATGCCAGGAGACGCCTAATGCATATTGTAGGTGCACCCACACACCTCTTAATAGTCAAAGTGAATATATACAGCGAGTTATTTTCTCACTATATTAAACCTTCCCCGTTTTAGGTCAATTAGGAACCAAACTTATTTATATTTGTCAAATGCCAGAATCATGTAAGAGAATTTTTAAGACATTTTTATTACTTTCTGCAAAGTCAAAAGTTTACAAACACTAGGATTACTCTGCCTTTAAACAATTTGGGACGCCCATATGATGATGCCATGTATTTGGTTTATTGGCATCCGAGTTGGAGACACCTGTGAATGTATTATAATTACACACCAGAAACACTGCTTGGGTAAGTTTAAAGAAATCAGCCAAGATATCAGGAAGAAAATTGTGACCTTGCACTAGTCTGGATCATCCTTGGGTGCAATTTCCAGATACCAGAAGTTTCCCTTTCTTTCATCTTACAAAAATTATAGGGCAAGTACAAACTAGATGGGAATGGCCAGCCATCATACCGCTCAAGAAGAAGATGGGTTCTGTGTCTCAGAGATGAACGCACTTTGGTCTGACATGTGCATATCAACCCAAGAACAAAAAAGACCTTGTAAGAGGCTGCGGAAGCTGGTAAGATTGTGCATTATCCACAGTGAAACAAGTACTGTATCAACATGGTCTGAGAGGCCACTCTGCCATGAAGAAGCCATTGCTCCAAAAGAAACATATAAAAGCCAGGATTACTGGTTTCAAATGCACAGGAACAAAGACCTACATTTTTGGAGATATGTCCTGTGGTCTGATGAAACTAAAATTGAACTGTTTGGCCATTGTTACGTTTTGAGGAAAAAAGGGAGAAGCTTGGAAGCCTAAGAATACCATCCTGACTGTAGCGTCATGTTGTGGGGTGGTTTTGCTGCAGGAGGAACTGGAGAACTTCACAAAATAGATGGCATCACGAGGAAAGAAGAATACATGGTAATACTGAAGCAACATCTCAAGACATCAGCCAGGAAGTTAGAGCTTGGGCGGAAATGGGTCTTCCAATGACAATGACCTGAAGCTACTGCCAAACTGATTACAAAGTGCCTTAAGAAGAACCAAGTCAATGTTGTGGAGTGGCCATCACAAAGCCCTGATCCAAGCCTATTGAAAATTTATAGGCAAAGCTGAAAGGCAGGTGTGAGCAAGGAGACCTACAAACCTGGCTCAGTTACATCAGTTCTGTCAGGAAGAATGGGCCAAAATTCCTACCAACTACTGTGAGAAGCTTGTGGAAGGATCCGAAACGTTTGAACCCAAGTCATACAGTTTAAAGGGCAATACAACCAAATACTATTGAAATGGATGGAAACTTTTCACTTTGCAAAAAAAAAATAAAAACGCCTTTAAAAAATTCTCTCTCTCATTCTGGCATTTGGCAAATTAAGTAATTTTGGCTCCTAATTGACTTAAAACGGTGAAGGTTTATTCTGATTTCATGTCAGATTGTGAGAAAAACACGAATGTGTGTGTCTTGATATAGTGCATGTAAACCTCTGGTTTCAACTGTATGTCCTCCGCACACATACATTACTCATAAAAAAAAAAGTTAGGGATATTTGGCTTTTGGTTGAAATTTCAGAACAAAAAAAACCAAACGTAAAAATATTTATAAATGCAGTAAATGAGACCATCTCCTCCCTTTAGATGCACATGTCTAACTGGTCAATGTTTCTGTACTTTTTTTGCACAACTTGCAACCTGAGTCGCCCAATAAATTTAGGGCATCAATTTAATTTGGGGTGTAAACAGTCCTCCTCATCCTGCTGTTCCCATTTTAACATCACAAGACCAAAAAACACACCTTACAACTGATGAACAGTACATCGCCATTGCGAGGCTTCAAACAGGATGCTTTCAGACGGAAGTGGCCAATGAGCTTAGAGTGTCACAGAATCTCATCAGAAGGTTGCTACAGAGATAGAGAGAAACTGGAAGAGTCACAGAAAGGCAAAGAAGTGAACGTCCTTTGGCTCCATCACACACCGATTAATTATAAACCATGCCCTGCGGAACTGGATGACAAATTCCGCACAATTCCAGGCACGTTTAAGGGAGGTGTCACGTCAGACCATTCGTAAAGAGCGTGATCTGCATGCTAGACGACCTGACCACAATCACCAAGCACAAGCATCGTCGTCTTGCATGGGCCAGAGACCATCTACGCTGGACGAGGGACCAGTGGTCCTCAGTGCTGTTCAGTGATTAAAGTCGATTCACTCTGAGCTGCAATGATGCCGGAGAGGTCAAAGAGAGCGCTATGCACCAGCCAAAGTGGTCACCAGAAGAACCTTTGAAGGTGGTGGTGTTACAGTGAGGGCAGGTGTGTCAATAGTCACTACAGAACTTCCATACACTTTGTGAATGGTGCAGTGACAGCCTCTACTACTTGATCATCATCATTAACCCAGTCCGTGTGCCGCTGCATGAACAACATAGGGCTAATTTCATCTTCATGTGCAACAATGCTCCGGCTCATCGAGGTGGCATCATTAGGGAATGGCTGTTGTAGACTGGGGAACCTCAAATGGAGTGGCCTGCACTTTCTCCAGACCTGAACACCCTAGAAAACCTGTGGGATAAGCCGAGTCTCCATGTAGAAGCTTGAAAAACTGTACCCCTAACCTCAATGATAGGGGGCCCCCTTTCAAAGGGGGACCCAGGCCCCCCACAGCCAATAACACGACTTGTGAACAGCATGAGACGTCATTGACAAGCTGTAACTGATGCTCAAGGCCACATGACCCGCTATTGAGACACTGACATTTTTAAGGGTGTAAAAACCGGATCCTCAAACTGCGGCCCCCACTGTTGGGAAAACAAACCCCCATCTGCATTTATATAATCTATAATTTTGGGGGAAAATAGGGAGTTTTATTTTTCCCCAACAGCTGAGGGCCGCGGTTTGAGGATTCTGGTTTAAACCCTTCCCGATGTTGGTGTTTGGAGGGAAAAAAAAACAAAAGGATCATAAGGGATCCTTTGTGTCTCCTTTTTAATGTATTAGTTAGTATATACCCACATACCTATTAAACAGCATGTAAAAGCTGTATAATCTTTTGTCACAAATAGTTAAAAAACGGCCGCCTGTATTTTGAGAGATCACCGGGTGATCCAAAGGGGCCCCTTTTAATTTACACCCGGTTTAGACTTTCCCTGACTTTGAGGGGGGGTTGAAAAAAGGTTGTACCAATGACCCTCACAGCCGGGTCCATGTGATCTTCTTATCTACAATTTTTGCAAAAGTGTAAAAAAAAAAGCTGCTTTTGTGAATAAAGGCAGAAACATTTTCCTTTCTGGGTGCACCCCTTTGTTAAATTTTTAAAGCTAATTTGGACCCCCACAAGGACAGAAAAGCCCCTTTGAGGCAAATTCATTTACTGCATTCGGTTTTACAAATTGTTTGAGATGAGAAAAAATTTAAAATTTTCATGCTATGACTTTAAATGATAAAAGAAAAAATATCATTGAAGCAGGAAATTTTTTTCGTTTTTCCCAAAATCCTTTTCCCAAAACCAAAAATCCCCAACTTTTTTGTTAGTATCATATATAATTGCCCCGGGCGCAAATAAAAAATAAAATATAAAAAAAAAATAAAATATATATAAAAAAAATTTTTAAAATATAAAAAAATAAAAAACACACACACACACTAAAAACTTAAAACAAAAGGACAAATAAAAAAATAAATAAAGTATATTTCTACTTGTAACATGTGTCTGTATATGACGGATGCCACCGTCTAGCACAGCTTTACGTCAGAGAACCCTCATGCAATACGGGTGGGCCCCCAGGACGCGTACAAGAGGGTAATTGCTGCATCCGGACTTTGAAAATTATTTTCCGGGAAAAAAATTCCTTACTGTTGAAATAACATTCATTAACTGCGCTGAACTCCTGTCATGAGACGCACCCCGTCGGCTTAATCATATTTCTTTTATCCTCTTAGACATCTGGGTTGTGTTTATGAAACATGTTCAGGCCAAAAGTCAGGAATCGATTGAGAATTTCCAAGAGGATCCATCGGGGAGAGCGTCCTTTAATCAGGAAGGGAAGTAAAAGGCGTAAAGGGATAAATTCACACATGCCGTATTTGCTGCAGAATCAAACTGTAAACGGCTGTGGATTTTCACTGAACAAAATCTGCAAGCTGTCTAAATCTTATCCACACAATGCAGATGATTTTTGCACAAAACAATGGGGCACACCGCAGATTTTCAAAACCACAGCAAGTAAATTGCAATGAATTGACATTGGGGACTTCACCCATTTCAGCCCGAAGAGCGGAACCGGCAGAAAATCCACTCAACGGGGGACTTTTGCGCGATTCGGTGGAGTTGCGTCAAATAGTCATAGTAACAAAATGACAAGAGTAGGAATACATCGCTGTTGCACGACTTTTCCTGCTTCCCTGTTTACTAGGTTTTAGCAATGGCATAGCATAGGGGTATATGACACTTCAGCCAATTACCGTCTGCAGCAGCGATGTATTAAAACCAGTGAGATCAGAACTTCCCCCTAAGAATGGAAAGTAGAACCCAAATCCTTTGATTGGCGAGAGGTGGAGGTGGGAATACAGCGGATCTGTCACACAACGTCAAAACGGCATCAACACATTGGGGCACACTTATTATGGCATCTGTGCAAATATACTGGCGTAAATGCTTTATATCCCTGTGTCCCAGAAAATAAGGCATCCCCCAAAAATAAGACCTAGTGCATTTTTTTTTATGCAATTCAGAGTTTGGCTGCTTATGCTGATGTTTGGGATGAAATCACTACAGTATATTAATACATGTCGATGTTTTGTTCCAACAATAAATGTGAATTTGTGTCCTTAAAAAATAAGACATCCCCTAAAAATAAGTCAGCTCGTCTTTAGGAGCAAAAATGATATAAGACACAGTCTTATTTTCAGGGAAACAGGGTAGCACAAATATTATGCGTTTTAAACAGTTTCTAGGAACTTCTGCACCTCATCTGACAAAGAGGATGTGACTTCTGTAACAGGGCGTGGCTTTGTGGGACAGGGGGCCTGGCTAAGTATGCAAAAAAGTGCTAAAATTCTGCGGCATAAAGATGTAAACTCAGGCTAGATGGTCTAAGCACGTGGCAGATTGATCACCAATGATCATGTGGCATGGTGTAAGACTGTCTAGTCTAAGTTTATACTGTTTAAGCATCAGACAGTGTATTGATAATTATTTTGATGAGGAGTTCGTCAAGGTGTTACAAATTGCAGTAATTTATACAGACACATTTTTGAGAACTTTCCCTCTTTGTTTTAACAAATTTATACTTTTTACACTGCTGGAAAACAGTGGATTCCCTTACAGGGAACCTGTCACATAGATGACGTCCCCCTTACTGAGGACCGTACAAGCTAGTGTCAGACCTGCTGTTTCCAGCGCTGTGTCCCTTAGTCTGTAAGATGCTGAGTTTCCTTGTATTAATGCTCAAATGTGCAGTTTTCAGCCAGAAGAAGTCCTTCAGAGTATCAGTTTTTTTTCAAACCCGGCCAATCGGAGGCTAGCCCGCCCACCTCAACTGACAAACCTATTACTTGGAATAGGTGAAACATGTGAATAACTGTCAGTGGGCGGAGCTAGCCTTTGGTGGGTGGAGCCAACACCTGCTCATGAATAAGATTTGAGGGGTAAATGCTCTAAACCTGCTGCATCTTACAGAATAAGGGACACAGCGCTGGAAACAGCAGGTCTGACAATGGCTTGTGCTGTCCTCAACAAGGGGGCATAACCTATGTGACAGGTTCCCTTTAAAGGAACCTTCTACAGTAGTAATGCCAAGTGGACGGCCTGGAGGGAGTCCTGAAGGAGTCACGCATGTCCCTTTGGGTACTGAAATATGCCAAACAGTGTAAGGCTATGTTCACACCGCGTATGGCGGCGCATACCTGCTATTGAAAGTATGCGCTGTCCAGTGCGTACTTTCAACAGTGCTACGGTCCGGCCTACATTTACATTCCCCGGGGGTGTACTGTGTGCCAGGGAATACACTGGAAAATCATAGCACTCACTGAGTGCTACTTTAGCATATTTGTGGGCATTGCAGCTCAATTATGCCCCAAATACGCCGTGTAAACACCCCTAAAAGTTTCTTTCTACAATGTTCCATTAAAGGAAGCAATCGACTGTAATCTACGGAGAAATCTGCCAATAATGAATCAATTTCCCTGCACTGCCACCATAGAGGAAAAGAAGCAGAGCACATATGGATGAGTTATCCGTGTAATGCAGGACAGCACAGCTCCTCCAGGGCAGGAGATACTGAACGAAGGGTACATCGGATCTAGAGTCCTGCATAAACTCAAGGGGTGTCACCCTTGTAGACAAACCTCCATTCTGTTTCGAGTACAGGTGAGCACTGTGGTCGGCTGTACTCCAAACTCCCGTAGAACAGAATGGCATTGTGCACAACCGTAACTGGCTCTCCGTACTGAGCTGAAACTTGTGGGGGGGGGGGGGGGGGCTGTTTTCCAAGACAGGCGTGAGTCTTACCTCTGTGACCTGCACCTATCCAGGGCCGGGACAAGGCATATTGGTGCCCTAGGCAAGTACGGCCAATGGCGTCCCGCATCCTTCCCAAAAAATGCCCCCCCCCCTCCCCCCCCACCCCCACCCCGCACCAGCTCCTCCCTCGCCGCCCCCGCCCCCCGCAGCCCCTCCCTCCACTCCCGCCCCCCCGCACCAGCTCCTCTCTCGCCGCCCCCCACCCGCCCCGCACCAGCTCCTCTCTCGCCGCCCCCCCGCACCAGCTCCTCTCTGGCCTCCCCCCGCACCAGCTCCTCTCTCGCCGCCCCCCGCACCAGCTCCTCTCTCGCCGCCTCACGCACCAGCTCCTCTCTCGCCGCCCCCCCGCACCCACCCCGCACCAGCTCCTCCTCGCCCGAGCACCCGCACCAGCTCCTCTCTCGCCGCCCCCCGCACCGCTCCCTCTCGCCGCCCCCCGCCCGCACCAGCTCCTTCTCGCCGCCCCCCCGCCCACGCTCCTCTCTCGCCCGCCCCCCCGCACCAGCTCCCCTCTCGCCCCCCCTGCACCACCTCCCTCGCCGCCGCACTGCACCAGCTCCTCTCTCGCGCCCCCCCCGTCCCTCTCGATCCGCTCCCCCGCACCATGCACATCCTCGCCGCCCCCCCCGCACCAGCTCCTCTCTCGCCGCCTCTGCACCAGCTCCTCTCCTCGCCGCCCCGCACCAGCTCCTCCTATCTCGCACCGCACAGCCCCCGCCCCGCCCCAGCTCGCATCCAGCTCGCTCCACTCCTCCGCCACCCCCACAGTCCTCTCTCGCCGCCTCTGCACCAGCCTCCTGCCCTCCCTCGCCCCCCCCACATCCGCTCCACTCCTCTCTCGCCCCCCGCACCGCCCCCTCCCGCCGCACCCAGCTCCTCTTCGCGCCCTCTGCACCAGCTCTCTCTCCCCCCTGCACCAGCTACTCTCTCGCCGCCCCCCCGCACCAGCTCCTCTCTCGCCCTCACTGCACAGCCCTCCTCGCCCCTCAGCACACTCTCTCTCCGCCCCCGCACCAGCCTCTCTCGCGCCAGCCGTCCTCTCCTCGCCGCCCCTACACCCCCTCGCCCGCACCAGCTCCTCTCTCGCCGCCCCTGCACCAGCTCCTCTCTCGCCGCCCCTGCACCAGCTCCTCTCTCGCCGCCCTGCACCAGCTCCTCTCTCGCCGCCCCTGCACCAGTTCTTCCCCCACTCACCAGTCCGGAGAGCTGGCCATCTTCTTACTTCCTCACTCACTGCTAAGGAAAGGGAGCCAACGCTCTGCCCGCTCCCCCCAGCACACACTGTTCTGGCAGCTTCCTGTCATGTGACAAGGGAAACCCATCAGACAGGCAGGGGGGGTTAGGACTTTCAACCTCTCCTTTCACACTACAATGCTACCTGCTCAATCCCGCCCCCCCCCACCCCTTTTGGCGGGCCCGGGCGGAAGGGGGGGGGCCCAAAGTAAACTTTTCCCCCCCCCCTGCTCTGGGAATGGTGTTTGGACCAACAGCTGGGCCCCTTTCATTATGGGCCGGCTCCCTTTCCTGCCCCCCACGACATGGGGATGGGGGAGGGGCCCTGGCGTCGCCTACCTCTGGCCCAAACCCACCCCCCGCCCTGCACCTATCAAAATTTGATGGCCTAAACCCCCCTTTTGATAAATTCCCCTTTAAAATTTTAAAGGTGGAACAAATTTTAACTCAATTTCCCCCCAAAAAAAAATTTTTGGGGAAAAAGGGTTTAACCCAAAGGGCAAGCGGGGTTTTTAAGGGTAAAGAAGGGAAAAAAAAAAAAAAAAAAAAAGCACAACTATCTACAGCCAGTGCTCGATATGGAGATTAATGTCCAGGGGTGAAGCATATAGTTTTCCCGGGCATCTAAGACATTTGACGTCCCCAATATCACTGTAGAAAACTTTCCAAAGTTATGGAAACATTCCAGGAAGTGGGGCTGAAAATCTCTGCCAGACCACATGAAAGAACAGGATCCAATGCACATTTCCATCCATGCGAGTGCCAGAAACTACAGAACATAAAATCATGATCAAGAAAAGTTGAAATCTTTTCTTTCTGCTTCATGGAGAAGGCAAACCCTGGTAAACTTTCCATTTAAAAGTTTTTTTTTGCAGGGAAAAGGGGAAAAAATGACAGAAAGGGGGTGTTCTCCAAAAGGCACTCTCCAAGTAAAGGCAGCAAACTGACCCGTTACTGAACCCTTATGTGTCAGCAGAACAGCGCACATAAAGGGTTTGTCTATTGCAGAGATCAACAGCGAGGGGGTGAGAATCGCTGCACGCTGACCTCCAGGCTGCCTGCAGATGTCTGACAAGCTGGCCCTCTGAGCCTGATCTGGTAAATTCTGGTCCTTGCAATGGAAACACAGATGGGACCTGAAAGCTCTGTGGATAAAAAGACAGAAGGGGCCAAGAGCCAATATTCAAATCCACAGACTCATTGTTTGCTTTAGAGAGACATGAATGAAAAAACAGGGGGCTATAAATCACCGAAACGAGGCAGGACGGGATGCCCACTGCGCAAGCTTCCCTGCTGAATCTCACCAATTGTGTCCCGCACCTTAGACCAGAACAAAAAGAAGCTCCTTAATAGTCTATGGCCTGTGCCTCATCAGTTGATGTAAAACTACAACTCCCATTATGCTCACGCTTTAGCTGGGAGACTGCAACTCCCAGTCAGAGAGTCACAGGTTGCAAACCACTAGCCCTGTAGATTATGCTAAAAACCAGAGGGATCCACTGATAAAAATCTGGCAGACCCTGGCTATAAAACATGGGGCCTAACAGACATTTGAATGGGGGGGGGGGGGGAAGGGTAGACAAATTCCTGTTCTAGAAAAAAGTTAAGTTCTAGTAGAACTTCTCGAATTTTTATAACTCGAACATTTTACAGTTTGTTCGAGTACAGTTTTAGTTCAACATGCACTTTTGGTGGCCATCCAATCACCTTTCTGCTCTTATGGTGGCCATCCAATCAGTGTAGAGCACAGAGAAGAGTCAATGACGTCATCACTGAGGTGTAGGGCTCGCATTGGCTGCTAAAATCACATGACCATGTTATACATATTTCACTGTATTGCCTTGTGAACGCCATTTTCAGCTCACTCTCTGTACTGTACAGACTGCTCTTAGATAGCATTTTCCTCTCCATAGACAGCAATAGTTAGGGAGTTTGGTGTTGCTGGCTGCATCTTTCCCACATGCATAAGCTATTATTTGGCAACATTTGCAGGCTCACATAACACCTAACTCTCATATACATGGATATATATTATACAGAGTGCTTGGATTGCTAAATCATACTCAGTGACCAAAGGTTCAGGTTTTTTTTTTGCAGTTTTGGGGGTTCAGTAATTGTATAACACCGTCTCCAAATCTTCTATGTGTCAAAGGGGCTTTTGGGCCCTCTCAGGATGCAGGGCCCCGTAGCAGCTGCTACCGCTGCACCTTCTATAGCTACGCCTCTGCTTGCAAGCTGTCCTTATCTTTTCAGTTAGCCATTGAAAGGAATTAAGTATTTTTCTGTCACTCTTAAGCTATGTTCACACGGCTTAAAATGGGCCGTATTTCGGTCCGTAATTACGCGCCGAAGTGCGCAAATTACGGGCCGAAAACGGCCCATTCATTACGGTAATCCACAGTTCTAATAGAGAACTATGGATAACGTCTCCTCTCCCCCCCGGCGAAGCGCCGGGCGAGGAGATAATTCACATGTCCACTTTCTAGCGGCGTATACGCGCTGCTAGCAGTGATAGTCTATGGGCCGGTGAAGTGCCGGCCCCCCGCTCACTCCCCCGCTCCCGCCTCGCCTCCGTCCACACGGCGTAATTGCGGGGCGTAATTACGTCCCGCAGTTAACCCGTGTGAACATAGCCTTAGAGCCAAATTTTCTTCACTAAGTTATTCCACGTATCCAGTTTACTGTTATGGATGGTAATGCCAGCTTTTCCTCACCTGTATAGGTATAAAAATTAACCCGAACATCTTCTCCCATTGACTTTAATGGGATTCGAGTTATGGTTCGAATAGGAACACATTAAAGTTCGAGGTTCTAATCGAACTAGAACATTTTACTGCATTTCATCTCCAATAGTAATGATGGCCATTGAAATGGAGGGCTGCCCACATAAGTCATGGCGGCACAGAGCCCATCAGAGCTCTTATATATATAGGGACGTGCTGAGAAAACAGGTTTTCTATAGTTCATCAATGTGTGATTAGTGGGGGTCCGAAAAGCAGAACGCCCACTGCTAAACATTATAAGAGCCACAGGCCACAGGACTCCAAAGAGTGACGGAAACCCAATGTTAATCAAGGTAAAATGCTCGTCATTACATGTGGTTGTATCGGTCTTTGCAGCCAACTCCCACCAGTATGGTGGCTTAGTGCTTGGTACCGTTTTCCTGCAGCCCTGCGTTCAAATCCCATAAGGGTCAACATCTGCAAGGAATTTGAATGGGTTTCTCCATGTACTCTGGTTTCCTCAATAACATACTGATAGGCTGATCTGGAATTTAGACTGTGAGCCCCAATGGGGACGAGGCTAATGTGAATAAGGACAGTCTCTGTACTGCGCTGTGGAATATGCCAGCACTATGGAAAGGTTCTTACTACTAAAAAAGGATTGAAATGTATAATGTCTACAGAACTGTGTCCTCCTTGTTCAGTCATCACACCAGCAGAGGTCTATGGCTCGCGTCAACCTCTGAATTAAAAGGGGTTTTACCACAAAGTGAAACCCCTTCTGCACAAGCGTCGCCTTCCTCCTTCACATGCATGGCCGGCTCGAGCTACCACTTTGTGGTAAAACCGCTTTAACAGTCCTCACCCAAAAAATATTCCAGAATGGATAAAACAAGCTTTATACTAGTCCAGACCCAAACCTCAGGACAATCTGGCCGGACACATGAGGACACATGTATGAACCTGTTTAGGTCTAAAACTCACTTTTTTTTTCCCAAGTTACTATGGGAAAAAAAGGTTTATTTTTTGGCCTCGTTACCCGGTCATTTTTCCCGGATTGCGCCGTACTCCGCGCCGGTTTGCGCTGCAGACGGCGCCAATCCCGGAGTAAAATTTGGTAAACCACGCTCCATAGAGAACTTGGATTCCCCCGTCCTCCCCACTCGGCAATCTGCCGCGGGGGGAAAAAGGACATACTTATTTCGGGGTAGCGCCATAGATAATGCAGTTATGGGGGGCCCGGGAGCGGGCCCCGGCGCTCCGGCCCCCCCCCCTTATTCACGCCGGAATTTGCGGAGCGCACATATCCGGCTACAATCCGCCGTTTGGAATTAAGCCGTGTGAACATCGGCCTTAGACCTAAACCGTTCCATACATGTGGCCCATGGTGTTAGTTGCAGCTCATCAAGGCTAATCCATAAAGATCGCCATCCAGCGGCATCAGCTTTCCTTGTCCGCGGCCAATAAAACCCACTCGGAGCTAAACCAGTGTCATAAAACGCATTCGTTTACCCAGACCAGTCGCTTTAGCAATGAAGCTGTTAACAAATCTCCCAGAGGAACAATTTCGAGTCTTATTAGCTCCCAACTGTATTATTTACACTGATAATTATAAAATTGGCCCAACACCATGCTCAATTACTATGATACTTCTGGGCCATAAAACAAAGTCAATTACCTTAATCCTCGGAGAACACGATTATCCTGTTGAAAACCCGAGTGTCTTGAAGGTTTTGGACGATTTCGATTTCTTGAGCTCTCACTCTACAGTACTATGTACGGTGCAATTATAGACGGACACAGATTGACTGATTGCTCCAACCCTCACTGTACCTAAAAGTATACTCCGTTCAGCCACTACTATAAGGGGCTGTTTACACGGCAAGGGACAAATGGCGGTCGGTTTATGCGAACGGTATTTGTCCTGTTTTGCAGCTATCCCCATGGCCGCAGTGAGGGGACGGATTTTCTCTGCGATGAGCGGAGAAAAGTCCTCCCCCTTCTAATTGACTTGCACATATTCTGTCCGAAAACCGGACGGAATAATGTGCAAGCACAATGACCTCCAGGCGGCCCGCGGGCAGAAAACCCGTGCAGTGTGGACTGCTGCTTGGGTTTTCCGTATCGCAACATTCTTCACGTTTGCGGCCGGTTTTTCAGTCAGTCTGCAAAACCGCAAACCGCCAGTAAACCCGTGGCAAGGGGAGATGCCCCAAAGCCACTGACAGGTGAAGCAAACAACACTGACTTATGGTAGTGGCACCTTTGAAGGTAGAACCTATTTGTTCCTTGTCCATGTTTCCAGCCTCTAACGCCTCTCAAGAACTGTAAAAGTGTAAGGATTTAAAGGGAATCTGTCGCCAATTTTTTTTTTTTTTTACTTATTAAATAAAGCCCCTGATCCATATGCGTTTCCTCTCATTTGTTTTTATTTCCTGATTGTAGATTTCTATATTCGGCCGTCTATATAGGATTGTGGGGAAGACATTCTTGCTTGCACTGCTTTAACAGCAGTCAGAGAGATACTTTACAGCAGCTTCATCCCCAAAAGGATTCTTAAGACAGATTGTTGTCCCATAGACTTGTATAGGAGAGTTTACACTGTGAAGGGAGGGGAGAGGGGGAGCTGTGACATCTCCTCTTGTGACTGGTGGATTCTGTGTTATCTGTACACAATAGTGTCTTTCAGTGTAACCCTGCTTTTACTGATCATGAGGCGACTGATGCAAACCACTCTCTACAGAACAGGAAGTGTCAGGCTATTATTAGGCCTAGTGGCCAAAGTGAGAACTGCAGGACTTAAGAATTATTAAAAAAATATTGAAAGTGATCTGGAAAATTTTAAAAAAAAAAAAAAAAAAATTCCTACAAAATGTGTTTAACATAAAAATGTGAGTTAAACAATAAGTCATTTTTTGATGACACTTTCCCTTTAAGCAAGTTCAACAAGAGCCACATTGTGATGTCCAGAAAGCTTGGTCAGAGCATCTCAAAAGGATGGGTCTTGTGGGGTCTCTCTGGTACCTGCTAAAGGTCCTCCAAGGAAGGACCGTCTGTAAACCAACAAAAGGGTCAGGGTAACACAAAGATCGAGGATGTATGTGAGGAGTGAAGGCCAATCTGGTCTAATCGGACAAAAGAGCTACTGTGGCACAAATTGACAGAAAATTGCCTACTGCCTATGGTAGGACGGTGGCATAACATTGAAGCATAGCCTCAGACTGATCATAGTCACTGACCCCCACTTCCTGTATAAAAGACATGTGAGCACCAGAACTGGTCCATTGGGCAATGGAAGAAGGCGGCCGGATCTGATTAATCACATTTTTTCTATATCATGCGAATGGTCGGGAGTGTGTACATCGCTTACCTAAAGAAAAGATGGCAGCAGAATGAACTATGGGAAGATGACAAGATGGCAGAGGCAGTGTGATGCTCTGGAGAATACTCTATGCCCTGGCACCATGTGGATGTTCCTTTGACGTGTATGGCTTACTCAGACATTGTACAGACCAAGTCCACCCATTCATAGCAGCAGTATTCACTAATAGCAGTGGCCTCTAAGGCTGTGTTCACACGGCTTATTTCGGGGCGTAAAATTAAGTCCTCTGTCACTTATTGAGGCGTATTTTACAACGTAAATCCCCATAGTAAAGAATGGGGAATGTATTTACGACGCGAAATACGCGCCACACTTTGTGACACGTATTTGAAACGTATTTCGGAACGTATTTGCGGACGTAAATACATCCGTAAATACGCCCCGAAATAAGCCGCGTGAACATAGCCTTAGACTAATTAGGCATCTGCCTCACCTCAAATTGCTCAGGAACATGACAAAAAGTTTAGGATGTGGACTTGGCCTCCAAATCGAGCATCTATAGAATGTGGTGGAAAACAAGTAGGATCCGTGGAGGTCACGCCTTACCATCTACAGGACTTAAAAGGGTTTTGCCATCTTGTAAAATCTGGTCATCGTTCACTAAAAGCCGGCCTCAGAGAAAGGGGAGACCACCGCGCTCATGCACCTCTCTCTCATTCATGTATTCGGAGTTCCCCTAGAAATTCAAGTGGAGAACTGTACAAGCAGGCATCTCCCCCCAATCTCCAGAACTGGCTTATAACAAGCTAACAGGTGGCCTCAGAAGATATTTCTAGAAGGCAAAACACAATTTACTCCCTTACTGCATGTATGGGTACGTCCTGGTGTCGGTAAGGTCCAAAATAGCAGGCTTACTTGGTAAGTCCACTACATAGAAGGCTGACATCTGCCACCAACAGCAGGGAATGGAGCCGGGTCAGTTCCTTACCGTTTAACACTTTATATGCCCCATCATATATAAAAAAAAAAAAAAAAAAAACACAGAAAGAGCCATTATACTATGACCGGCTGTCAGGAAGGGGGTTAAAGGATATGCTGCTAACCTACTGGTGTCAAGATACCACAGAGCACCTTCAGAGGCCCTGTGGAGACTATGCCTCAATGGCTTTGGTGGTATGATGGGGAGCTCAATGTTATAGCCTATTGGTGTAAATGGGGAAAGAAGTACAAGACCTCCACATTTTCTTCAATTGAATCTTTGACAAGTGACTGTAATTCACTATAGTAGACCTATCTCTAATAATATGTGCAGATATGCCCAGCCATTGACAATCAATGATCCGACAATTTTTTTTTTTTTTTTTTTTATGGAACCCTAAGTACATGACATCCTGGCTTGCGTCTCTGAATTCCCCACTGTGAGCTCACACCATAGTAGTGAGATGATTGCTTTTTTGTTCTACTGGCCCATTATGGCATGAGAGGTGTTACTACTATCAGTAGGACCGGATAAGCGTGAAAAAAAAACCTCCTCAGTGCAAAAACAAAAAAAAAAAAAAAGATCAGTTTGCTCGGTCATTCTGGAGCTTAATCTGACAGCTAGAAAAGGACACTATATTTACACACACACACACACACACACACACACACACTATCTTACAAAGGCGAGTACACCCTCATATTTCTGTAAATATTGTATTATGTCTTTTCATGGGAAAACCCTGAAGATATGACACTGATACAATGTAAAGTTTTCAATGCACAGCTTGTACAACAGTGTGAATTTGGTGCCCTCAAAATAACTCGTCAAATAATCTAAAAAAAAAATGGGAATCTAGCAAGAGAACAAAGAGTGACTTTTAATGACTATATTTACTATTTTGCCATAGGCAAACTTAAACTCTATCAGTTCTCAATCTATAAAGCACTAAAACGTAACTTTTATTATGTATAACACTTAACCTCGATATACACTATTTAAAAACCTGATTTCTAACCTCTCAATATTCCCTAATTATGAAGGAATAACTCCTTTTCTATTGTCCAGTCTGGTGGAACACCACCCACTAGCAAGGGAAACCCTTATACATACAGTAATTTATTAACGCCAAAGAGTCTTAGGCCTCGTACACACAACGGGTTTGGCCACGGGTTTCGTCGCGGCCAAAATCTCGTTGAGCCGCAAACTCGCGTCTCCCGACGCGGGTTTGCGGCGCAGGCGCTGGGCGTGGTCTCGGCGCGGGAGGGGCGTGGTTTGGGATGCGGCTTGCGGCGAGGGTTTGCCCCCATGCAAATAGCAGGGGGCAAACCGCGGCGCGAGCCGCGTCCCAGCCATGCACCACCCGCGGCAACGCCCGCAGCAGCACCACGCGGCCGCCGCGCAGAGAACTACCTGTCAGGAATTGACAGGAGAGTTTTTCACACGTGCGGGTTTGGCCGCAGCCCCGGAGCCGCGGCCAAACCCACGGAGTGTGAATCTTAACGCGGTTTCCCATAGGAAACCATGTTAATGAACTAGACACGATTTGGCCGCGGAAACCACGTGGGAACCCACGGCCATATCAGTCGTGTGAACGAGGCCTTACAGTAGGGATGATTGTCCAAGTAAGACTTTTTGAAGTTAAATTACTGTATGTATAAAGGCTTCCCTTGCTAGTGGGTGGTGTTCCACCAGACTGGACAAGAGAAAAGGAGTTATTCCTTCACAAGTAGAAAAGGATATATTGAGAGGTTAGAAATCAGGTTTTTAAATAGTGTGCATCGAGGTTAAGTGGTATACATAATAAAAGTTACATTTTATTGTTTTATAAAGTGAGAGGTGATAGAGTCTAAGTTTGCCTATGGCAATATAGTTAATATACTCAAATTAACTCAACACAGCCCGCAATGTCTGAACTGCTGACAAAACAAAAAAAAAAAGCGAGTACACCCCTGAGTGGAAAAAGGACAAGCTGTGCCCAAAGTGTCAATATTTTGTGTGACCCCCATTATTTTCCAGCACTGCCTTAACTCTCTTGGGCATGGAGGTCACTAGAGCTTCACAGGTTGCAGCCGCTGGAATCCTCTTCCCTCCTCCATGACGACATCACGGAGCTGCTGGATGTTACAGACCTTGCGCTCCTTCACCTTCTCTATGAGGAGGCCCCACAGATGCCCAATAGGGTTTAGGTCTGGAGACATGCTTGGCCAGTCCAGCACCTTCACCCTCATTTTCTTTAGAATGGCAGTGGTCGTCTTGGAGGTGTTTGGAGTCATTATCGGGTAGGAATACTGTCCTGCAGCCCAGTTTCGGAAGGGAGGGGATCATACTCTGCTTCAGACGCGGCACACGTGCTCTCAACTTTTTGGGTCAACCATGGCGAGGCCTGTTCTTAGTGGAACCGGTCTTATTAAACCATTGTATAGTCTAGGTGACTGTGCTGCAGCTCAGTTTCAGGGTGTTGGCAATTTTCTTATAGCCTCGGCCATCTTCATGTAGAGCAACAATTCTTTTTTTCAGATCCTCAAACAGTTCTTTGCATGAGGAGCCATGTAGAACTTCAGGTGACCAGTATCAGCGAGTGCCAGCGTGATCACACCAAATATAGCACACCTGTGTTTTTGATGGATTTTTGTGCAGAAATGTACAGCAATCAATGCTGTACATTTCTGCACAAAAACACACTAAAAGAACTGCACTGTGAGAAAGCAACCCAAAACATTGCAACACTTAACGAGTCACATGACACCAAGGGAAAATGGCAAATTGGGCACAATTTGTCCGTTTTCACTTAGGTGTCTACTTGCTTTTGTTGCTGGCTGTGTGTTGAGTTATTTTGAGGCCTCACCAAATTTACACTGTTATACAAAACGTACACTGACTACATTGTATCAAAAAGTGTCATATCTTCAGTGTTGTCCCATGAAAACATATAATACAAAATTCACAAAAATGTGAGGGATTTAATCACTTTTGCGAGATAGTGTGTGTGTTAGCCAGGAATGAAAAAAAAAAAAAAAAAAAAGTTTTCAAGGATTATCGGTTTTCGTAAAAATACACTTTTTTATGGTAGCGTCCCTTTAAGATCTGTGTTTCCCAAGGAGATGAGCTTCTCCAGATGTGTCTGCCCTTTATCGAGCATTTGCTGTGGGAAGCACATGGCCATTCAGTTGTGTGATCAGGTGTCAGATGGACAATTATTTACATCTTTTTGCGCTGACTGACAAATATCGATCAGCACTCGTCAAAATCCGTCTCAATTATTGGGGTGAACGGGCACAAACAATTATTCGTATATAGTCACCCGTGCGGCCATTCAATTCCATTATCGCCTGGTACATCCTCTATTGACATGGGAAGATGCGCTGCTAATACGAACATCTGCTCGCAGATCGCAGGGCTATCAACCATTTGCAATTACTCAAATTAAGGCTGATTTCACACAGCGCAGTTTTGGTGCAGTTTTAACTGTTCTTCAATAAAATTGCCTTTATTACCTGCAAGCCGTTTACACTTATACAAGCGGTTTCAAAAGGGAGACATCAATAAGGGTATGTTCACACGGCTTATTTTGGGGCACATTTTGCCACGTATTTCGCAGCGTACTGTGCTCTAATACGAGCGAAATGTACCCCAGTCATTACGGTAATCCGCAGTTCTCATAGATTGTATTGTACACGCGGGGAGATAAGTGACATGTCAATCATCTGCGGCGAATACGCATTGCGAGTAATGGATGTCTATGGGGCCGGCGGGCTACTGCCCCCCCCCCCTCCACCCACCCGGGAGTACGCGCCGATCAGCGCGACCCCCGATCACCCAGCGTAATTGCGAAGCGTACTGTACGCCCCGCAATTAAGCCGTGTGAACATATCCTTAGGCCATGTAACCCACAATTCTTCAAACACAGTAATTCATTACCGTATATACTCAAGTATAAGCTGACCCGAATATAAGCCAAGGCCCGTACTTTTGCCACAAAAAAAACTGGGAATACTAGGCACAGGCAGGTATATGCGCCCCACAGGCAGGGTATATGTGCCCCACAGGCAGGGTATATGCGCCCCACAGGCAGGGTATATGCGCCCCACAGGCAGGGTATATGCGCCCCACAGGCAGGGTATATGCAGGTAAATATACCCCATAGGCAGGGTTTAAAAAAAAAAAAAATTAAAAAATTTTTACAAGTACTTACCTCGCTGATCCGTCTTCTGGCACAGACAGCGTGATGTCATCAGGCCGCACAGGCAGCATGGTGACATGGCACGCCGCTTGTGCCGGAAACTCTGGACAGCTGCAAGTCTGCGGCCGTCTGGAGTCCACTGCGCAGCACTCTCTGCTCCACAGTGGTATCTTCACCTGTATGCAGGGCTGTGGAGTCTGAGTCGGTGCCTATTTTGCAAGAGTTGGAATCGTCATAAAATGGACCGACTCCCAAAATATATAATAAGTTGGTCCAGTTAGTTCGATGCAAAGAGCAAGAGGAATTGGGTCCGGCCAGTGCTACTGCTCCCATATCTTCAGCCTCATCACATGAGGAGTGTAATTGATGACATGGAGCAGGCAAAGCGCTGCCCCAGGGGAAAAGATTCCGCTCCCATAGCAAACAGATTTCAGCAAAATTTTTCACCTGCTTTCAAAGAAGTAGAAGATCAACCATTCATCAAAACTGACTGTGGCTGAGGCAATTCCTTTATACCCGGACATTGTTAGAGATGTTGCCCCCGTGGTCACTGCTTTGCCCCCAACCCAAGTTAGTGTAGAGAGGCCGTTCTGTAGCCTGGAAATCATGAGATCAGATGTGAGATCATGTATTCAGGATCTGATGGAGGCAATACTATTTCTCAGAACAAATTCAGAGACTCCACAAATGTTCCTGCAGTGTTTTGCATATTTACAATTTTTTGTGTCCTAAAGTCATATCTAATAAATATATTTTACACTGACAAGCAAAATGGTAACAATGGTTTGAATTTGTGACTTTCAGGCTCCATATCTCTCCATCCACTACAGCTTTGTACATGAGGCTATTGTAATTTTATATACAGTCATCTTACCTATCTTATACGTACATTTTACTTGCAAGTATTTAGCATCTGCTTAGTTACAGTTTTGCTCAGCAATATGAAAGTGTTATAGGGGTTTTCTCTAACTACAGGATGACTTTTTATGTTAAAGATCTTGTAAAAACAAGTCACTTTGCAATGTGTGTCCATTAACAGTGCCCTACCTATTCTAGATATTCCCCCTCTTGTATGGGTTTGCATCAGCTCCTCAGGTCACTATAGCATACCAAAACCTGTTCGAATCTCGCCTATGAATGGCGCCAGCACTGATTGCTATAGCTACAGACCTTACTTATACTGCAGCTATGGAAGCCAGTAAACACGCCGCTAAATTCAAAATGAAACCAAGAAAACAGGACTGATGTAAGATGAATCAATGTAGTGAGACAACCCCTTTATTTTTTATTATTTTGTTAGTTTTTGGGGAAATCCACCTTTTTTTTCAGCTCTGCCTGAATCCTTTGGGCTCTGAATCAGATTCAAGCAGGCCCTTGACCAAAATCCAATCCAGGTTCTTCTACACATTCCCAATTGTTGGTGCAGACGGATTTGGATACAAATACAGCTTTTTCTTCAACTCTACCACAAGTGTTCAAAAGATCAAAACATTTTTACCCCTTTTGTTTCAGTGGTTTTCTACCCAAGTAGCTTGATTATTGTATCATAAGGTGATAAACAGCCGGATGTTACCATTTTACTACAGTAAAGTTATCACTTAAACATGCGCCGTGTATGAGGGAGTCAGGAGTCTGAGTCAGGAGTCGGAGGTTTGGGAAATTGAGGAGTCGGAGTCGGGGCTTCGGCTTGCCGACTCCACAGCCCTGCCTGTATGCGCTCCCAGAAGGGTCGCATACAGGTGAAGAGATCGCTGGCAGCGCCCGGACGCTGTGGGCTGATTCGGGATTCAGCTACATGTGCTTCCAGTGGCCGGGCCATTGCGGCACCCGAGCGCCAACAGTGACTCGAGTATAAGCTGAAAACTCGGCTTACACGCGAGTACATACGGTACTTACTTGAATCATCTTTCTGAACAATTTAGACAACTGAAAGAAGCTTGCTTGTAATAAAGGCAGTTTAATTGGAGCACAGTGAAAACTGCACTGTGTAAAAGCACCCTAGACCAGGGGTGTCAAACTGCGGCCCTCCAGCTGTTGGGAAACTACAACTCCCATCATGCATTTGTATAATCTATAACAGTGGGCATGATGGGAGTTGTAGTTTCCCAACAGCTGGAGGGCCGCAGTTTGACACCCCTGCTCTAGACGTTCATAGGGCTAAAGCGTTGGACCAGCTACTAGTTTAACCATGGTACTTGATTGCAACAGTACCAGAACCCTTATCTATGCTTCAAAGAAACTGGCATAACAAAAAGTTTGGGGTCATATGTGACAACTAACACAAAAAACTCTTTACTGCTGATTATTCTACATTCATGGTCACGTTAAGGAAAACTAATCATAGAAAATATTAAAAAAATATTCCAGCAATTCCTTCCCTAATCCTTGCTGGTTTCTTTGCTTGTCATATGAGGAAAAAATAAGGTAAAAGAAGTCTTCTGCATCCCAGAGGCTCTGCCATGTCCGCCCTCCTCTTCATTATCCTGTGTTGGGCTGCAGCAGGAGCCTCCCCCCTTCTACAGTAGGACAGAAACTTAGATAGGACCTGCCTATTGGTCTTTCAGCAGCCAACATAAATGGAGCAGGGCAGTAAGAAATGAATACCATTAGCTAGCATTATTCATTTTAAGCAGAGTGCTCCTTTAATGTCATTTCTTGATACCATATTGTATTTTAAGCAGAGGTCTTTGATACATAACATAGAGGTCACCAATGCAACTGAATCATTTCTACAAAACTGAAACCGATTCCCCAAGATCAACATTCTGGATGGGATTAAACACAATAAATATAAACTCTAATCAGAAAATTGTTTCAGTACAGTGTGTGGTCTACAGTATCAATCTACCAGGCTTAAAGGGAACCTGTCACATAGTTTATGCCCCCCTTGCTGAGGGGAGCACAAGCTAGTGTCAGACCTGCTGTTTCCAGCGCTGTGTCCTTTATTCTGTAAGATGCAGGAGTTTTAGAGCATTTACCCCTCAAATCTTACTCATGAGCAGGTGTTAGCCCGACCCACCAAAGGCTTAGCCCTGCCCACTATAGTTTTCACATGTTTCTACCTATTCAAAGTAATAGGTTTATCAGTTGAGGTGGGCGGGGCTAGCCTCAGGTGGGCGGGGTTTGAAAAAAACTGACACTCTGAAGGACTCTTCTGGCTGAAAACTGCAGATTTGAGCATTAAATACTCGAAAACTGCAGCATCTTACAGAATAAGGGGGCACAGCGCTGGAAACAGCAGGTCTGTCACTAGCTTGTTCTGTCCTCAGCCAGGGGGGCAAAAACTATGTGACAGGTTCTTTTTAAAGGTGTATTCCCATTTTATTGATCGGCTTCAAACATGTAGGCAGAGGTAAATAAAGAGTATCACCAAATACAATGCTGTTGCTGCTTTTCTTCAGTTATAGCGGTTTTTAAAACCTACTTTGTTAGGTTACCTGCTCTACAGTCCTGACCAGGATGGTAACATCACTCTGCTGTGTCTTATCGGCAGCACAAGAGCGTATGTTTCTTACTGACTAACATTTTAAAGCCTTGTGTACTTCTGTTTAAACTACTCCATCACCAATGTCCCTCAGGCTCAGCTATGAAAGCAGAGCCAATATGCAAATCACTGCTGTAAAACCACCCACTGCCTGAACAGGAAATGGGAGTCTAAAGCTGGCTGAAAAGAGCAGGCTCTCTGAAACAGCATGGTACAAACACCCCTTTAAAAAGACACTCTATAAAGAAACTTGTGTACTGTGTGATGTCTAGAGCAGTGCCTAAGGGAGCAGTGAATTACAGGCATCTGATCTCTCACGTGTCATGCAGTGCCTCTTCATGCTATGTACTAAACCTAATTCAACAGGTCTTTCCTGGAGGCTGGATAATCATATGACGTCCACATGTTCTCCATCCTGTAACCCATAACAAACATTTATCACCAATCCGCTGGGACCCCCACCAGCCAATAATGGGATACGAACCTCCCTTTCTCCCAATACTCAGTGAGAAGGAGGGAGTTGAAATAGAACCTGTCACAGTTTTTGCCCCCCCTGGCTGAGGGCAGCACACGCCAGTGTCAGACCTGCTGTTTCCAGCGCTGTGTCCCTTATTCTGTAGATGCTGGAGTTTTCGTGTATTTCATGCTCAAATCTGCAGTTTTCAGCCAGAAGAGTCATTCAAAGAGTCAAGTTTTTTCAAACCCCGCCCACCTGAGGCTTGCCCCGCCCACCTCGACTGACAAACCTATTACTTTGAATAGGTAGAAACATGTGAATAACTGTCAGTGGGCGGGGCTAGCCTTCGATGGGCGGGGCTAACACCTGCTCATGAATAAGATTTGAGGGGTAAATGCTCTAAAACTCCAGCATCTTACAGAATAAGGGATGCAGCGCTGGAAACAGCAGGTCTGACACTAGCTTGTGCTGCCCTCAGCCAGGGGGGCAAAAACTGTGACAGGTGCCCTTTAAATGGAATAGTAGTCAAACATATGCCCTGCGGCTCCATTCAACATCTTTGGGGCAGTTAGAGAAAGCAAGGTTTGGCATTTGGACGATGTAGTCAGCCCCATGGACTCTGAACACCCTGAATGCTCGATCGCCACTCCACTCATGCATTGAGGAAAAGTGGGGGGGGGGGCACCCGACCCCTGCTCTACCGATTGGTGAAGCTCCTACTAAAAGTTCCCCAGCAGTCTATCCTGTGGACAGGTGAGAAATGTCAATTGTGCGAGAACCTCTGAGCTACTGAATTACAACTCCCAACATGCCCTGACAGAATGCCATCATCTCCGCAAGCAGCGGATGCCCATAGTCATCGAGATGACATAACCCTGGGCTCCGCTGCAGCCATTCCCTCCTGTCAGCCCGAGTTGTACTGGTCGCCAGTATAGTTTAGCACCACACTACCCTGTATTCCAGCATGCCCATGCGGCTGAGCATGCTGGGAAGGAGTATCTGAGAGTGAGATCACCCCTTCTGCCCATTACTCAGCATTTCTGCATCATCTTCCCAGGTGGCTGCAAGACATCTCCAAAGAGCAGGAAGAAAAAATATATATATCTTCAATCCCTGTCCATAAGGAGAATAGCAGCATGTGGGCAGCAGGGCGGCGGAGGGTGTGCCACCCAGACGGCGCACGAGGATGTGAACAATGCAGCCATCTGCAGCCTTATTTATGACCGCCGCTGCTCCACGCTATTTTTAAACACACATTTATACACAAAGCTAGATTTAGCGCAAGCGAGCGGTGCCAGCCCCTCCACTACGCTCGCACAGGCGGCAGCTCTATATTTGGGCATTTAAGCAGCAGCAGCATTGTGATGTTTATGGAGACCCAGCTCTGGAGCTGCACAGATTCTCTGCATGATAGAATATGTGTTACCAGTCCCTCTAGTGCAGGGGTGTCAAACTGGCGGCCCTCCAGCTGTTGGGAAACTACAACTCCCATCATGCATTTGTATAATCTATAAACAGTGGGCATGATGGGAGTTGTTTCCCAACAGCTGGAGTGCTGCAGCTTGACACCCAACTCCCATCATGCCCACTGTTTATAGATTATACAAATTCATGATGGGAGTTGTAGTTTCCCCAACAGCTGGAGGGCCGCCAGTTTGACACCTGTGCTTTAGTGCATCCGAGACCCCCCAGTGATCAGTACAATGAGGGGGGGACCTGGAAGAAAGGCCCTCGAATCATAGGCAAGCATGCGACAAAAGCATCATGGGAACGCTGCAACCCCCTCAGCGCGTCCGTACAGGCGCGAGCCAGGCCCCGAGGCTACGTCTACGCGGCAATTGTAAAATAGCGGCGGATTTTCTTATAGAACACGACCGGTATTTTACAATTCGTTTTTATGCGGATTTTGCGGGCGGTTTTCGGCCGGCCCATTACATTATACAGTAAAATAATCCGCTGCTTTCTAGTGAAATTCAATAGATTACAGAACACGTTCTAAGTTTTTTTTGAACAGATTTGAAATCCGACCTCCGACAATCCCAGCGGTGTAGACTGCAGCTCGGATTTTCTATTGAGGGAATGATTTTACAGTCGGATTTTGCATACTGGATCCCCTTAAAAATCAGACCATAAACCGGTGCTGTGTAGATGCAGCCTTCCAGGAGAGGACTTCATGACTTCTCACCCGCCATCATCAGGACAGGTCGTGCTACAGCCTCCTGCAGGTGTGATACGGCATTGTCCATCATTGTTAAAGGGTCATTGTTAAAGTCCCGTTTTTATGTTAAACACATTTTTGTTAGGAATTTTTTTTTTTTTTTTACATTTTTCATATCACTTTCAATATTTTTTAATAATTCTTAAGTCTTGCAGTTTCCACTTTGGCCACTAGGCCTTGTTTGCACTGCTTTAACCGCAGTCAGAGAGATGCTTTACAGCAGCTTCATGCACATAGGAGACTTAAAGGGAATGTGTCATCAAAAATGACTTAACTCACATTTAAGAATTTTTTTTTTTAATTTTCCATATCACTTTCAATATTTTTAAATAATTTTCGAGTCCTTCAGTTTTCACTTTGGCCACTAGGCTTAATAACAGTCTGACACTTCCTGTTCTGTACAGAGAGATTTTCAGCAATCTCCTTATTATCAGTATAAACAGGGTTAGAATGAAAGGTGACACCAATGTGTATAGATAACACAGGATCCGCCAGTCACAAGAGGAGATAGTCACAGTTCACCCTTTCACCTCCCTGCACAGTGATTTTCTTCCCAGGTCACACAGCATGACTAGAAAACTCTCCTATAGAAGTGAATGGGACTGAGTCAGTCTTACGTCTCCTATGTGCATGAAGCTACTGTAAAGCATCTCTCTGACTGCTGTTAAAGCAGTGCAAACAAGGCCTAGTGGCCAAAGTGAAAACTGCAAGACTTAAATTATTCAAAAATATTGAAAGTGATATCAAAAATAAAAAAAAATCCTAAACAAAATGTTTAATATAAGAAATGGGACTTAAACAATGACTCATTTTTTGATGCCACATTCCCTTTAAGACTGACTCAGTCCCATTCACTTCTATATGAGACTTGTCAAGTCATGCTGTGTGACCTGGGAAGAAATCAGTGTGCAGGGAGGTGAATGAGCAGACAACTGAGAATCTCTCTACAGAACAGGAAGTATCAGACTATTATTAGGCCTAGTGTCCAAAGTGAAAACTGCAGGACTTCAGAATTATTAAAAAATATTGAAAGTGATATGGAAAATAAAAAAATAAAAAAAAAAACAGCCAAAAATTCTTAAAAAATGTGTTTAACATAAAAATATGATTAAACAACAAGTCATTTGATTACAAATTCCCTTTAAAGGGGTCTTCCAGTAAAAAACTAAATAAAAAATGATCACTATGCTCTATTGGGAACTGGGTGGTCCAAAAAAGAAAAAAAACACTTACCTAGTTGTCCCCAGCTGCTGTTGCTCCCTAATTTCCAGCGATCTGTTCCTTGTCCAACACAGAGGAAAGACTTCACTTACAATGACGCGCGAGCCCCTCCAGTGTACTGGACAACCTCGAGTGTAAACATGTGCCAGATCCACCAGAGCGTCCCTATGCTCTTGGTGGGGGACCTTCTACTATCAAATCTAAAGGCCTTAAATTGGGGGGGAGAACTGTCTAGCAAAAACCTTTCCCCCCTAGCAAACCCCTCAGAGTTTAGCTTTTATTTGGTATTAAAAGAAGGCTGAGCCTGATTGGTTGCTTTGGGGGAACAAAGAAATTTTTTCTGCTAGACAGTTTTTCATACTTAAAAAGGGCCCCATAGGCGCGCACAGAAAATTTGATAAGGGAAAAATCCCAATCATAAACCCCTCTCACAGAAAGAACCAAAAAAAATTTCCCCCTTAAAAAAATAACCTTTATTAGATATAACCCTTAAAAAAACCCAAGGGTAAAAAAACATCTCAAAAGGCCTCCAACAAGCCACTATAAATTACTGGGGGTACTTAAAAAACAAAACCCAAAGTAGTTTAAAAAATTACTGGAAAAACTACCAAGGGAATATAAGCCCAAAAATTGGCAAGGGGACCCCTTATATTGGAAAACACAAAAAATTGGATAAGTAAAAAACACAACAATTGTAAGAAAAGACTCCCCATTTTGGCAGGTCCCTTTAAAATTTTTTGCCCCACAAAAACTGAGAATTTTCTTTCCCGGAATGGGAGATAGAAAAATTCCCAAGAAATATGGGCCCCGATAAATAATAAAAATACAATAACAAGGGGGCCCCAAAAACCAATTTAAAAACCAAACACCCTCCCGAAAAGGACCCCACCCCACCTATCGACCGGGGAAACCCCAAAAGAATATAATATATGTTCACGGTCCCATACCCGATGATCTTTAAAACCAAAGGCCTTTTATATGCTCTCGTACGGTCCCATATTTTTAAAAGACCAAATTTTAAAACAAACCCGACCGTTTTCCCCCGTTTTCGGTTTTATCAGGGGATGATAGAAGAAACAACTCAATAGCCCTTGAAAGGGATGATGAGGCCATAAAGAAAGTGACTAAGTAGCTTTTTTTTATATAAAAAACTCCCACCAACCAAAAAACCCCCGTTATAACCAATAAAAAATCGGGCAGGTGTTTAGCCCTTTCCCATCACAAAAACATGGAGACAAACCGGGCCCCAAGCATGCGCAAAGGCCCTATATGCCCCCCAATTTCATCAAAACAACGGGCAATAACGTCATTAACTGCCCCCCTTAAAAAGTCCCGTTTGGCCCCCCATTTGAGTTAAAGGGGTTGTCTCCCCTACACTGATTCAAACTTACCTCAGTCCCCCCCTTTTTTCCCTTGGGTTCCCCCTTTTAAAATTTAGGGGCTTTTTTACATGGGTTTTTACCCCACACCAGGTCGTACATGCAACCAGTGCTGGCCAAAACCCCATCAGGAAAGACCGAACAGGGCCTTTTCGCATAGCAAAACCCAGCCTATCTGGGAGGAATTAACAGGGCTGTAGCTATAAGTGGAAACCCGAGGAGCTGAAAGGCCCGCCCAAAAAAAGGGGATAACAAAGGGAAAAGGTAGGACCTGCAATGGACACAATTTACAAAGTGACTTTTCTTTTGGGAAGAAAATTTTTAAAAATAAAAAGCAGAAACCCGTTACCCCCGACAACCCCCCTTTAAAACTACAATTCCCCATTAAACCCCCGACACTGCGGAAATCTTTTTTTTTATATGTTTGAAAAGGTTTTTATTGTTTTTCCACTAGAAGTTTATTACCAATCTGGGATGTTCCCTACATAGTCTGACATTATCCAATTAGTGCTGACCCTTCATGTGCAGTGACACGCCCCCTTTGGGGGGTAACCCCCATCGACAGTTTCAGCCCTTACATTTCAAAGGGGGAAAAAGAGGAACAGCAAAAACACTTTTTTAAAAGGGTTTGATTCTTTTGTGAAAAAAAATAGGGTTTTGCAAAAACAGTTATGAGAGGAAAAGGTCACAGGCCCCTTTTTTTTTTTAAAAGGGGTTTGTCTCACTAAAATTGATTCCTCTCCCCCTCAGTTCGGTTTTTTTGGGTTTTTTTTCACTTTGAATTCGGGGCATGTTTTTGGTTTCTCTAAAGGTTGCTTGAAGAAGGTCTGTGACTTTTAGAAACCAGGGGCGGGCAGCCAATCGGGAGATATAAAACGGGCCCGGTAGCCATACGCCCTTGAGGAGCTTTTCCCCCCCAATACAAGGGGGGAAATATCTAGGAATGGGTTTAGGACACTGTTAATGGAAAAACATATTACAGAGTGCCCTTGTTTTTTGCAAGATTTTTAAAAATTAAAATCAATCCTTGTAATGGGGAAAACCCCCCTTTAAGGTTCTGCAGTTTTTCGGGTTTAAAAGGGGGAATGACAAAACATAAAATTTTTTCATTGTAAAATTGGGGCCCATCCCAACTCCAAATTATGTTAAGAAAAAAATCAGAGTTACTTTTGGGAAGATGCAGCTTTTGGCTTTCTTGCTGCTAAGGAAATTTTTAAAAAGGGGGACTAAAACCACCTAGCATGGGAGCCGGCGAGTGGGTGCAGATGAAAGCTACTTTTCTGCAGTCTCAGGCTCTGTTCACATGGCATAGAAGGAATGGGGAAAAAACCCCGACCAAAAATTTTTAAATAGAAACCACCTGCAGCTTTTTGGGGGTTTTTCTTTGAAACAACAATTGTAACTGGTGCCTTTCTTGCCATTCCAATCGACAACTTAAAAATGATGCAAAACTCACTTGAGAATAGACATGAACTTTTTTTGTAGGTGTCACACATTGCTTCGGGGGCTTGCCTAGCTCACCTTTATATATGCTTTCAGCCTAGGAAACCGACCACTGGAACGAATGTCAGAACGAGGTATTTTTGTGGTTTTTTTTTTTCTTTTTTTTCTCCACGTTATTTAAAAAGTTAAAAAAAGAGCTGGATAACAGTTTTAAAGTGAGCATCATTTAGAAAGCGTCCTTCAATACAATAAGGCCCCACAAACCCCTAGAGTTCCAGAGAGATGACGGATTTTATGTTCCGCAAGGCACCAGGGCTGTGGGAAACCCCGGGAACCAAATCCCCACCCCCCAATTTCCCCAAAACCTCCGACTTCCCCCCATACCGGCGCCCCCTTTAAGTGATAAAAGTTAATGTAGTTTAAAAAAAAAAAAAAAAAAAAAAGGGGGGGGAAACCAAGGGGTGTTTATCAACCTTTTTTTAAAACAATAATCAAACTTTTTTAGGTAGAAAAAAGACAATGACCCAAACAAAAGGGTTAAAAATGTTTTGATCTTTTGAACAATTGTGGGGGAGGTTGAAGAAAAAGGCGTATTTGTATCCAAGTTCCCGTCTGACCAACAAATTGGGGGAAAGTGTAGGAGAGACCTGGGATCAGATTTTGGTCAAGATTCAGAGCCCAGGGGATTGGAGTGCTGAAAGCCAAGGGGGGGTTTTCCCCAAATGCTAACAAAAATAATACAAATTAACTTTTGTTTTTTAGGAAAAAAACGAAACAGTGAGTTCGGAAAGAATCTGAGACTAAGCAGATGCTAAATACTTACAATCCTTTTATTAAAAGAGGGAAAGATGAGTTTATAAAATTACTTAGCCTCATGTACAAAGCTTAGTGGTTTGGGTTGAGATTGGAGCCTGAAAGTCACAAGTTCAATACACTGTTCCATTTTGCTTGTCAGTTAAAAATTTTTATTTGATTGACTTAGAAACACAAAATTTTAATAGCAAAGCACGCAGGAACTTTCGGAGTCTCGTTTGTTTGAGAAATTTATTGCCCCACAGCCCTGCATACATGATCACATTATTCATTATTTCCAGGCTAGAGAACGGCCTCTTACACTAATTTGGGGTTGGGGGGAAAAAGCGGTGACCACAGGGGAAACACCTCAACAATTCAGGGTATAAAGGAATTCCTCAGCCACAGTCAGTTTTGATGAAGGGTTGATCTTCTATTTTTTGAAAAGGGTGAAAAATTTTTGCGAAATTGTTTGCCCGGGGAGAGAATCTTTTTCTCCTGCGGCAGCGTTTCCCTGCTCCATGCCCACAATTACCCCTCAGGGGATGAGGCTGAATTTTGGGGCAAAACACTGGCCGGTCCCCATTCCTCTTGTCTTTGTTTTTCAAACTAACTGGACAACTTATTAAATTTTTTGGGGAGTAGTTCTCTCTTTTATCGACTCCCGATCCTGAGAATAGGCCCCGACTCCGAAGCCTGGTTTCCACTTCAAATTTTAAAAATCTGCACATAAAAAACTACAAGTATAGTTCGGCGCCCCAAAATCCCTGCAAACTTCTGCCTGTGAACGGGACCCCAAAGCAAATATCTAAAAAACACTAAAAGGGTTTCTCAAAAAATTTGACTTCTAATGATCTTTGGGATATTAAAAGGGGGGTTTTTCCCCCACAAATTTGATGGCTACCCCCTAGCCCCATAGGGAAAGGCCCCCCAATTTTTTTTTGGGACAGACCCCCAAATTTACGGTCGGGGGGAATTATGAGGCACCAACACAAAGGTTTAAAACCCAAAACGTTTGGGTTTGGTTCCTTTGGCAGACAATGTGTGATTGCATAGTTTGCAAGGTTACCCTATGCATTCCCCTGCAGCCCTCTCTGGTTGGCAGAGTATAGCCAAGTCAGCCTTTGCCTAAATGCTGCAGATGGCATCCTTAGGCCATGTTCACACGGCTTAAAATGGGCCGTATTTCTTCCGAAAATTTTCGCGCGGGAGTGCGCAAAAAATTTCGGTGGAATCCCTCCCAGATTTCGGAAAAACCCAGTTCTCATAGAGAACTATGGTTACGTCTCCCTCCCCTGCTGGCGAAACGCCGGGGGGAGATAAATGCATGACCGCCACAGTAATGATAGTCTATGGCCGGGAGGGGCCGGCCCCCCCGCTCCGCCCCTGCCACACGGCATATTGCGGGGGTAATACCCCCTGCAAATTTAACCCTGTGAAATGCCTAATACTGCAGCCCTGCCCCATTCGGATGCAGCACAATGACCTGCAATACCAGAGCAAGCCACTGGACCACAGAGGCACTGTTCTAGTCTCATGACTAAGCGTGGAGATCGGACCTGTGACTTAAAGGGGTTGTCTCGCTACAAGAACTGTGTTTTATGTTAAAGATCTTGCAAAAACAAGTCACTGTGCAATATATGTCCATTACCAGTGTCCTACCTATTCTGAGATATCCCCCTCTTGTATGGGCTGCATCAGCTCCTCTGGTCGCTATAGCCACAGACCTGTTTAATCTCTCCCGAAAGGCTGCCAGCACTAGTCACTATAGCCACAGACCTGTTTGATCTCCCCTGATAGGCTGCCAGCACTGGTTGCTATAGCTACAGACCTGTTCAATGCCTCCCAATAGGCTGCCAGTGTTGGTCGCTATAGCTACAGACCTGTTGTCGTCAGCAACTCTGTCACTGCAAGCCAGTAGACACCAGTAAAGCTAGTAGACACGCCTCTGAATTAAAAAACGAAACCAAGAAAACAGGACTGAGGTAAGATGAATCCATGTAGTGAGACAACCCCTTTAAGCTCCACTAGCACCGGGCACGAGCTGCCACCGACAGCAATAGAACACCCCGCCACCTCTCGCCCCAAAAAAAGACCAGATTTAAGGAACAAGTTTGTGGGTGCATAGGCCAGTGACCCTACCCTCATGTTACACAGCAGCTTGCTCTATGGGGTGTCAGATCGCCCTGAAAGGGCGTCATTGCTGCATGGCGTTCAGTACAAATCAGCACAATCCTATCGCTACAACAATTTCACGCCGTCTCGCCTGATGTGGCAGAGCTGCCCTGGCCCAAACTATAGGGCAGGGATGTCAAACGGCGGCCCTCCAGCTGTTGGGAAACTACAACTCCCATCATTCCCACTGTTATAATTATATAAATGCATGATGGGAGTTGTAGCTTCCCAACAGCTGGAGGGCCGCAGTTTGACACCTGTGCTATAGGGGCTTGTCCCCACGGCAAAGGGATTTTGGACAGTTTTAGGTACTGAAAACCGTCTTTCAACCCCTAGAATGAATCTCTATAGAAAGTCTGTGCAGCGGTCCCCATTGCACGGATTTTCCGCCGGCGGTCCAAAAAACATTGAACATGTTCATTCTTCCATCCGGTTTTTAGGCGGAATATGAACAAGTCAATGCGAAGGGGGAGGGCTTTTTTCCGCAAACAGCTGTCCCCTGCGGCCGTGTGATAATCTGACCGGATATTTGCTCTCTGCCGTGGGAACATGCCCTAGAAATGCAGAGTGAAGATACATAGGAGGCCCTGCAATCACCGATACCAGCTCAAACTAGAAAGAAACCCAGGGTTCTTCTCTCCAGAAGCGGAGTGCCCCCTAACTTTAAAGAGAACCTGTCACATAGTTTTTGCCCCCCTAGCTGAGGACAGAACAAGCTTTTGTGTCAGAAACCCGCTGTTTCCAGCGCGGTGTCCCATATTCTGTAAGATTCAGCAGTTTTAGTGTATTTAATGCTCAAATCTGCAGTTTTCAGCCAGAAGAGTCCTTCAAAGAGTCAGTTTTTTCAAACCCCGCCCACCTGAGGTTAGCCCCGCCCACCTCAACTGAAACCTATTACTTTGAATAGGTAGAAACTTGTGAATAACTGTCAGTGGGCGGGGCTAGCCTTTGGTGGGCGGGGCTGACACCGACTCATGAATAAGATTTGAGGGGTAAATGCTCTAAAACTGCTGCATCTTACAGAATAAGGGACGCAGCGCTGGAAACAGCAGGTCTGACACTAGCTTGTGCTGCCCTCAGCAAGGGAGGGCATAACCTATGTGACAGGTTCCCTTTAAGAAGCGACATCAGTGCACCCCCAGGACCACGACCAGAATTTGAAGCAGATGTGAAGAAGTTGTCAGGATTTAACAATATGGCAAAAAAAGGTACAACACTCGACCCAATCCGACCAATCACATGAAAGGCACCGAGATGGAAAACCAACGGACCCCATCCTAGTCGGTCAATGGTGGCGTCTGTGCCCGTCAGACCACAGATCGGGCATCGCTGTTATGGTCAAGTTTCTGTTCCTATGAAGGAAACAATGCAGATGTGAATGAGGACTTAAAAGCACAGTATAAGCCCCCCAATCGCCCTCCCCCCCACACGGCAGGTGCCCCCTGGGGTATACATACTGCAGGGCAAGAACCCAGGCTGCAGACAATGGAGAAGATTTCAGTCGATTGCAGGCAGTTGCCTTGGAGCAACATTACAGAAGCTGCAAATATTTGCACAGCACAGAAAGGATTGTGATCATAAGGCTGAAGCATGTGACAGGTGAGGAATCCATGGGCCGGCTCCAGGATCAGCACAGGGAGCTCGGCAGGGACATACAAGGCTATTGCCCAATTCAAGGCCTCACCCCACAGCCACCTTCTTGACCCTCACGCAGGGAGAAGCTACCACCTGGCTGCACCGACAGCCGCTCATCTCCTGCCCTGGAAGATGTGCAGATGGGTTGGGCACAATCAACCCATCTGCACATCTTCCAGGGCAGGAGAGTCATCCAAAAAATATCACCAAAATCAGCGGGTTCAGCAGCCCCTCATCACTGCACTGGAAGAAATAGTCAGATTTAACAAATCACCACAATAACTGGAGGCGAAAGCAGAGGATTCACTTCCTGGGACTGGTTCACAGAAGTCACGCTATAGAGGAGCAGCTCACTGTCAAATCGACCAAGAGGGCGACCAGATGTGCCTGACAGTGAAGCCTACTGGTCACTGGACCTCCGATAACCATAACGCATCAGCAGAATCAGAATTGGACCTTCTCTGACTGGCACAGAGAGGTCTCCTCTGCCGAGTTAGGTTTTCTGCTTCATCGAACAGATAAACATTGGTGTATCAGGTGAGAAACACCAGATAACAAACATCCCGCAACCATGGCTGGAAGAACACAAGCTGGTGGTGGCAGTGTTATGGTCTGGGGAATGTTCTCCTAGCATTCTCTAGGCCTATCATCCATGTGGAAGGCGCTCTTAATTGATCTGGGTAGGAATCCATCCTTCCATGTCCCTTACTCCCAATACAGGCCGATTCTCTTTCACATCTTCCAGTAAGACAACACAACATGTCACCCAGCTAAAAACATCCGACATCTGTTGGAAGAGCAGGTCTAAGACTTCCCATTTCTACCCTCCCCCTAATTACCTAGACCTGAACTTAGTTGAGCAATTGTGGGAGCCCCTGGATGGTGGTGCTGGCTCAAGGGACCCTTTGTGGGATGCAGTCGGCTCCGGATACCTGTGACCACCTACCAGCACCTTACCGAGTCACTCCCATCCCGCCTAGCCGCTGTCCATGCTGCACACAGCGAATACGCTGGTCATAATAATGTGACTGTGTTTACTTGCACGGGTGCACCACTGCACAGGGTGATGTGCCAGGGTGTACCCGGAAATATACAACCGACGCAGCAGAGCTGAATTTCTGCAGAAATATAAAGCAGGCGCCACTACCTTTAGGCTGTGTTCACACGGCGTAACTGCGGGGCGTACAGTACTCCCCGCAATCACGCCGGGCGTTTGGGAGTCGCGCTGATCACCGCGCACTCCTGCGACGCGGGAGGGGGTGCACGCCGGCCGCACTGACACGTCACTGATCTCCCCACGCGTTGTATTGTAAGAGCAGGGAGAGGAGGCGTGATCCATAGTTCTCTATGAGAACTATAGATTACCATAATTTAGGCGCGCATCTCACTCGTATTAGAGCGCAAATACAACGCGAAAGGCGCGCGCCAAAATTTGACCACGTGAACATACCCTTACCTTTCTCTTCTTTTTATTCTACAAAGCCTAACGTTCCCCGATTGCTGACATTTCAGGAAAACCAAGATATAAAAGAGGCACGACAATCCCTCAAATTCTAGGGTTCCACCAAAACCTGCCCTAAAGGCTCTGTTCACACATGGAAAATCGCATCCAAAAACGCAGCAACAATTGGATCCAGAACGCATCCAACGCGCAGGTGCATGTTTGCCTATGTTTTGGCTGCAGCAGGAACGCACCTATAGTTTTAACCCCTTAAGCCGAACACCTGAAAAGTAGTCAATGACCAGAACATTTTTTTTTAGTTTTTGCCTCCTTGCGTTTCAACAGTTGTAACTTTTTATTTTTTCAATGACGCAGTTGTATGAGGCCTCGCTTTATTCGAGACGAGTTGTACTTTATGGGGGAATAGTTTAAATTCGCTTATAAATAATGGCAGAATTATTTATTTATTTTTTAAAAATTTTAGTTTAAAAATTTTTTTTTACACCATTCACATCTCACACTTAACTTATTAGATTAATTCTACAGGTTATTACGGTCGTGTGGATACCTAATATGTGTAGGTTTTTTGTGTGTGTGTTTTTGCATGCACAAATTATTTTTTTTTAAATATTTATTTTATTCTTTTTTTTTTTACACTTTAGGTTTTTTTACTTTTTTTTTTTTTAAATCCCCGGAAGAACTGTTTTACTTTTTTTTTTTTTTTTTTTACACGTAGTAATGTATTAGCATATTCATATATGCTAATCCCATTTAATCCGTGTCTTTGTGACACAAGCAGTGATCAGGCAGAAACACAGTCTGTCCTGATCATGGCTTCTTACCACAGACAGCCCTGGGGCCACTCTAGGTCCCCAGGGCTGACTTTTGCAAGCCGTTCCCGGGCTCGTCGGACCCCCGGGTGTTCCGATCACCCGACAGCGCAGGGGAACCCTTTGATTGCGCACCGCCGACATCAAAGGGTTAACGAGAACCTTTCACATATTTTTTGCCCCCCCCTTGCTGAGGACAGCAAAAGTAAGTGTCGGGCCCTTTGCTGTTTCCAGTGCTGTGCCCTTATTCTGTAAGATGCTGTAGTTTTCGTGTATTTAATGCTTAATCTGCAGTTTTCACCCAGAAGAGTCCTTACGAAGAGTCCTTCAGAGTGTCAGTTTTTTCAAACCGGCCCAAATTTTCGGAGGCTAGCCCCGCCCACCTCAATGAAAAAACCTATTAGGCCATGTTCACACGGCTTAAAATGGGCCGTAGTTCGGTCCGTAATTACGTGAAGAAAACAGCCCATTCATTGCGGTAATTCACAGTTCTCATAGAGAACTATGGATTACGTCTCCTCTCCCCGCCCGGCGAATCCGCCGGGCGGGGAGATAATTGACATGTCACAATCTAGCGGCGTATACGCGCCGCTAGCAGGATTGTTAGGGGCCCGGCAAAAGTGCTGGCCCCCCGCTCACTCCCCCGCTCCCGCCCCGCCCCCGTCCACACGGCATAATTGCAGGGCGTAATTACGCCCTGCAAATACACCGTGTGAACATGGCCTTACTTTGAATAGGTAGAAACATGTGAATAACTGTCAGTGGGCGGGACTAGCCTTTGGTGGGTGGAGCTAACACTGCTCATGGGAATAAGTTTGAGGGGTAAATGCTCTAAAACTGCAGCATCTTACAGAATAAGGGACACAGCACTGGAAACAGCAGGTCTGACACTAGCTTGTTCTGTCCTCAGCAAGAGGGGCATAATCTATGTGACAGGTTCCCTTTAAAGCACCGGGTTGCGGAGGTTTCCTCTGCTCCCCAGTGCTTGCAGGAGCTGCGCTGGGATCAGGGCTGTGTAGTACAGCCCAAATCTCAGCGCAGCTGCGGCGCCCGGGTGCCACAAACTCCGATGTCTGCAGCGACGCCAAAAGACGTCGCTGCAGACGTACGACCCGCACCAGCCAAAGTCTAAAGTCGGCGGGCGGTCGTTAAGGGGTTAAGTAGGGCGTCTGCTGCGTCTTTCGGATCAAGAACCGACATGACGATTCTTAGAACGGATCCGAAATGCGCATCAGTGATCACTTGTCCGGTCACCAATGTGCGTTTTACTTTGCAAGCAATGTAAATCACGACACGCATCTAATACCGTACGTTCACATGGACTGAACACACCGCGTGCACATACCCTAAGGCTCTGTTCGCACGACGTATTCCTTTGCAGCGAGATCAACGATGACTTGACAGCGGGCGCGCGCGTTTGTAAACCTGCTTTTTCTTCAGTTTTTTGCGCTTTCTTCATTTGATGTAAAAAAAAAAAAAAAACACGTGGCCAAAGGTGCGCAAGAAGCCCTGATGCGCCCTCATTTACTGTAAGTCAATAGCACCCTAATGTCACAATTCTTGCACACACTAACGCGCAATAGAGGAAAAAAAAACAAAAATTTTTGTGATCAAACAGCGGCCAAAAAACCGGGGACGTGACAACTCCCCAAGGCTCGGGGAAAGGGCATAAAAGGAGAGGGCTGGGGACACAAGGCCGGGGCTGGGGGCTGTGTCGTGGCAGCAGGTCACCGCCGTCCTGCTCACCATGCAGAAGCTGGTACATGAGCCGGCACAAGAACCGGCCTGCAAGAGTTAACGCAGGAGGTTGCCGAGCGTGCTGTGGGTGCCAGCTCTGCGACAATGTGTGCCCTAGACAAGGTGCCGTCAGAAAGAAACCCAGCCCAGGGCTATAATAATAGCTGCAGTGCCCGGCTGAGCGAGCAGGGGGGAGGTCGGAGACTAGCCAAGCAGATCGCTACACAGCGCCGCAGTGTTTGCAGAACCCTTTTGCAGACGGGTTGTTCGGGCAACTTAAGCCCCCGAGTGGAAGGTGCGTAGAAGTCAATGGGACGGCCACCGGGCCGGGCTTAGTAGATGGCAATTTTTTTTTTTTACGCACCAGCATAAAGCGGTTTTTACATAAACTGCACCGTCCGACGACTTTAGCAATTCAGTGGAAGCAAAGGAAAAAAAATTGGTAAAACTACAGGAGTGATGTCTGTAAGAGGATAAACTTATGTATACGCCATGAAGTTTGGCATATAATAGTTTATATTCACGTTATGGAAATTCTACATGAATTTGAAAACCCCAAAAAAACTTTAACAGTCCCGGTGAAGCCAAAGAAAGAGATTTTTCAATGGATTATATATATATTAATATTATTAATTTTATACTTTGGCATTTGAGCACCCAAAAACGTCAAATAATTTAAAAGGGGAGCTTTGTATAACATGGCAAAGTTGGACTTCACTTTTCTTTGGCTCCTACTGGATTGTTAAAGTTGTCGGGCGGCGCAATCTGTGTAAACGTTACATAGGACAGACATAACTGTGAAATGCGCAGCAGAGGAGGTCACATCGACCGTTATGTCAGTGTCAGACGCCGATTCCACACAAATCACGTCATCCAATGACTGACAATCCAGTAGAATCCACAGAAAAGGAAACTTACAATGGGTTATGGGGAAGGTGTTTGTGTGATGTTATTTGGTGCGCAGCGCCGTTAATACGGGATTATTTGGTGCACAAAAATTTACAGTTTTCAGTGTTGTTTACAACTTCTTCACAAATCGCGTCATCCAACAACTTTATCAATCCAGCAGAAGCCATAGAAGGATTAAGAAAAACTTATATTAAGGAGTGGAAGCTTTGTACATGTAATGACATTTGGGGGTCAGCGGTGTCACTCATGCCGCTAATACACAAATTGCGTCACCTAACAATTTTAACACAACTAACACACAAAATTGCGTCATCCAAAGACTTTATCAATCCAACAGAAGCCATAGAAGGATGAAGTAAAACTTATGTTTAGGAGTGGAAGTTTTGTACATGTAATGACATTTGGAGTCAGCGGTGTCACTCAAGCAACTAATACCCAAATTGCGTCACTCAACAACTTTAACACAACTAATACACAAATTGTGACTTTATCAATCCAGCAGCAGCCATAAAAGGATGAAGTAAAACATATTTAGGAGTGGAAGCTTTGTACATGTAATGACATTTGGGGTCAGCGGTGTCACTTATGCAACTAATACACAAATTGCGTCACCCAACAACTTTAACAATCCAGACAGAAAATAAAAGCCCTGTACACAAAAATACAGTAAAACTTTACAAAATGACGTCTACGGGATGGGAAATTACCTACACGTGATGACGTCTGGGGGTCACTTGTGTCAGTATATGCGACTTTTACGCCACTTTGCTCAGGTCTCAGCACACAAGTGTATAAGATGTAAATTACAGATCTGGACGTGCGAAACTAAATATTGTTTTTTTGAATTGAAAATTACAGATCTGTCCCCAAAAAAAAAAAAAAAGGTTGCTGGTCCCCCATTATAATAAAGGGGAGCACAACTACGTTGCACAACCCGCTGGACTCTGGCTTTACTATGGGAGGCCTTATAGTCTGGGCCGGCCCCTCCGGGGGCAAATGTAGCCCCCTCTGGGCGCACAGACGCCCCTCCATCACCGAAATCTGCCCTAAGTTTCTGCGTCGCTGGAAACCGCGCGACATTTCTCTTGACGTTTTAGAACGGTGGTCTCAAGCTGCGACCCTCCAGCTGTTGGGAAACTACAACTCCCATCATGCCCACTGTTATAGATGATACAAATGCATGATGGGAGTTGTAGTTTCCCAACAGCTGGAGGGCTGCAGTTTGTGACCCCTGTTTTAGAAGATAATTGTGCACCTCTTTAGATGTGTCAAAGTGGCCGGACGGCGCCACCTGTACCCAGAGGGGGGGTGGTAAGTGGGTCAGTAGGACAGGTCGGCCCCCCCCCCCCCAGGGAGCCCTGCACACACACATGACACGGACATGGACTCACCCCAGCACCACCGGGCTCCCCGAAACTTGTTGGGTCCTTGTTGGGGGGCAGAGTGCTCCTCCTGACTCGGGGAAAACATGGATGATCCCCCGTGAGCGGCCACAATCCCCTCCACAATCGCTAACGCAACCCCCCGGGGAGCTGCTCGGCCGACTTCATAGAGGCTCCCCCGGTGGACTCCTAGTGGCGCGGGATACTTTTCCCCAAGCCCCGGGCCAAAAGTCCCCCCCCCGGGCCCAGAGAGCGCCGTTTCTGCCCCTTCCCGGTAACGGCCAAGCCGGGACACTCCACTGTACAGGTCACGGGGGGGGTGCTCCAAGCCAACCGCCCCTCCGGGGCGCAGTCCTCCTCGGATCCCAAGCGGGATCGCGTCCCCGAAACAAGATGCTTTTCACCCCCCCCCTCCTTCCTCTGCTCTCCGCCCCCCGCTGGGAAAGGGCTGCGAATGACTCCCCCCAAAAGCGCCCCCTTTTCCTCCTCCCCCTCCAGACAACAAATGGAACCCTGCTGCTCTCCAAGTGCCGTGGCAACAGGACACCGGACTACCCCCGGGGGTTGCCGGGGGCGTGGCTTCTTCTTCATCCCGCCCCTCCCGCCCCCGCTCTTTCTTCTCCCCCCCCGCTGCCCTTTTCCCTACCAGTTTTATTAATCATTTTCTATCATATTAAACGCCTGCCTGTCCAGGTAGCGGAAACTAGAAGTCCCCCAGGGACACACCCCCCCCCTCGACTGAGCCCCAGGTGGACGCGCCCTACTGTTATGAAACATAGATTTAAAATGGGCTGGGGCTCAAAAAGGGGGGTTTTCTATTTTTTTGGGACAAATTTTTTCCCTGCCCTTGCCCCTGCCGATAGTTTTTATATTTTTTCCCTTTTTTTTTTATTCTTTTTTTGCATTTTTTTTTTCAGTCTTGGTTTTTTTTCCCCGGGAAATGTAAAAAAAAAAAAGAAAAAAAAAAACCCATCTGTTTTTTTAATTTTTTTTGGGGGGAAAAAAAGGCGAAAAATTTGCTTTTCGAAATTTCTTTTTGGGAAAAATTTTTGGGTTTTACTTTTTTTAAAAAAAGTGGGGGTTTTTTTAGGGGAAAAGGAAATTTGGCAAATTATTTACTTTTTTTTTAAAATTTTTAAGAACAGGGTCCTTCTCGGAAAAGGATTAGAGGCAAAAAAAAGGGTTTAAAAAATTTTTTTCCTCATTTTCCTATTTTTAAAGGAGAAAAATTTTAATTGGAAATTCAAGGTTATACAAAAAAAAAAACCCGTATCCATAAGGGCTACACCGACGGGGTTTTGGGCCCGGGGTTTTTCCAGCGGATTTCGTAGTTTGAATCCGCCGGAAAATAAAAACCGTACCCGGGCGCTGTGTCCCCTTAATAGAAAATCCGGCTGAGTTCACAGCACAGAATTTTTATAGGTTTTCCCTAAAAATAAAAATTGCCCCAGGGGAAAATATAGAAATGTAATTCCTTTATTTTCCGGGGTTTTTATGGGTCGGGGGAAAATCCGAAATCAAAAACAATGTGGCGGTCTAGTGATGTAAAAAAGCCGTTGGGATTTTTTGGACCCCAAAATTTTTGCATTGCGGTGTAGAACTTTCCCCTGTTAAAAGGGGTTGTTTACTGGGGGGATTGCTTTTTATGTTAATATCTTCCCAAAAAAACAAGTAACTTGCTTAATATTTTGTCCTTTAAAGGGTGTTCCCTATTCCTAGTTTCCCCCTTTTTTATGGGTTTGCCATCAGCTCCTCAGGCCCTTTATGGGCTACGGGACCTGTTCAATCTCCCCTGATAGGCTGCCAGCGGTTTTGATTTAGCTCCCCAGACCTTTTTTCGATCTCTCTTGCAGGCTCCCAGCATTTGGTTTTGGGTATAGTACAGACCTGCCGTTCTCTAAAGCCCGGCTCCCGGGGCATGGCCCGCTATAGTTTCAGACCTGCCCTAATCCCCCTCTTGTAGGTTTGTCAGCAGGGTTTTGCTATAGTACAGCCTTTTTAAAGACCCTCTCCGGGTTTTAGGCCCAGATTGGGTTGCTATACTACAGACTTGGATTTTAGGGCCATTCTAGTAAAAACCCAAGGAAAAACACCCCTAAATTTCAAAATAAAACCCAAAAGAAAACGGGAAATGAGGTGAGAGGAATAAAAGAGGGGAGAAAACCCCCTTTAAGGATAACCCCAGGTTTGTTCCTTTTTTTAATTAGGGGTTTTGCATTAAGGTAACAATTAGTGCCGGAAAATTTTTTGTTACCTGAGTGAATTTAGGGTTTTCTCACTTGCGGGCCACTGGGTCATGTGCCCTGAAACTTGAGTTGCTGAAAACACCCGGCCGGGTTTTGGCTGCCCGGGAAGTGAATCTCTGAAATTCTTATCAAAAGGTTTTTCAAAGTCGCCTCGGGGGGTTCCAAACAGAAAAAAAGATTCCGCCCAGCTTTCACAAGCCCCGTTGCTACCCAGCTATTCGGGAAAAGCAGGTCATGTGACATAAAAGACTGTTCCCTTTCAGCCAGAATCCTGCATGCAGTCCCGGGGTTTTAAGAAAGTGTCAGCCCCTGTCACCGCCCTGAAAGGTTACTGGGGTAGTTTTAATCAAGGCAATTTGTTTCCAGAAATTTTGGGGTCAATTTTTCGGCCCAAAAAAAAAAGCTTTTCGCCACATTTTCTAAAGGGTTTTAGACAGTTTCAGGGCTTCTGCACCGCGTCCCCAAGGGGGGTGTGATTTGCGGGGGGAAAAGGGGGAAAGGCCTTTTAAAGCGACAGAAAATGCGCCAGGATGTTTCGGGCCAAATTTTTTGGCCCTGAATGTAAGCCAAAAAAAAATTTAAAAATGGTAAAAAAACTGGGGACTAGACGTTCTAACCCGGCCAGATTTTTTCAACACTTTGATAAATTTTTTTTTTGGCGCTTTTTTAAAACTGTTTTATTTTAAATTTTCATGTCAAAAGTTTAAGGAACCCCTTTTGATTTAAAACGCCCCCTGTCTGTTGGGGAGTTCGGGGGCTGTAAGGTTTCCTTAAGGGTTTTTAAAACCTGGGTTTTCTGGTTCGGTCAGGGCCCGTGATTGCTTAGTATCCCCGGCTTGGTTTTTTGTGTTTTAAAGTGTTTGGATTTCACTGGTTCTGGAATTTAGCTCGTGTTTTGGTAACTCTTTTATCCTCTGAGTTATCTCCCGATTTGACCTCGGCCTGACTGACTTTGCTCCTTATTTGTTACCCAGAACTCCCAATAAGACTTGTGTTTGGAAATGCCCTGACTCAAGCATCTCGCCATCACAATTTGCCCCTTGTTAAATGACTTCCATCTTTCAGATGGCCCATTTTTATCTAAGGGTGCGTCCAGATGACAAGTAAAATTTACTCAACGGATTTTACTGTTGAAAACCGCATCGAATGACCGAGTATTTCATGTGGATTTAGGTTGGTTTTTTTTCCAGTGGATTTACAGTCAGAAAGCAATTCCCATTCTTCTCTGTGTGGTTTTGGACGCGTTTTACACTAGGTTTATAGCGATCCCCATTGACCTCAATAGTACATTTTCTGCGTGAAATACCACAGAAGAATGAACATGTTCGAAATATTTTTACATTCAAAAACCGACTGAAAAATTTGCGTGAACTATAACATGTATTTTCTATGGAGGTCAATGGGGATGATTTAATTTCAGTTTCTAAAGAGTATGTCAAGCCGGAATCCATGTGGATTCTGACTTGAAATACTAGGCGCGTAGTTGAACCCTTAAGGCTGTGTTCACCCGATGTACGCACCACAGTACATCGTGTGTTTCGGGAGCTTGCACTTATGTGCGCATACACCCGCAGGGCGGGGGGTGGGGGGGGGGGCGACAGCCCACCGGCCCCATTGACATTCATTACTTGCAGTGCGTATGACATGTCACTTATCTCCCTGTGGGTACAATACGATCATATTGTACAAGCGGGGAGAGGAGGCGTAATCCATAGTTCTCTATGAGAACTATGGATGACTGTAATTTTGGCATCTCGCTCGTATTACAGCGCAAATATGTGGCGAAATGCGTGCCGAAATTGCCCCGTGTGAACATAAACTTACACATCAACTTCAACAGCTGTCTCTTCTCTTGCTGCCCTGTATATACCACCCCATGACAGGTGCCTTCATCACTAGATGTTGATGTCACTCACTTCGCTGGTCAATGGTTTTAAAGGGGTTGTCTCACTACATCGATTCATCTGATCTCAGTCCTGTCTTCTTGGTTTCACTTTTGAATTACTGGCTTTACTGGCCTGCGGTGATGAGCTGCTGAGGACACCAGGTCTGTAGCTATAGCAACCAGTGCTGGCAGCCTATCAGGAGAGATCGAACAGGTCTGTAGCTATAGGGACCTGAGGAGCTCATGCAGTCTATACAAGAGGGGATATCGTCCCTGTAGATTGTAAACCCTCGCGGGCAGGCACCTCTCTCCCTCTGTACCAGTTGTTAGTCACTTATTGTCACTTTGTAATTGTCTGACCAATGTTATTTATGTGCCCGCCTGAAATGTACAGCGCCCTGGAATCAAGGGCGCTCCAAAATAAATGATAATAATAATAATATCTAGGAATAGGTAGGACACTGTTAGGCGATGTTCACACGGCATATTGCCGACATAATTGCGGGGACGGATTTCGCCCCGTAATTACGCCGCCTCCGTGCAGTGGGGGCAGGGCGGTAGCTCGCCGGCCCCATAGACATCCATTATCCACAGGGCGTATCCCTCAGTGTATTCGCCGAGTAGGGAGGAGAGACGGAATCCATAGTTCTCTCTGAGAACTATGGATTACTGTAATGCCTGGCGTGGATTTCAGCCGTACTGCATGCAGCGCAGTACGGCGCGCAATACGGCTGGAATCCGTGCCCGAAATAAGCCGTGTGAACGGCCCCTAAATGGACACATATTGCAAAGTGACTTGTTTTTGCAAGATCTTTAACATAAAAAGCAGCAATCCTTGTAGTGAGACAACCCCTTTAATGTTAGAATGATTGGTGTACATGGGCAATAATATAAAGTAATAGTAAATTTCCTTTACAGATCCCCAACATAGAAGACCATGTTTACAATAATGGGGTCCGTTGGGTTATTCTCATGGTGTCAGACAAAAATAAAAGAAAAGTCACACTGTATGCGGGCCTATTGTTCCCATCAGTTTTGACAGAATCTGCTCCAAACAGAAGCTCCACCACAGACGTGAACTGGGCCTCAGCCATGTAGCTTAAAGGGGTTGTCTCACTACAAGGATTGCTGCTTTTTATGTTAAAGATCTTGCAAAAACAAGTCACTTCACAATATATGTCCATTAACAGTGTCCTACCTATTCCTAGATATCTCCTCTTGTATGGGCTGCATCAGCTCCCCAGGTCGCTATAGCTACAGACCTGTTTGATCTCTCCTGATAGGCTGTCAGCACTGGTTGCTATAGCTACAGACCTGTTTGATCGCGCCTGATAGGCTGTCAGCACTGGTCGCTATACTCAGACCCGTTGATCTCTCCTGATGGCTGTCGCACTGGTGCATAGCTACAGACCGTTTTTATTCTCCCGATAGGGTGTCGCACTGGTCGCTATAGCTACAGACTGTTTGATCTCTCTGTAGGGTGTCAGCACGGTCGCTATAGCTCAGACCTGTTTGATCTCCCTGATAGGCTGTCAGCACTGGTTCTATAGCTACAGACCTGGTTCTACTGCAGCCTGAAAAAGGAACCCAGTAAAAAAACCCCCCAATTTAAAAAACAAAAACAAGAAAAAAGGACTGAGGTAGATAATCAATGTAGTGGAAAACCCCCCCTTTAAATTATTTGAAAATCTTCAAGTCTCAGCCCAACCATGCATCTAATCATTTGGACTTAGATGCCATTTTTGAGATGCAGGATAGATCCCTATGATGGTTACTTCTGAAACCTGGTGAAGCTGTGATTTTCAGCCGTGCTAATGTGATACCAGCCTAAAGGGCAGTCTAATGACTGACAGCAATGGGAAACTCTGATCTGAAACTGTCCCATTCAATTACACAAGCGCAGTTAAGCTGTTAGGGTTTTGTCTGTCAACAAAAATATTCGATTGACCGTACCAAGTAACAACCAAGCAGAACTGTAAAGCGGTTGGAAGGGGAAAAGGGCTGTAAATAATACAAAGAGAAAACACAAGAATCCTATTATATTGCAATATAGTGCACACTATGCGCAAAAAGATCTTCAGCAATGACAGACGTATGGATGAGCGGACGAATGGACGGACAGGCGCAAAAGTAGATAAAGACATGTCAGTTAAGTCCAACCTATAACCCTACAGTGTTCATCCAGAACAAGGCAAGAACCCCTATGAGGCAGCTGCAGATTGCCCCATACAAGCTAAAAAATTCCTTCCTAATTCCAAAGTATCACAAGGCATTATGGGAAAGGAGCTGAGAAGCTGAACCTCCCTCTATTGGATGTAACAAATCCTCAATTTGCTTTTGACCCACTGGGTCTTTGGAAATCAAAAGGGATATTTAGCATAGCCAGCATCACCCATCTGCAGACCGCTGTTTCGGGGTGTTTGCCCCTCATCAGTACAGAGCAGAGCGATGCTGGCTTGGCTGAGTGGGAGGCAATGAGTGGCTCAGAAAGGGAAGATCTCTCCATAATTCCAAAAAAGTCAGAATAAATCCCTGTCCAGGATTTAGTTCCCATAACCTTATTCAAGAACAGCATCTAGGTCTTTCATTAGCTTATTCCATGAATCCACCACCACAACCTCTTGTGGCAGTGACTTCCATAGTGTCACTGCACTTACAGTAAAGAATCCCTGTCTGTGATGATGGCAAAACCTTCTTTCCTCTAGATATAGATGATGCCCCCCTTTGTCAAGGCTGCAGGATTAGGTATATAGAGATCACACCAGAGATCTGTATACTGTTAGTTTGCATATGGTAATTAGCTTGTCACTAAATATAGCTATATTTGGATCTATTTGGATCATCCATGTTTTCCCCGAGTCAAGGAGCCCATCAAGTACAGGGAGCTGGTGGTACTGGGGTGAGTCCATATCTGTGTCATGTAAGTGCAGGCCTCCTGGGGGGCTGACAACTGCCACAACCTCTTGTGGCAGAGGCTTCCATAGTGTCACTGCACTTACAGTAAAGAATCTCTGTCTGTGATGATGGCAAAACCTTCTTTCCTCTAGATGTAGATGATGCCCCCCTTGTCAAGGCTGCAGGATTAGGTGTATAAAGATCACACCAGAGATCTGTACACTGTTCGGTTGCACATGGTAATTAGCATGTCACTAAATATAGCTATATTCGGATATATTTGCACCAGGCTTACTAGGCAGCAGCTGTCTGAGTTTGGCCGCCTACCTAGCAACAGACCCAGACTCCATAGCAACTGAGGTGACCACATCATGCTACTTCCACGCTCTAGTGGAGACCAATATGGTCACCTTCTATATGTCCGCTTTGCTTCTAGTCACAGACACCCCCCTGAGATTGATAGGGAAATAGGTTTTGGTATAAGTGAGGTATAACTGGTTTTTATCTGTGCGCTGTGGGAGAGGGAGGAGGGGCTGTTATTAGGACAAACATTGTCGGAGGTTCTCTTTAATAATTATCATTTACCACGAACCTTCTTGATGTCAGACGGAGCGCTTACAATGTGAGACTATCAGGACGACACTCTATAATTAATAGACGTCGGGTAAAACATCTGCAGATTACGTAACAACCAGTCCTGAGCAAAGGCAACTTCTTTTCTATGTTCTCCCCTATACTCGAAATGTGCATCATGCCTGATGCCTTTGATACTGTCAGCATTGTATAGTTGTCATTTACCTGTGATGTACCTAGTACTAGAATAGGGAACCGCAGACTTTTTTTCAGTCAGCAAGATTTGCAGGAGCATGAAATTAAAGGGAAGGACTATAATATGCTCTCCTATGGCTCACGGCTTTGTTGTCCGCTGCCGTCTTCAGAGACACTTCTTTAGTGACTGACAGCTAAGGAAACTATTTTATACATTGCTTTATCTACCCAGTCTGTTCAAATTAGGGTGCCAAACCATCAGACATCATTGTTAGCCTCAAAGCGATTGGAGCAGTTTAGGAGTGTTAACTGATCGTGGGTTTATCAATTGGTAGGGCGAAGAAAATGGTGCAGGTGCGTAGCTATAGAAGTGGGTTCAGAGGTATTCAAGTCGCTACTGGGCCCTGCAATCCGAGGGGGCCCCAAAAGCTGCTTCTGCCACAGCATTGTCAAAGTACATGGTAACTGAGGGGCCCCATTTAACAATTTGCACTAGGACCCAGAAGCTCCAAGTTACACCTCTGGCAATCGGAGCTGTGCCACTGCCTGTAATTTACTGAACAGAGTGGTGTGGAGGTGCAAACTGGAAAAAAACGGTGAGATTACTATAGTTCACATTGTTATTGATCAAAAAATGTTTAAGCCACCTCTCCGACTTACAATTGGATCTCAAGTCGGGTGGTCCTAATCAACTTTTCACCTCACACGTTTGAGTCCAATTACACAACCTCTCATTTGGGTCAACACAGACTTCCATAATCCAGAGAGGAAAAAAAAGCATACAGCACTGTATCTAGCAACCTGATGGAGGTGCGGCGGGGGTGCAAGAAAGCCAGAAATGGAGGCATCCATTCCTTCACATATATGTATTAAAGCAAAATATTGCCAATATGCAACGTATAGTTCTGCACAAAAAAATTTTTACTGAAAAACACAAATGATGAACCTGGGTGCCACACTGTGTTTGGCATATTATATTATGACACTCACCGTCCCACTTCAATAGGTACACCATGCTTAGTACCGGGTTGACCCCCTCTTTGCATCAGATCTGCTCAATCTTCGAGGCATAGATTCAACAAGAGTGAGCTGGAAGCATACCTCAGAGTTCTTTTGGTCCCATATTTGACATGATGGCATCACACGTTGGCACACAGCAGATTAGTCGAGCTGCACATCCTGAGATTGTGAACAAACATCTCCCAGATTCCACCACACTCCCAAAGATGCTCTATTTGATTGAGAGATCTTTGGTGACTGTGGAGGCCATTTTGAGTACAGTGATACTCATTCATGTCAAGTAACCAAGTCCTGAATGACAATCCAGGCTTTATGACATGGCGCATTATTCCTGCTGAATAGTACGCCATCACGATTTGGGTACAGTTGTGGGTCATAACAGATTAGGACCATGGTCATGCAACATACTCACATGTAGGCTGTTGCGGGTGCAACGAGGCTCAATTGGTACCAATGGGCCCCAATGAGTGCCGAGAAACTATTCCCCACACCATACACCACCCGACCACCAGCCTGAACCGTTGATAACAAGGCAGGATGGTGATCATATGCTATCGATGGTTTTTTGACGCCAAATCAATCTGACCCTGAACACATCCGAACATGTACTCAGCAGAACTCTGGACCATCAGACCAGGCAACGTTTTTTGCCAATCTTCTATCTAAGACACCCATTTCGATGAGCTTGGGCAAATTGGAGCCTCAGTTTCCTGTTCTCTATCAGAAAGGGTGGCACCCGGGAGTGGGCTACTGCTGCTCGATGCCCAGTCTGCCTACAAAGTACTCGAGCCGTACTGTGCGTATCATAGATGCTCATCTTCCTATCAATGTTTGATAACGTGTGTCTATTTGAGTCACTGAGTTTTGCCTTTCTATCAGCCGAACCATGACTTGAGCCATTCTCCTTTTGACCTCGGCATCAACAAAGGCATTTCCGCCCACAGGACTCTGCCGCTCACTGGATAGTTTTTTCATTTTTACACGGACCATTCTCTGTAAGACCCTAGTTGATGTTTGATCGTGAAATATCTCCATGGAGGATCAGCAGATGTTCAGAAATACTCAGACCAGCCCTCTGGCGACCAATCAACCATACCACCTTCGAAAGGCAGCTCTTCATCTCACATTCTTGCCCATAACTGATGGCTTGGTTTAGCGAACTGCAGGAGATTGTCCATTGAACCAAGTCGACATGCCTTAAATAGCACTGAGTTGCCGCCATGTGATTGGCTTGATACTGAAATAAAGTAGTTAATGAGTATTGGACAGACTGTACCTAATAAAGTTGGCCGTGTGTAGGTTTATCCTATCACTATATAGTATATAATATTATATAATATATCATAACCACACATTCCAATACTAAGGTTAGCACACCACTCACGCAAAATGGCTACGTCAAACAAGACTATGGGAAACACTCTAAAAGAAGCATACTTTTTATAGCAGTCTACAATCACACCTGAAAAAAGCAAACTGGAGCTCCAAATGCAAAATAGCGCCCGCTCCCTGTGCTGGCACCACTGCCTCTACAGGACAAGTAGCTAGCCAGTCCGAACCATGTCCATACCCCCTCACAGATTTCTTAAGCTCTTTCTAGCTACATACGATGAAATAGGTGAGTGCCTTTGAGTTTGACATAGGACTGTTACACAGGCCTAACAAAAAACCTGCAAAGAACTGCATACAGAATGCAATCCTGTCTCCTTGGGATCCTGCAGGCTACTGGCTGGCCTTACCCTGAACTTGCTAAAAAGGAATTCTCTTAAAAACCCCTTTAGTGCCTACGTGACAAAGTCCCACCTAAGGTGTGCCACCATCACCTAACTCCTAGACTGACACCAAGAAGGTGCCAAACAGAAAATAACTTGTTTGTCCCAATGTGTGTGGTCAGCCTGGGTATAAAGATCCTCAGGTTCAGTAACAAGATTTCAGTTTGACCCTACCCACTAGGGGTGACATGCATGAACAGGACGGCGCCAGTTTTTTGGTGTGTTTTGAGCCCCAAAACCCTGTCGTAGACCTGTATGACAGATGTGTGAACTGTTCTACGCCAAAACTCGGCACATGCTGCGACAGCCCGGAAACTTTTGTATGCGCCAATTCTACGTGTGCCGGACTAATACGCCACACCACATTTATGAATGTGTCAGAACAAAATATGGCATGAAACGGCCGTACCCATCCATACCAATTTCATAGTCGCCAAGCTCAGACAATTTTCTGCCACGAAAAAACATGTATCTTTTTTCTACATGGAAACAATTTATAAAGTGCTGTGTAGACACTTTTAATACATACTGAACGATGCTACAATTCTAACACTACACTGAGAGAAGTATGACTATCGAGACGGCGCCATTTCATTTTTCCCCATTTGTATCAGTTTTTTCCCAGGGTTGCCCCGTTTTACTTTTTACCATTATACATGTGAAATAGATATGAGATAGAAAGACAGACAGATAGATAGATAGATAGATAGATAGATAGATAATTATGGGGTAGATAAGGGGGTAGATAGATAAATAGATAGATATGGATAGATATGGGATAGTAGATAGATATGGGATGATAGATAAAAGATAGATAGATAGATAGATATGAGATAGTATGGATAGTAGATATTAGTAATAGATAGATAAAGATAGTATGGATGATAATAGATAATAAATAAAAATTTAAGAAATGGGGAAAATAGATATGAGAAGATCCGGATGATAGATAATAGATAGATAGAAAATGAGAAAATAGATAGATAGATATGAGTAGATAAAGATAGATATGAATAGAAGATTGGGATAGACAGAAAAGATAATAGATAGATAGAAGATATGAGTAGATAGATAATAGATATGGATATATAGATATATAGATAGATAGAATAAGTGAGATACATATAGATAGATATGAGATAGATATGGATATATAGATAAATAATGAATAGATAGATAATAGAGTAGATATGAGATAGATAGATAGATAGAATAGATAAGGAATAGATATAGATAGATATGAAGATAGATTGATTAGGGATATATAGATAGATTATGAGATAGATATGATAGATAGATAGAAAGGATTATAAGAGACAGATAATATGAGATCTAGATATGAAGATTATAAGTAGATAATAGTAATGGATATATGATTAGATAGATAATATTGGATAGATAAAAGATAGATTCTGATAGATATGGGATAGATAGATAGATATGAGATAGATAGATATGATGATAGAGAGATAGATATGAGATGAAGATAGATATGATATAGATGAGATAGATAGATAATAGGATAGATAGAGTAGACTAGAGATAGATAGATATGGATGATATAGATAGATATGAGATAGATAGATAGATAGATAGATATTGAGAGATAGATAGTATAGATAGAAGATAGCATAGATAGATAAATAGATAGATAAGATATGATAGATAGATAGATAGAATTAGATAGAGATAGATCATGCCGGGACACGGGTAGTGCCAAGGTAGGGCAGACCGCCTAGGGCGCCTACCCTCAGCCTATCCCAAGGTCGCCGTCAGGGCCCCGAGACCCTCGCCGCGGCTTCCAGGCCCTGCGCGTGGGCCTGAAGCGCTTGCGGTCATCTGTGACGCTTCTGCGGAGCAAGAGCAAGCCCCCGCCCCGCAGGACAGTCTCGTCGCCCTCTCCCCATCTCCCCGTAGGAAACGCTGGATCCTCCGTGATCTGGCAGGGGCGACACAGCGGGGGGCGCCGGGTCCTCATAGCACTGAGGACTCCGCCGCGGCCCCGTGCGCCTCAGCCGCAGCGTCGCATGGCGTGATGTCATCGCGACGCTGCCTCTTCCTCTTGCGCACAGCGCGTCAATAGGCCGTGCGCAGCCCGAGAGCTGCCGGAGGAGTCGCCGCCGGAGAGCTGGAAAGGACAGAAGGGAGCTGCACCGCCCGGAAAAGGGTAAGTATTAAATTTGTAGTTTTTAAGTAGCCTGCCATGTGGCCACCATAGGTAATAAACGCTGCCTGTGGCCCACCCTATATCCCGCCTCGCGCCCCTATAATGCCTGCCTGCGGCACCCATATTGCCTGTTTGCGGCCCCCTATATCCAGCCGGCGGCCCCAATAATGCCTGCCAGCGGCCCCCAATAATGCCTGCCTGTAGCCCTATAAGCCTGCCTGTGGCCCCCATAATGCCTGCCTGCGCCCCCCATAGCCTGCCTGTGGCCGCCACCCATAATGCCTGCCTCGCCCCCCCTATAGTTGCCTGCCTGCCGCCCTCCCCATAAGCTCCTGCGGCCCCCATAAATGCCGCCTGCGCCTCCCTAAATCCTGCCATGCGTCCCCCGCCCTATATCCTTCCCTGCGGCCACCTATATTCTGCCTGTGGCCCCCATAACGCCAGCCTTGGCCCCCATACCTGCCTGTGGCCCATATAATGCCCTGCCTGCGGCCCCCAATAATACCCCTTGCGCCCCCTATAATACCTGCCTCTGCAGCCCCCTATAATGCCTGCCTGGTGCCCCCATAAGCCTGCTGACCCCATACGCCTGTCCTTGGTCCCACATAACGCCTGCCTACCCCCATAACGCTGCCTGAGGCCCCTAAGCAGCCTGCCAGTGGCCCCGTACGCCGGCCTGACCCTGTAAAGGCTGCCTTGCCCTAAGCCTGCTGTGGCCCCCATCACGCCCTGCCTGGTGCCCCATAAATGTACCCTGCCTGGGCCTCCATACCCCCTGCCTGAGCCCCCATAGCCTGCCTGTGTCCTCCCATAACACGCCTGCCGAGCCCCCATACGCCTGAGCCTGAGGTCCATACGCCTGCCTGGGCCCCATACGCTCTCCTGTGGCCCATACGCCTACCTGAACCCCTGTACGCTGCCTGGGCCCCCTATATGACCTGCCTGATTGGCCCCATACTCCTGCTGAATGCCTCCCCATTACGCAGCCTGGTGCCCTCAGTAACGCCTGCCAGGTGCCACCATAAGCCTGCCTGAGCCCTCCATAATTACGCACTCCTGTAGCCCCTATTATATAACACGCCTGCCTGAGTCCCATACGCCTGGCCTGAGCCCACAAACGCCTTCTGTGCCCCATACGCCTGCTGTGGCCCATAAGTCCTCTGAGCCCCCATAAAAACGACCTCCAGTTGCCCCTAATCCTGCCGTTTCCGCCCAAAGAGCTAGCGCCTGCCTGTTGCCCCCAAACGCCTGACTAACCCCCATAACGCCTGCCTCGTGGCCCCTATACGCCCTGCCTGAGCCCCTATCAACGCCTGCAGGTGGCCCCTATGATGTCCTGCCTTGGCCCCATAAAACGCTGCCATTTGCCCCATACGCCTGCCTTGTATCCCATAACGCCTACCAGAACCCCTAGCTATATATTATGCCTGAGCCCTAGCATATATACCTGCCTGATGCCCCTATATTTATATACCTACCTGTCTAAGGGACAATATCAAAAATATACCCTCCTGACTGAGAGGGCATATCTATATAACCTGTCTTGAGTAATAGGTAACTATATATACTATAATTAAGGAGTTACTACTTGTGAAATGTGAGGAATCTATAGATATTTGAGTCCAAACCTCAGGGGAACAGTCTTGGGCCGGGAGCAATTGCATGAAAGGTGTGAACCGGATGGAGAATAAAAGGAAAGTTGAACGACGCTGAACAGAAAAGAACGTCTCCGGTAGTACTGAAATGTAATGCAGTGTATCACTATATTTCTGCAGAGTCTACGATACAACTAGTAGTCTACCACTATATGGTCACTGTAAGGCTGGTGGTAAATGTAAATAGAGCCTGTGGTACAGCTGATAGTCCCATGTGGGGGTTCATTCGTTCAGGTCTGCAGGATTATTTGAGCCTTACATAGTAATAGTTTTGGGCTCTTGGTTTTCGTAGGATTGTTTTTAATAACAATCATTTGTCAGTATTAGATTTGCTCCATGTATCGGTGGATAATTTATATTGACTGTTATTTAGGGTATTACACTGTCCATACGGAGGGGAGCGATTTTGAAAATGCAAATTTGTCAGGGCTGATTTTCATGTGCAGTGACATGCTGAGAGAAGGAAAGGAGCTATGTGGAATGGTGACAGAAAATTAGTGACAGGACCAGGCCGCAGGGTGAGAGGAATTAGTGTGTGTTGGGGGGGGGTATATTTTTGAGAGCGAGGGTGGTGGGGCGCCATTGGCTGTACTCTCCTGTAGGGCACCTAAATGCCTTGTTCCCGGCCCTGAGATAGATAATAAATAGAAAGTGGTATAGATAGATAGATGAGATTGATAGATAAGATATGATAGAGAGATAGATAATATAGATAATAGATTTGGATATATAAAATATGTAGGAGATAGATAATAGATAGAAGATAGATAAATAGATATGGATAGATTAGATAAAAAAAGATAGATAGATATGGGAATAGATAAGATAGATATATATGAGATACGATAGATATTAATAGATATGAGATAGATAGATATTAGATAGATAGATAAGATAGATAGATAAATAGATATGGTGATATTATTAGATATGAGAAAGATTAGATATGAGATAATAGATATGTGATAGATAAGATATGTGATAGATAGAATGGGATAGATAGATAGAATAGATAGATAGATAGATAGATGATAAAAGATAGATATGGGAAAGAAAGATAATATGAGAGAGTATGATAGATAGATAATAGATAGAAGGGATAGATAGATAGATATGAGATAGATACCGTAAATAAATAGATAGATAGATAGTAATAGAATAAAAAATACAGAATATAGGGTAAAAAACACCTTATTTTAACACCTAAACACCTAAAACTTAACGTGTTTCGCATGGTATACCCATGCTTCATCAGAAGGGCAAAATGATGAAGCATGGGTATACCATGCGAAACGAGTTAAGTTTTTTTTAGAGTTTTTATAATGAAGTGTTCTCATCTTTTTAAACAATAAATCACTCTTAAAATAAGGGTTTTGTTTACGCCTATATTCTCCAAGAGAGCTCGCAATTCCGTATTTTATTATCCTATAATCTTGTATTGACTGTTTTTATGTCACTATACGATTCACGGACACCAGGCTGCCTAAGACGGGGAACCCATAAGTAGAAATCATAACTATATGTAGAGTTGTGCGCTCCTCCTATTATACACACAACTCCTCCGGAGAGGTGAGCTTTAAAATACATCTAAGTTTCTACGCACATGTAATTCATACTTCACTACCGTTGCGCCTGTTGTATTTCTCATTTTCCATATATTCTATATAGATAGATATTTATATTGATGTCTAGAAGATATAGGATAGATAATTAGAGAAGATAGAAAGAATATGGGATAGATAGATATGGTATAGATAGATATGAGATAGATAGATAGATAGATATGGAGAGAAGATAGAATGAGATAGATGCCATAGATAGGTAGATCGATAGATAAGCTAGATAGATAGATAGAAAGATAGATAGATATGAGATATAAGGTATGATATATGATATGAGATAGATAGATAGACGATACTATATTGATAGATAGATATGAAATAGATTAGATAGGAAATATAGATAGGATATGAGATAGATAGATATGGGAATATATAGATATGATATGGAGATAGAGTAGATAGGAATATATAAGATAGATATGAGAAAATTAGATATGGGATATATAGAAAGATATGAGATAGATAGATAGATAGATATGGATGATAGATAATAATAATACGATAGATAGATAGATATGAGAGAGATAGATATGAGAATAGATGAGATAGAGATAGAAAGATATGGGAATATAGATAGATATGAGATAGATAAGATAGATAGATAGATAATAGATAGATAGATAGATATGGGATATATAAATAGATAATGGATATATAGATTGATATGGGATATATAGATTGATATGTGATATATAGATGGATATTGGATATATAGATAGATATGAAGATAAGTTAGATAGATATGGGATATATAGATAGATAGATATGAAGATTGAATAAAAGATAGATAGAATAATAGATATGAGTTAGATAGAAGATAGATAGATAGATAATGATAGATAGATAGATGATAGATAGATATTATAGATAGATAGGATAGAAAGAGATAGATAATATGAATAGATAGTATATGGGATATATATATAATATGAGATAGATAGATACATAAGATGGATATGAGATAGATAATAGATAGATAGATAGATAGATAGATAGATAGATAATATATATGAATAATAGATATGAGATAGATAAATAGATATGAAGATAGATAGATAATATAGATAATAGATAGATAGGGGATATATAGATAGATATGAGATAGATAGATGATAATGTGAGATAGATAGATAGAATGAGATAGATTGAGAGATATGAATAGATAATAGATATAATAGATAGATATGCCATAGATAGATAGATATATAGATAGATATGAGATAGATAGATAGATATGAGATAGATAAATAGATATGGGATAGATAGATAGATATGTGATAGATTGATAGATTGATAGATAGATAGATAGATATGGGATAGATAGATAGATATATAATAAGAGATAGATAATAAATTGATTATGAGGATAGATAAGATAATATATAATAGATATGGGATAGTAGGAAGATAATAATATGGAATGATAGATAGATTAGATAATAATAATAGATAGATAGATAGATAGATAGATAGATATGGGAATATAATAGATAGATTTGAGTTGATATATATATAATAGATAGATAGATATGAGGATAGATAGAATAGATAGATAATAGATATGAGATCGATAGATAGATAGATAGATAGATAGATAGAAGATAGATATGAGATAGAATAATAGATATATAGATAGATAGATTGATATGAGATAGATAATGAAACAGACAGATAATAGATAAGAGATAGATAGATAATAGATAGAGAGATAGATAATAGATAGATAGATATGGAATAATATAGATAGATAAGAGATAGATAGTTTATGGGATGATATAATTGATAATGAGATGAGAATAGATATAGATTCGATTATAATAGATATGAGATAGATAGATATGAATAGATATATAAGATATGGGATAGATTAGATATGAGATAGATATATAGATATGGGGAATAGATAGATAGATAGGAGATAAGAAGATAAATAGATATGGGATAGATATATAGATATGAGATAGATAGATAGATAGATGATATGGAGTGAGATATTATGGGATAGATAGATAGATATAAAGATAGAATAATAGATAATATGAGATAGATAAAATAATTTGGGATAATAGATATGGGATAGATAATAGATATGAGATAATAGATATGGATATAAGATAATTATGAGATAGATAGATAGATGAAGATAATAGATAAATAGATAGATATTGAATAGATAAATAGATATGGATAGATAGATAGATATGAGATTGATTATATAGTTAGAAGATTTGGGATAGATATGGGAAATAGAATAGATATGGATAGATAGATAAGATAGATTGATAGATGATAGATTAGATAGATAGATAGATAGATAGTTAATATGGATATATAGATTAGTATGAGATAGATAGAGATAGATAATTAATAGATAGGTAGATGATTTGGATAATAGATAGATATTTCATAGATAGATAGGTGATAGATAGATATGAAATAAGACAGATAGATAGATAGATTTGAAATAACAATAATAAGAGATATAGATAGATAGTAGTAATACGGGATAGATAGATAGATAGATAGATAGATAGATATGGGATAGATATATATGGGATAGATAGATAGAACTAGATATTAGACAAAAAGGGAAGATAGACACTAAGAGAAAGTTAAACAATGGATAGATACATTTTTTCATTCCTGCTACACTTAGTGTGTATGGTATAAGTATTTGATATATATAGAGATATAAGTAATATATATACTATATATATATATATAAATAATACTATATATATAATATATACTTATATATATATATGTATATACATTTAGGTATACATAAAAATCCAAGGCTTAATCCAAGGACCAATCCACCAACAGCTCCGATGCGGGCCTACACTAAAGAACCATTCTTACCTCTCTTGGTGCCTTTCCAGGCCTCTACACTTTCAGGGCATGAAGGTCCCAGCTACACTCTGTTCTGATTAAAACCAGCCTATGTGGATGGGCGGAGTGCAAGACCAAGATGGAGGCAGCTACTCCCCCATATAAAATCCCCAAAACCCATAAAATGGTCAGCACTTTCAAGAGCATTTTAAATGAAATGGCGCAGCTGCATGCTGACGTAGCAGCAACACAAAGCTAATATTCAAAAACAGATCAGCAGCACCTGCAGGCGCCAAGAGACAGATAATGAAAATATGAATTATTTCAAGGTACAAAGTTTCAAGGAGTTTGAGATTGTCTTGGAAGTGCTGACCTTTTTTGTAGAAAGATAGAAGAACTAGAGATACACGTATATTAGCAATAAATAGATATGAGCATCGTGCAGTATGCCAATGCCTTGGTTGCATTCACATCACTGATGACAGTAGGGAGGCAGATGTTGCTGTAAGCTCATTCCCTCCCCAAGTTACATCTCTTTTGTCTGCAGTTTTGGCTAGCCCTTATTTAATCAGATAAAGACCACCCATAGAGAGCAGTAAAAGGCTGCAGTGACCAAGTGGCCTCCATTCTGTGGATCACAGGCTCTTGTGACCTCTTGCCCTCGACTAATAACTCTTGGAAAGGAAGGGACCATAGTGGTGCTAAGTGAGCTGTTTCCAGAGTTATTTGCATGTGATGATTTGGTCTCTGCCCTTTACTGATTATTCCCACTAAATCCTGTCTACACTGTCTAATTTCTCAAAATCCCGACGACTCCCAACAGAATGGTTAAATACATAGGACCCATTCCCATCACATTTTGCCATACTTTTGCCCCACAGAAACCTATAGAGATAGTCTACATTTGTATCCTCTAGACTTTGATGCTTACATTATTTATACTAGATAGAAGGACCAGTTTTAAATACAAATGAATTAGTACGAGCAATCTTGTTCCACAGGATAAACCCATGAACAACCAGATTGGTGGTAGTAGAGTCCAAGCTAAAGACCCCCACAATGACATTAGGACCACCCTTTACAAAAATAGCTTCAGCTACTCTATCAGTTCTATTATGGACGATGCTTTAGAAATTTTGTATTCTCCATAAACTGCAAACCCCTAATACAGGCAGTCCCCGGGTTGCGAACGGGATAGGGACTGTAGGTTTGTTGAATTTGTATGTAGGTCGGAAGAGTTATATTTATTAAATGTTATTTCAGCTAAAGATTTTTTTTATTTTTTTTTTTTGTTTTTGGATAGCTGCGAGGGAGGTTTTATACATTTCTTTTGCTGTCTGTGCCCCTTTAAAGAAGATTTCACCTCATTTTCATCTCATGTGCTGCTGTGGCATGCTGGCACTTGTCGTTCCACAGCTACTCTCTTCTGTGGAACATGGAACTACAAGTGCCAACATTCCCCAAAACCTCTTTTTGTAACTAGGGGACAGATGTAAGTCGGAACGGTGTAAGTCGAGGACTGCCTGTATATGAATCTATTTTGATCAGCATCCTTCTATAAAAATCAAACCCAGGAATTGGATGACTAGCAATTTCCTGATATCGCTAGTGTAGGTCGAAGAAAAATCTTGGAGACGGGCATGGGAGCTACGGATGACTGAGGAATATAGTCTAAGATCATCGGCAGAGCGGAGAGAGCGGGTAGGGTGGTGACGGAGATGTAGGGGGGGTGCAGCACAGTGGAGACCTGTATATAGTTGTACTGTCTGGGTGGCAGGTCCATCCGATTTCTTTATAAACCCTTCCATATTTATGAAACATGGCCGTCACCATTGGAACCTAGCCTCTTACTTCTTCTCACCCTAACACCCAAGGGCGCGGTCACCAACGGATAGGACAAAGTACCGACCATGTTTTGCCGTCCTTATTTGTCCTGTATTGCACCCGTCCCCAACGCCGCGGGTGGGGGGGGGTGTAGGCTTTCCCTCCGCATGAGCATAAAAAAGCCCTCCCCCTTGCCCATTGAGAACCACAGATTCCTGTCCGAGAAACGAGGACGGTACTTAGGATTGTGCTGTCTACAATGTTTTGCCGCTCGGAGCAGCCGCGGATAAAACCGCCCCGAAATTCGGAAAGACCCGAGCAGTGGGGCTGCTGCACTGGATTTCCATAGCAGCACAAATTGTGCTCATTTTTGGCCGGTTTTTCAGGCGGTCTGAAAAACCACAAACCGGCTGAAAAACCGGCTGAAAACCCGTGCAGTGGGGACATGCCCTAATAGATTGTAAGTTCTCACGAGCAGGGTCCTCACAGCTCGTGTGTCATCTGTAAGTAGATTTTCATCGTGCAATGTATGCTATTTTTGTTTTCTGTACCTACACCCTTCACATTGTAAAGTGCTGCAGAATATGTTGGTGCTATATAAATAAAGGTTTATTATTATTATTATTATTATTATTTTATTATATCATAAGACAGAGTATTTGTAAATAGGAACAAATAGTAAATATGTTTCATTATTAATAGTAAAAAAAAAAATGTAATATAGATACAAGTGACATGGAATTAACAGATTGTGCCACTAATAACTATGATTCACACTGGGCAATTATTGTTATGATCGCTCAAAAAACTGTCATTCAGCTTTATTACGCAAGATCCACAGCTGTAATATGGTGCATTTCAACTGCAATACCTGGACTACCCATGGTTTAGGTCAGGGCTCCCCAACCCCAGTCCTCAAGACCCACCAACAGGTCATGTTTTCAGGATCTCCCACAGAATGTACTGACCATAGTGATATCACCTGTGCAATGCTAAGGAAAGCCAGAAAACATGTACTGTTTTGGTGGACCACGAGGACTGAGTTAGGGTTCCCCATGTGTTTATTGAACCCGAAATTGAGGGTCTATAGCGATCTAAGTTTTGGTTAGTAGAACAATGGGAGGTGCACTGAACCCTAAGGCCATGTCTACACAACACAGGTTTTTGGTCAGATATTTGGCATATTCAGTATTTTGAATCTTCCGAAAATCCGACTGTAACCAGAGCTGCACAAACAGCAATAAAAAAATCTGTGCTGGAGTCTACATTTTTATCCGGTCAGTTTTGAAATCCTCTGAATTCCAGAGGATTTTAAAACTCTGTAAAATCCCCGGATTCTGCTGTTGGATTTTCCATACAACCAAAGTACGTGGCGACGGCGAAATTCGCAAAAACAAACTGCGGTGTTAAGCGCAAATCTGCAGCAAAACCACAAATCAGCAGTGGTTAAAATGCCGCTCGGATTTTGGAACAGCATTTTAACATGCTGTGAACTACAATCTAAGGCAGGGGGTGTCAAACTGCGCCTCCAGCTGTTGGAACTACAACTCCCTATCATTGCATTTGTAAAAATCTATAACAGTGGCAATGATGAGTTGAATTTTCCCAACAGCTGCAGGGCCGCAGTTTGACACCAGTGTCTTACAGGTAGGAACACATAGGTGACCGGCGTGCGGTTGTGAGCTATGGCAGTAACAACAGCCGCATCATATATTTCCTGCCTTCAGGATAAGTTCACACAATGGATTTTAGTGAGAAATTAGATGTGGATTCCAAGCCAGATTCCATGTTAAAATCATTGCGTAATCTGACTCATTTGAATGGCCCGTCCGTGCTGTAGTTTACACTGTGTACTATAGCGCAGATTTTTCACATCCGCAAGTAAGGTTTATTAGCAGACTGCAAAGTCAATGTAAAAAAAGAAAAACGAAAAAAAAAAACAGTAAAATGTGTTCCCACAGTGCAGATTTTTGCAGGCATTTCTGCAACTATTTCACGCGTACATTTTTCATCGCCAAAAAAAAGTGCATCAAAAGCAGCATGAATTTTATTCAATGTTTCAAGCTGTTTAGTGGTGTCTTTTTTTTTCTTTTCTTTTTTTAAAATAATGTCTATAGGAACATAGATTTTGTGATGCATCTTTTTCTGGTGCATTTTATTCCATCACATAAAATGTGATCCATCGTATGAATTGTAATATGGGAAAATGCCACAAAAATGTATAAAAAAGCTTAAAACACAGACATTTACAAATGCGTTTTTTGGGTGCAGATAAAAAAAACACATTGGGAGGTCTATGAAACGCCACAAACTGCACGAAAAAATATTTGCTATACATAGCACACGGCATTTGGAAAAACTGCCTCAAGAAAGGCCTATTGTTTGTTCCATGGCTATTGCAAGTGGTGTAACCTGTGCGCGCTGCAATACACCTGCTGTTGAAAGTACGTGCTGGCCAGCCCCCTATCGCTCTTGTTTTCCCCGACGCGTACTCGGGGAACACGCTGGGTTATCATAGTAGTCAACGGGTGCTATGATTTAACGTATTTGCGGGACACATTGCAGCGCAATTATGCACCAAAGCACACCGCGGGCAAGAAATGCAATCGTTGAATATAGTCCAAAGGGTTAAGTTCACACGGCAAATGTTCGCTCTGCGATTTCACGGTGTATTTGCGCTCTAATACGAGCGAGAGAATTAGTAATTTTCCAATAGTCCCTGATAGAGAACTATGGATTACGTCTCCTCCTCCCCGCTCATACTGAACACCACGGGTAATAATTTTAAATGGTAACTTATTCGCATGTCGCTGCTAGTAGATGTACATGTCTAGAGTTGCCTGCGGGCTTTTGGTCTCCTCCCCCCCTCCCCCATGTTGCGGGAGCACGCACCGATCAGTGCAACTCCCAAACACCCAGTAAATTGCGGGCCGTACATGTCCACTTATCTCCCACACGTTACAATACAATCGTATTGTACGGAGCGGTAGAGGAGGCGAAATCCATAGATCTCTAAGAGAACTGTGGAATTAGCATAATTTCGGCGCGCATCTCGCTCGTATTAGAGTGCAAATACTATGCGAAATACACGCCGAAATTTGCCTGTGTGAACACACCCTTAGGGCTCGTTCACACGGCTTATTCTGGCACTGATTTCAGCCGTATTGCGTGCCGTATTTGCGCTCCAATACGGCTGAAATCCCGTCCCCAGTCATTATGTAATGCACATTTTCTCGAGCGGGGAAAAGTGACATGTCAATAATTTACAGCGTTAAGGCGCCGAGAATATTGAATGACTATGGGGCTCGCTGCCGAGTACCGCCCCCCGCCCCCGACTGCAAGGCAGCCGGCGTAATTGCGGGGGGGAAATCCGTCCCCTCCCCCCCGGGGGAAATTACGTCGCAATAAAGCCTGTTAAATAGCCTAGGGGAACATAAAACGAGCCCAATGAGTGTAGAGCTTTATCTTATGTATCCTTATTAAATTCTAGTCAACATCTGGCTGGGGCAGTTTTTGCTTGAAAAAAGCGCCCAAATAAAACAACTTATGGGCGGGGAGGAGGGCAGCGGGGCAGGGGGGGGGGGGGGACGTTTGTGGGGGGGGGCTTTTTTTTGGCAAAAACACAACACTGTGAAACATTCCTTAAGCGCTATTTGGTGCATATGAGCAGAGTTGTTTCTGCCACATATGAACATTCCCCTATAGGCAGAGTTGTCTGTATATTAATATGTCCTCTATCACATTACATAATTTTTCCGTCATGAGGAATAATTACGTATTTGCTCTGTGTCTTGCGCTCGCCCCTCACGGATGTTTAGTTACAGACTTTAGCTTCTTTTCTGCCTATCAGATGTCCTAATTAGAATTCAAAAACTCAGACGTAGTTGCAAATGTCAGATCCTTACATTTCAGATCAAATATTTAGAGTGCTGTAAAATGGAGCTTTTCTATTTGAGTAAGCGCCGGACGCGCTGAACAGACAGAAGAATGGGATGCATTCAGCGAGCTGACATAAAGTAAACACTGCTCCACTGTACAGGGGCTGTATGGGGAAGTCCACAGCCGAACAATATCATGAAGGCCGCTATTCTTCATTCACCTCTTGCTCTTTCTGACGCTTAACAAGAGTAATAAAAAAATTGCTTTATGGCGTTATACAACTTGTGTATTTATAACAGGGCGAAGCAATGGAAATGTTTTGCATATGCTACATAAAGTTATGTACGGGCAACGGTATAGAATGAATAATTAAAGAAGACCTTCTCCAGCTCGGACTAGGTTTGCTCTATTTAAAGGGGTTGTTCCCTCACTATACATTAGATTCCATCTTTCTCAGTCTGCTTTCTAGGTTTTCACTTTGAAAATTCAGTAGGGGCGTGTTTATCTGGCTTCTACTAGGCAGCAGTAGAAGCCAGGTCTGTAAGCTATAACAACCAAGGTAGCTTATGCAGCCCTACAAAGGGAATATCTAGGAATAGGTAGGACACAGTTATGACCTATATTGCAAAGTGAAACTTGTTTTCAAGATCTTTAACATAAAAAGAAAATCCTTGTAGATGAACAACCCCTTTAACCATACCTCCAAAGTGTCCCCATATTTTGGAGGGACGTCCCCCATTTTTAACCCTATGGCCCTCAGTCCCTGCTCACTCTATAATATGTCCATTTTTTTACTTGTGAGATTTAATTTGCGTCAAGTAAACAGACTAACTAGCTTTAAAAAGTTCTGATTAGAGCTTTCCCAGTTATATATTTAACATACCAAGTTTACTTAATATTTCATCACTGGATACCACAATGCAATCCTTAAAATATGTCCCTTTTTGGCCATCTAAAAAGTTGCCGTGTATGTTTATGGGTGTGGTTAGAGGTGTGTTTTGGTGTTTGGGTGTGGTTGGAGGCGTGGCCTGATGTGTCCCTCTTTGTAATCTCTAAAAGTTGAGAGGTATGCCTTTAACTACTTGCTGATCGACCATGAATGTTTAACGTCCGGACAGTGGCTGTATAAGGCTATGTTCACAGGGTGTATTTGAAGGGCGTAATTACGCCCCGCAATTACGCCATGTGACCGGGGGCGGGAGCGGGGGACTGAGCAGGGGGCCAGCACTTCCCGGCCAATAGAACTGAATTGCTAGCGGCGCGTATTTGCGCTAGTAATTCACATTGTCAATTATCACCCCCCCTCGATTCGCCGGGCGGGGAGAAGGAGACGTAATCCAAAGTTTCACTGAAAGAGAACTAGTGCATTACCGTAATGAATGGGACGTTTCGGCCTGTAATTGGCGCACAATGGCACGTAAGTTATACGGACCGAAAATACGCCATTTTAAGTTGTGTGAACAAATGGGCCTAACTCTGCACGACGTTCATGGAATGCATTGTGCACTGCACAATTTGTGGACACCGTGCTATCACATCAGCCATCTTCACCACTGAGAAAGGCAAGGACAGTTTGATTACCGAACGCCGCCTTTTTTGGTAGCAGATCCATGAACCTGCATACACAGAACAGACAGAGAACCTCCGTTAGTTACCCAGGCAGGAGAAACTGTCTTGATCCTGCTGATCATTCAGACCCAGACTAGCTCTGCAGTAAAGGCTTGTCACCATAGCAGTTTTTTTTTAGTTTTTGGAGTTTTTAAAACCATCTGTCAACCTTTACATTGATTTTAAATAAAAATTTGTTTGCAGCAGTCCCACACTGCACATTTCTGCAGATGTTTTTTTACACCCCACGTAACGAAAAAACGTAGAACAATTTCCATTCTTACCGGCCCAGTTTTTATTGGGAGAACATGAACAGGTCCATTATGAGGGGACGGGCAAATACCAAGACTGTGGACAGAGACTTGCCTCCCAAAACCTATGTCAAAATACCGGCCGTATTCTTTAATCAGAATCCAGCCTGTATTTTAACCTGCCGTGTGGACGCAACCTAAGTGCTGGGGATGTAGTTACCCTGGATTTCCCCTGTAACTGGGGCTAATATGTCAGCACCAGTAACCAAAAAAAAGTGTGATATAAAAATGCCCCCAAACGTATTTTTGAGACCTTATGGGGGGGGGGGACACAATATGTAAACTAGTATAATAAAAAAAAAACACACCCACACAGAATAACATTTTATCAAAATGAATAGCAACTTTGAGCCCTGCCGCCGACCCCCTAACTTTATATCACCTATACATGAAAGTCCGTGATGGCAAAGTGACAATTACAAAACTTATTTTAGCACCACTTCTGCTGTTACAAAAATAATTTTAAAAAAAATGTGGAAAACAAACTTTATATATACAGTATATTTCCTTATAATATTTACAAAAACAAAAATTAAAAAATTAAAAAAATACAAAAAAAATAAAGCCAAAAAATATAACAAAAAAAAAGGCGGGGGAAAACTAGTAAAAAAGGGGAAAAGAAAGCGTAAAACCCCACACATACTACTGAAAAGAAATATTTCCGGGCAAAAAGGGGGGGAAAAAGGGGCCCCGGTCCGGAACTGGTCAACAAACATATACGGTTTCTGCATTGGACAAAAGTGTAGTAGACCATCCTATTGTGTCTAATGCATAAGGTGTATACATTCGAAAAATAAATTAGTTTTTTTGAATTAAAAATAGTTTGCCCTATTTTAACAACAAATATGGTTTACGGTTTTGCATCGGGCCCCAAAGGATGGTTGACCGGATTGGGGGTGGGAAAGCAAAAAGGGTTTTAAAACTTTTTCCTAAGTAGGGCAAAAAACAGCCAAATTCAGAAAAATTTTGCCCCGTGAGCTTCCTCAAACATCATGGAAAGCTAAAGGATACTTTTTTTTGGGTATTCTGATAGATGCCAAGACGTATAGGGCCTTACAGAGGGGCGAGCATAGGGCAGAACCGGGCAAATTGCCCCAATATCTATGAAGGTCAGAGTATTCATCTCCCTGGCTTCAGTGCCAGTTACAGTATTTAGGTGTTTTTTCATTTAGATTTTTCCTTGTGATTTTGTGCTTTATGTTGCCTTGAGACCACTTCTGTTGAACCCCTCACTGTCCCTTTTCCCTTTTTTAAAAGTTTTTGAGGGTCCTATTAAAAACCAAAAACCATTTGTTCTTTTTTTGGGCCATTAGGTTTTCCCCTTTTCCCAGTTTTTAGCCCTTTGGAAAAAACCTCCCAAAAAAAATAAAAAACCCCGGGGGGGCGCCGCTCCCCCCCCTTTAAAACAATGCATTGGTTTTTGACCCCTTTTCCTGAATTTTTCCCCCCGCGGGGGGGTTTCCCCAGGGAAGGGGGGGAACCAAAATGTTTTAACGGGGGATTTTGACAACTTTCCCGTACTTAAAAAAACCGGGGCCTCCCCAATTCCCCCCAAACCCCTGGGGAAACGGGGCCAAATTGGGCAAAAATTTTTCCCCATTTCCCCTTTTATGGGAACCCCTAAATAAGGGTTCCAATTTTTTTGCCGGGGTTTGTCAATCCCAAAAAATTCCGGGGGAACGATTGGGATTTTTTGAACTCAAAAAATGGCTTTTCCTTTCTGATTGATTTGGGGAGGGGGCCCCGGTTTGGTGAAAAGGGCTTCCCCCGGGAAAAGGTGGGAACGACCTATCCCTTTGTAAATATTCCTTCAAATGCCCTTTTTCAAATTGCATTTTTGGGGGGGGGGGGGGGGGGGGGGCCGGGGGGGGGGGGGGGGGGGGGGGGAACCCCCATTAAAATTTTAATCAATCCTTGAAAAGTAAGGACCGTCCTCAATTCAATTGCCCCTAATGTATAGGTGGAAGAGGGATGGGCCCAAAAAAATTTTTAAACTGTCAAAAACAAAAAAATAGTCAGTACAAACCCGTTTTGGGAAAAATTTAAAAATATAGGTGGCATGCTGGTGTGGCAGTCAAAAGTACGGGAAAAGGGGCCCCTTCAAGTGGGGGAAACCCAAGATTTAACTACCCTTTAGCCCACCCGTGCAAAACCTTTTTTTTTTAATTTTTAAATTTTTATTTTTTTTAAAAAAAAAAAACGGTTTTGCGGGCCAGTTTTGTTTGTTGGGCTGTTTGGATGTGGAAGGGGGCCGATTCCCATCTGGGTTTGCACTCCACCCATTTTCACAGGCTTTTTGATCAGATTTAGGTTTTTTTAATTGGAGCCTTCTAAACCCCGAAATGTGGAGGTCTGGACAGACACCAAGAGAGGGCAGTGGTGGGTTCCCCCTGAATTGGGGTTCACCTTGCCGCGGTAGGTGGGCATTTACCTCACTGGAACGCTTGGTCTACTCTCGCCATTTCCGCTATCTCTCTGCTAACTCTCTTCGCGATCCTCTTCAATCAGGTTTCCGCACTTTACACTCCCAAAAAAATGCTCTAACAAAGTCTCCCAATGTTTTCCTCACTGTAAACTCGGGGTAACTTCTTGCTGTTTCTTTGGGTCTCTCTGCGCATTTGCAGTGATCCCCATCTTCTCCCCCATGTACCCCCCCGGGTATCCAGGACACTGCTCTCTTGGTTCTCTTCCACCTCTTGACGTTATTCAGTGTTCATTTTCGGGTTCTACCTCCTCTCCTCCCTCTTGCGTGGGGCCCCTCAGGGACCGTTTTTGGGCCCTTCCTCTTTTTCAATCATACAGCCCCCATTGCCCAAACCTTACAGTTTGGCTTCCAGTACCATCTCTACGTGATGAACTAAACTAACACTTCCCCCCGAGACCTCACCCCTGCCCTGCTAACAAAAAAAACCATTGATTGTCTGTCCGCTGTCTTAACTTTTAGGGCCTCCCTTTTTCTTAAACAAAACCCTCATTTAAAAGGGGGAATTTTTTATTTCATCCCGCCATTACAAACCCAAACCCCCCCCTGCTATCTCTCTGTGTGTGTGGCCCACCATAACTCTAGGAAACGGGCCCCGCTGTCTGGGGGTTATACAAATTTCGGATCTGTCCTTACCCCCTATACCCAACCCCTGGGCCGTTTTTCCTTTCCCCCCGCACCCCCCAAGGGAAAAAAATTTTCCAGGTTTTTAAAGTCCCCTTTTTTCCCCAATTGGGTGGAAAAAAGGCCCAAACTTTTAAATTTTGGTTAGGCTTTCTTTTAAATTTCATTTTTCTGGGGGTTCCCTCTGTTTTTAAACCGGGAAAACCCCTCCTTTTTGCTTAATTTGGGGGGTTTCCCCCTTCCTGTAAAAACCCTTTTTCTTCCTTTTTTTCCCCCTTTAATTCCCCTTTGTCCTTTTTTTGAAGGGCAGCACCCGGGCTTTCTTTTTTTTCCAGCGCTTTACTGATCCCTCTCCCCTGTGTCAGCATGCATTGGCTGCCTTTTCAGAAAAGAATAAAACCCCAAATTTTCCTCTCCCCCATAAGCTCTCCAAAAGGCTGCCCCCCCCCTCATCTCCTCTTTAAATCTATGTCTCCCACCCTCCCCGCTCTTCCGCTTGCAAATGATCTAAGCCTAAAACACCCAATCTTCGAACCCCCCTTGCCCGTCCCCAAGACTTTGCACGTTTTGAAACAGTTCTTGGAACAGGTTACCCCATGTGATCAGGCACACCACAACCCTCGCAGTTTTAAACGGGCGCTCAAAAAACCCAAATCTTCTTGGGAAACAAGCCTATCAAGACCCCTTTTAAATTGTTATCCCTCCAAATTCTGTCAAAACTTTCGTCATTTCCCTTTGTTTTTGGGCACCCACAGGCATTTACCCTGTTATGAGTATGATTGCGATGGCAGGTTCCATTTTTTTTATGTATACTACCCCTTTTTATTTTAACATGGTGGTCCATTGTAAACCAAGCACTTTTTCAGCCTTTTTTAAACCCATACCCCCAAATTTAGTTTGTAAGCTCTTGCGGGGCGGGGCCCTCCCCACCACGTGTCTTTTTGTGTAGATTTTTAAAATGTAATTTTCGGTTTGTCTGTGCTTTTTCCCCCCCCCCCTTATATTGTGAATTTGGCTGCGGAATTTGTTGGTGCTATATAAATAAAAAATTATTTTTATTATTTAAAAATTTTTTGATAAAAAATGTACAACAAAAACCCTAAAATTTTTTTTTCCATATATTTTTTAGTAGCGAAGTGTTTTTAAAAAAAATTCTCATGTCTTTTTTGACTGTTTTTAGTGATTTTAGATATTGTATTGTGTTTGCAAATATTATAGACTAGCCAAACACATCAGTTTCCTAGTTGAACAGATTCCTCAGCGGTCAGTGATTGCTGAGGCCAGCGATTGGCTCACAGTCACATGGGCACTGAACGGGACATCACTCCTGAGAGGCCGGGGAGGAACACACCGGCGCTTCGGTGGAGCGGGAACGCGGGGGGCAGTGGAAGGGGGGGAAAAAAATTTTGGGTTTTTTAAATTTTTTTGGGAAATTTTTTCTTGCCAATACAAATGCCCCAAAAACCGGGGATAAATCTCTATTTTTCAGGGCACTGAATTTGGGGAGAAAGAAATTAAAACTTGTTTTTGGGTTTTTGACCCCTCTGTCATGTGTTCTTCAATCAAAGGAAAAAGAACCAACATCTTTGAAGGAAGTAAAAAAAAAATTCTGTCTAGCAACAACTCATACAGTGCACAAGTTTTCCTCATCGCAGCTGTGCATAGAGAACTGGAGCCGTGTCAAAAGACGCTCATCTCATTGATGACTATCTCCGAACTGCCAAGAAGTGAGGCTCGATACTAAATGTTAGCTTTGACATATGAAAAAGCAAAACTGCTTCTATTAACATTTTTCTTTTTTTCCTATTTTGCTTTTCACTTTTTTTTGTATGGTTATTAAAAGATTTTTTTTTTACTGAATCATATAATAGAAAACAGAAGTTCTATTTGTTGCAGTATTATTTAAAGGGGCTTTCCACTTACCTTTGTCACTTACTGTATTACACAAAAAAATGATTGATTAGAACAAGCAGTGTGTAATTCTTACTTTCCCCCCATGGGGCGTGCAGGGGTTTTTCCCCACTGACTACAGATGATAACTCTGGGTCTTATCAGAGGGATTCTTTGTGATCAGCTCATCGTCAATGGACCTTTTCTAACAATTGGCTTTTGTCCTAAGCAAGAAACAATCAAAAGGAGGGGGAACCCTTTATAAATATACCCTAAACCCGGTGCAGATTTTGGAAAAAAAAGGGCAGGAAAAAAAAACACCCCTTGTGAACCACGATCTGCGTTTTCATGAAAAACAATGGGAAGCCCAATACAGGCCGTGCCGTTTATCACTGGGTTAGGCTATGTGCATCACCCCTTAAAAAAATAAATTGTATGTTATTTTACAGAGGGAAATTTCCCTTTTATATTTTATTATAACACGTTCAGAAATGACCTTGCCTGCTGTAGTGAAGTTGTATTGTTTTACCTCATGTTGTGCTTGGCTGAGGCTACACTTACACATACAGGAACTAGGGTGGTTATGTTTAATAGGTCAAAACATCAGTTTGAATCCATAGCTAGAGCAATCCCCTAGCCCGGGTTCCTTTTATGTTAAACTTTTTTTGGGGGTTGTCCAGATTATTTTTTATTTAAAAAATTTTCTTCAAACTTTTGGTTTCCTAATTTCAAAAAGATTAAAAAGAAACAAAATAAAATACCACTACTCCCACTGCTCCCGCCATCTGCCATCTCAATGGGTTCTTCGGTTGACTTCTGGCTGCTGCGGTCATCCTGAAGCTACTGCAGAAACTGATTGGCTGCAGTGATCACATGCTGTTGATGATGTCCCCATCTGACAGCCAATCAGTTGTGAGCATGTGAACAATGCAGCCAATCAGTGGCTCCAGCAGTCTCAAGCCGACCACAGCAGCTAGATGCCGAACAGTGGCAGCGCTGGAACGGAGGTGAGAGGAGAGGTGAGCATGTTTGTTTTTTTTTTTTTACTTTTTTTATTTTATCAGAACACCAGTAACCTAAAAATATAGTAAAAAAAACCCATCCCAGACAACCCCTTTATGTTTAGCACTCAACCTCTTATGTCAAGAAAAGGCTGGAGAAGAGAGAATTAAAGGGGTTTTCTCATCACAAGCTTTTACAGACTTGAGCTGTTGATCTCTCTTACAGCTTCAAATCCATGGGTGTGTCTCTCCTCCCAGTATTAGTGTTCCCTCACTGAAGACTAGTGACATCATCATTCTGTGTGAGCAGTGGGAGGGAGAGGATGTCACAGCTCTGCAGACCTCCTGCAATAGTTCTCATGAGGTCTGCAGAGCTGTCAGCTCCCTCCCAGGCTGCACAAGCTCATTGTAAGCAGAACACCTGCATTGCTGTAAGCAGAACACCTGCATTGCTGTAAGCAGTTATACATACAGCCTGAACCGATGAAACAAATGTGAGAAATACACTCTGCTCCCCCCTCTGTTATCAGGCAGGAGGTAGAGAGGAGCAGACTGTATAAGGCTGTGTTATATGGGTGAAGGGAACAGACTGTATAAGGCTTGTTATATGGTGGGAGAGAGTGAATCTAATACCTACAGACTCAGTAATTGCCCAGATCCTTCACATAAAGCTTGGAGAGGAGCATATATTAGGAGCTCAGAGAGCCTTTATTATATAGGCACAGTCAAAAATGAAAGCTGAGGCAACTAGTTTCACTTTCAATTTACACAGCTCATAGGGGAATAAGTTCAGAATGCAGGCAGCCAATCACAGCACAGGGTGCATGTCCTGTCCAGGGGGCATGTCCCAACAGGGCTGAACTAAATGTCAGCCAGCCTTTCACAGCAAAGGGGGCGTAGCCCGACCACTTGCTGCAGAAATAGCTGTAGATGCACAGATTAGCTCATATCTGCTATACTAAGTGATTTAGATAATACAAACCAATTGCAAAAGTGCTTATTTTTACTGTCCCCATCATTACAGATATGATCTTTGTAGCGAGAAAACCCCTTTAAAAAAGTAATAGACAGCTAAACTCAATCCCTCATGATAAAATAGACCAGTCTAATACTATTTAATCTAGTATTAATATATAATACTACTTTGCGCCCCCTCCAAGCAGTCCACAGCCTTCGTATCATCCCTTTTTTCAGCTGTGAAGACTTCCATATTGGTTGTCTCTTAACTTTTACAAAATCATAACTAAGAACTTTTAACAACTTGACCCAAGAGGACATCTCAACTACTTTTTTTTTTTTTTTTTACAGTGTCTTTTTGCAAAGTATAAAATCCAATATACCTCTGTATGTCGAGCAATTACTTGCAGCGTTCTGCTCCTCTCAACTCCCTGTCCTACCCACATAGAACTAAGTTGATTTATTTTTTTGTAAAAATATAGAAGTCAGTAAAAGTGCAGCTGGACCATAGAATCCAGTTCATGAAGAATGGAGAAGGACGCGGGCGTTGTGTGTGCCACGGTCTATGGACTTAACAGGATTTCTTGAATCCTGTCTTTAAACGGAGTACAATGCATATTGTCAAAGAATAGAGTGAGCAGGTGCGGTGGAAGCCCTGTATTCCCATGCTGGGAGTAAATGGGGTCTTGTCTATTCGAAAAAAGGGCACAGAGGCTCCACTGACAAGTCTGTCTCTTCATGACAAGAAGAGGCCTTTGTAGTCATTGTCACTTTTTCCCTGTCTATTCAGCAGAGTGAGCAACAACCAGACCATAGAAAACGTACAACAGAGACGTGTAATGTGATAAAATGTTCTGCTGCTTTTTTTGGATTCTACAGAAATAAAAATCAGAGAAGAGGTGTTATCTGGAGCATAAACTACACCTAATAGTGTTAAAGATTTAATTACGGTTTTCTGAAAACACTTTGCATGACCGAAAAATAAACCCTTTAGGATCGCAGGACCCAAAATGTGCAGTTTCACAATTACAAAGCTAATTATAGTAGATCTTGATGCTAGAAACCATCACAGTGAGCGATGATAATTGCTCATTGTGGTGGTTTCCACCCTCAAGAGCTACTATAATCTACTACTCTGTTTCCCCGAAAATAAGACCCCCAAAAAAAAACCAATGCATTTTTAGTCATGCAATTTAGAGTTGGCTGCTTTGCTATGTTTGTAATGAAATCACTCGTATATTAATACATTTGAAGTTTTGTTTTAACAATAATGTGAAAATTTTTAATCATAGGAAAAAAAAAAATTCCCTAAAAAAAAGTCTTTTCTATCTTTTTGGGTTGTTCACACGACATTTTTTTTTGATCGTTTTTTGGATCCGCAAACGGATCTAAAAATTGTCAGTGTGATTAACATTGCGTTCAATGGATCGCCGTTCACGGAAAGCGAGATTGATAGCGGGACCGGGCGGTGAGCGGGGGCCCCGAATTGTGGGGGCCGGGGCGGTGAGCCGGGGGGGATCCCGGGCCGGGCGGTGAGCGGGGGTGGATCGCGGGGGCCGGGGGCGGGGGGTGGGGAGCGGGGCGGAATTTCCCGGCCGGGACGGGGGGGCGCGGGGGGCGGGGCCGGATCGGGGGCCGAGCGGTGAGCGGGCTTTTGGGTCGGGGGACCGGGCGGTGAGCGGGGCTGGATCCGGGGGGGGGGACGGGGGGAGGGGGAGAGCGGGGGGGCTGGATCGGGGACGGTCGGTGAGCGGGGCTGGGTCGCGGGACGGCGCGGGGGAGCGGGGCTGGATCGGGGGCCGGCGCGGTGTGCGGGTCTGGATCGCGGGACCGGAGAGGTGAGCGTGGCTGGATCGCGGGACCGGCGCGGTGAGCTGGGCTGGATCGCGGGACCGGCGCGGTGAGCGGGGCTGGATCGCGGGAGTGGCGTGGTGAGCGGGGCTGGATCGCGGGACCGGAGCGGTGAGCGGGGCTGGATTGCGGGACAGGAGAGCATGAATGAGACAGGAGAACGAGAGAGACAGAGAGAGAGAGAGAGCTATTCTGAAACGTACCCGGAAAGTGGATCCGTAAAACGCAAGTGAAAAAGCATACAATACGGATCAAAATAAAGTATCAACTGATGCGCTTTTCACCTCTCAAAAACAGATCCGTAAAAAGGATCAAAAACGTCGTGTGAACAAGCCCTTTAAGAGCAAAAATTAATATAAGACACTGTCTTATTTTCGGGGAAACAGGGTATAATATTATCTATGGTGAAAATGTAAATGATCATTTTTCTCACACCAAGACAAGGCATTAAATCAGTGATCGTTTATCCTCAGTGATCGCTCAGCACTCCTCCAGTGTTAAGAATTGAGTCTATCAATGACTGAAGATGACAATAGTAAAAACAGTCATCTGATCGCTATCCCACTGAACCTGTTCTTGACAGCTGGTCATAATAAGTTTTTTCCTCCCCGCCTTCTAAGGCTATGTTCACACGGCACGTAATCACGACACGTACAGTACGGTTGCAATTACGCCGGGTGATTTGGGAGTCACACTGATACGCACGTATTCCCATGGCGTGGGGGGACCAGCAGCCCGTCGGCCCCATGACATGCATTACACGCGGCGCATATTCGCTGCCAGTACTTGACAGGTCACTTATCTCCCCGCGAGTACAATACGATTGTAGTGGGGAGACGAGCGGGGAGAGGAGGCGTAATCCATAGTTCTCTATGAGAACTATGGATTACCGTAATTACGGCGCGCATCTCGCTCGTGCAAATACGACACAAAATGCACGGCGAAATCAGCCCGTGTGAACATAGCCTAAGAATCATAACTTTTTTTTATTTTTCCATCTACAGAAGCATACGAGAGCTTTTATTTTGCGGGACAAGATTTACTTTCTAAAGGTATTATTGACCATTCCGTAGAATTTACTGGGAAAAATTCAAAGTTGGGGCAAAATGTGAAAAAAAAACGCACTTGTTCCATGTTTTTTGGGGGTTTGTGTTTACGTCTTTCACTCTTTGGTATAAATTATGTGTTATTTGTATTCTGCAGGTTGATATGATTCCGTCAATACCAAATATGTAGGGTTGTCATTATGTTTTAATGTCGTGAAAAAAATCCAAACGTTCTCTATTTCTTAAATTTATGCTGTAGCGCCATTTTTCTGCAATCAATGACTTTTTTTCTGCTTCCACTATGGGACTGAGTGAGGGTGCGTTTTTTGCTGGCTGAAGTGTACTTTTTATTGGTATTATTTTGGTATAGATGCCATGTTTTGATCACTTTTTATTCCGATTTTTAGGGGATGTGAAATTACCCCAAAAAACGCAATTTTGGTGTTTTGAATTCTTTTCTTCTATGATGCTCAACATTCTGGATAAATGATGTTAGACTTTAATAGATTTGGCTTACGGGCGTGGCAATACCAATTATGTGTAACTTTTTTGTTTTATTTGTAGAATGGCAAAAAGGGGGATGAACTGAACTTTTAATTTTTTTTATACACTTTAAAACATTATTTTTTCTTTTACTTTAACATGGACTCCTCCCAAGGTACTTGGATGGAACTGTTGTTAGCAAACCATTCTCCACTCTGTTCTATGGGAGTTCCGAGCAGAGCCAAACGCACTGCTCAGCTATACTCGGACCTCTGATAGAACAGAATGGAGACTGCGCAAGTGCGACCAGCTCTTCAGTCGGCGCTGCGAATGGCTGCCATATTTTCCACTGGTTGCAGAACCCCTTAACTCCTCCATAGAAATATATAGTCAGATTGGCTGAGCATGAGTGTTTATTTGAATAAGAATTAAACCAGCTGGCGGCATTTATTGCCTGAGGATCAGGCAGATGATAATCATTGTGTTTCTCAACAGCAGATGTCAGGGACAATTGGTTAAGTACCATAAATCTGAAAAAAGGGTCTATGGCCAGATAAAAGTGGGGATCAGGTCTTCTTCATGAGCTGAAGCAGACACCCCCCTAATGGAAAACTCTTCTTATCAATGGTAGATGCATATTGATCCTTGAAAACTGAACGTATGTACTTGTAATTCACTAAATGCTATACTATATGGATAATTTCTTAGACCAAATCCAGACTGACCAACCAAAGGGAGTTCAAGAGCCAGGTTACACTACAAGGTCTATGAGGTCTTGCACAAAAACTCCCATACAGCCTTACTTTGGGGGTTTTCATTCACATATTATCTACTATTTCTCAACGATTATGACCTGTCACCCATAATAGCAGCAGGGTTTACACACAATTAAAAGTGGGCATATTAGCACAGTGGCTTAGTTTTTAGCAGTGTTTCCTTTCTGGGCTAGGGTATTGGGGTCAAAGCTGATCAAGGCCACACATGCCTGGAGTTTATATATTCTGTGTTTACCGAGCTTCCTCCCACACTTCAAAAATGTAGGTAGGTTAATGTGGAATTCAGACTGGGTACAGAGAGCAATGTCAATTACAGTGTGCACGGAAAGCATTCAGAGCCCTTTACATTTTTCACTCTTTGTTTCATTGCAGCCATTTGGTAAGATCCAAAAAGATCATTTTTTGGCTCATTAATGTACACTCTGCCCCCCCCCCCCCCATTGTGAAAGAAAAAAAAAGATATTTTTGCAAATGTATTAAACAAGAAAACTGAAAATCACATGGTCATAAGTATTCAGACCCTTTGCTGTGATACTCATATTTAACTCACATGCTGTCCATTTCCTTCTGATCCTCCTTGAGATGGTGCTACGCCTTAACTGGAGTCCAGCTGTGTTTAATTAAACTGATTGGACTTGATTAGGAAAGGCACACACCTGTATATATAAGACATCACAGCTCACAGTGCAGGTCAGAGCACATGAGAATCATGAGGTCTAAGGAACTGCCCAAGGAGCTCAGAGACAGAATTGTGGCAAGGCACAGATCTGGCCAAAAGGGTTTCAAAAGAATTTTTTCAGCACTCAAGGTTCCTAAGAGCACAGTGGGCCTCCATAATCCTAAAATGGAAGAAGTTTGGGACGACCACAACTCTTCCTCGACCCGGGCCCTCCAGCCAAAAAGCAATCGTGGGAGAAGAGCCTTGGTGAGAGAGGTAAAGAAGAACCCAAGATCACTGTGGCTGAGCTCAGAGATGCACTAGGGAATGGGGAGAAAGTTCCACAAAGTCACCTATCACTGCGCCTCCACCAGTCCGGGGCTTTATGGCAGAGTGGCGGCCGAATGGAAGCCTCTCCTCAGTGCAAAGACATAGGAAAGCCACAGACGGAAGCCCTCCTCAATGCAAGACAATATGAAAGCCACATACAGTCTGCAAAAAAAACACAGAAATAAGATTCTCTGCTCTGATGAAACGAAGATTTGAATTTTTTGGTGTTTAATTGTAAGCGGTGGAGAAAACCAGGCCCTGTTCATCACCTGCCCAATACAATCCCAACAGTGACACATGGTGGGGGCTCAACAAGGCTATGGGGGTGTTTTTCAGCTGCAAGGGACAGGGACGACTGGTTGCAATTGAAGGAAAGAATGAATGCGGCCAAGTACAGAGATCTCCTGGATGAAAACCTCTTCCATACGCTCTGGACCCAGACTGGGCCGAATATTCTTCTTTCCCAACAAGGGCAATGACCATAAGCAACCCGCTAAAATAACAGAGCAGTGGCTTCAGAACAACTCTGTGCCCATTCTTGGCGGCCCAGCCAGAGCCCTGACCTAAACCCAATTGAGCATCTCTGGAGAAACCTGAAAATGGCGTCCACCGACGTTCACCATCCAACCTGAGGGAACAGGAGAGGATCTGCAAGGAAGAATGGCAGAGGATCCCCAAATCCAGGGGTGAAAAACTTGTAGTATCATTCCCAAGAAGACTCACGGCTGCACTAGCTCAAAAGGTGCTTCTACTCAATACTGAGCAAAGGGGCTGAATACTTCTGACCATGTGATATTTCAGTTTTTCTTGTTTAATAAATTTGCAAAAATATCTAAATTTTGGAGGGGTTTTCATTCAAGATGGGGGAGGGGGTGCAGAGTGTACATTAATCAGCTAAAAAATTAACTTTTTTGATCTTACCAAATGGCTGCAATGAAACAAAGAGTGAAAAATTTAAAGGGGTCTGAATACTTTCCATATCCACTGTATGATAATCTCTGTACAGCACTGCAGAATGTGTCAGCACTATAATATATATATATAATTTCCATTCTCCAGGGTTATGTGTATAATCTTCTCATGCATCACAGAGGTCGAGTGTTTAGACTGCGATTGTCACTAAACCGGAAAAAGTTCTAAAATCTGTAGGATTTTGTAGATTATAGGATTTTAGGCCATCTGTTTACTTTCTATACATTCAGAGGAAAATAGATAAGGACACTTCTGCAGAACGGTATGATGTAAGATGTGCGTCTCCAAAATAAGTGGGTGAGCAAGAAGCGGTTGTCAAGACCAAACTGCGGCTGGTGCATCAGCAAGCAATTCCAATAAAGAAAAGTGGTTATTGTCCTATATGAAGATTTACTATGGTTTTATAGAATCTTTATGTGATTAACCCAATCCTTTAGTTTTTGTCATTGGCAAGGAACAGATGGGGGCTTTATTCGATTGCTCCTGCTGTCCGTGGAAGATCTTATTGCAAAGTGCATAGGAAATATAAGCAAGGATATCAACTTTAGTTTGAGGTTTTTCATAAGATAGCCAAAACTTTTCACCAATGCACCCAAGTGGGGGAAAGGGGAGGAAAGGAGGCACAAGTGAACCACTGTGCAAGGACAGTGGGTCTCCAATAGCGCACTATAGAGCCCCCTTTATATCTCTCTTGGGATACATCCACACTGCACAGAAATGCTGCACATTTTCTGCAATTAGATAATCCACTTTATAACTATAGATGAGGCTACCCTGAGTTGTGTCCTCCATTGTCCATGGGCCTTCTATAATGTGCCTATACCCTCGCTTGCCCTTCAGAAAAAAAGACATTTTGATGACTATGTCCATGAGCTTATTACGTTGTCTTGTCAATGATAAAAGAGCTGACAGAGCATTAAAATTTAAAAAAGTACAACCATGAGCCATCACTGGAAGGGTGTGGAGATCTGCCTCAGAGGAGAGAGACCAGTGTGACTATGCAAATGTAAAGTTATGGATTTGCAAATTGACCTAGAATATATGTTTGTTTCCTCAAGTATGAAACAACATATGTTATTGATTGATAAAAAAAATGACCTACAATACAGTAAAATATTGCATTAGTTGACCCCGGAATTCATTCAAGTGCACTGATGGAGCGCATCATTGATCAGGCCAGCCAGTAAGAGAGAATAGACCTGGCTATCCTATTACTGCCAGTTAAGCTCATTCTCATTATAACGTTCCCTTGTTAATCAATGGGGAAAATATAGAGTATCCATCCTTCCAGTTACCCTACAACATTCACAATGAAAATGATCCTCAGATCAATGGATGTAGTACATGGAGGCAACTATTACATTTCAGGAAAATGGACGTCGATAGAATCAGGACACATTGGGATTTTGTCATAAAATATTAGATTACTTTTTACAGATGTACAGAAAGGGATTGGTGTAAACACTCAGAGCGACATGTCAGAAAAGTGCCGTTTCCACGCCAGTTTTAGGCGCATTAAATCAGTGTAAAGTGCGCCAGAAAGTCCCATCCTCTCAAAAAACTGGCATCAGGTATACTTTGCATAGAAAACTTATGTGCCTTAAAAGGCGCATTGCGGCTATATAGGCGCTTCACGACAAAAAAAAAACGCATTGCGCAACTTGCGGCGCATAGCAAATCATTGGTAGTATATGTAATGCGCTTGGAATGTGTAAACAAGCAGGAAATAAGAGCTGTTACAACTCTGTAATGAAGCAAAACTGGAACAGCAAAGTATTTGGTAAAAATCTTTATCCTCAGGTTTGAAACTAAATCAATGAGATGAGAATAGTCCTTTTGAGTATCCTTATTTTGAAGCTAGAAGTAGAGGGGGTACAAATCTGCAAATCTTTGACGTCACAGCCTTAAAGGGAATGTGTCATCAAAAAATGACTTATTGTTTAACTTACATTCTTATGTTAAACACATTTTGTAGGAATTTTTGGTTATGTTTTTTTTTATTTACCAGATCACTTTCAATATTTTTTTAATAATTCTTAAGTCCTGCAGTTTTCACTTTGGCCACTAGGCCTAATAATAGTTTGACACTTCCTGTTCTGTTTAGAGAGCTTTTCAGCAGTGTCTGCTCATTATCAGTAACAGCAGGGTCACATTGAAAGGAGACACCATTGTGTACAGATAACACAGAATCCACCAGTCACAAGAGGAGATGTCACAGCTCCCCCTCTCCCCTCCCTTCACAGTGAAAACTCTCCTATACAAGTCTATGGGACACAATCTGTCTGAAGAATCCTATGTGCATGAAGCTGCTGTAAAGCATCTCTCTGACTGCTATTAAAGCAGTGCAAGCAAGAATGTCTTCCCCACAGTCATATATAGATGGCCGAATAGACAAATCTAAAATCAGGAAATAAAAACGACTGAGAGGAAAAGAATATGGATCAGGGTCTTGATTTAATAAGTAAAAAAAAAAGAATTGGCGACATATTCCCTTTAAGGACAAGATGTGCCTACAGATCGATATTGTGGAATCATAGTGCAGTCTGTGCTTTAACATATGGGTTCATGCTATTGCTGTGAGCCACTATTGCCCTGTTCCACCTTTAGTACTTAAAAAGAAGGCATTATGGGAAAGGAGCAGAGAAGCTCAAGCGCCGTCTATTGGATGTAACAAATCTTCAATTTGCTTCCGACTCAATGAATCTTTAGAAAACAAAAAGGATATTAGCCCTACTTAAATATTTAGAATATATAGTTAATAAGGCTATGTCTACACAGCACAGTTTTTTTGATTGGATTTTCAAATTCAGTATTTAGAATCCGCCAAAAATCCGACTGTAACCTGTGCCCCATAGACAAAAAATTAAAAAAACCCCTGTTGTATTCACACAGCACAAAAATTGGAGTTTTGCACCACCGAAATTCCGGCAGTTTTTTCAAACATCTCTGTCTTCTCCCGGTTTGGGCCTTTGGGTTTCCGGGACGTTCAATATATGGGGCTGACGGCAAATCCAAGAATCGCCCCGCGTTTCTTTGAAAGTCCAAAAAAAAAACCCAAAACGGGCCCGGCAATGTTAAAATGCTGTCACTTTTTTGGACCCCCAAATTTTAACAAAAGGTTCGGCCTTTTTGGAGGGTTAATTAAAACATATGCTGTTGGGGAGAAGGTGGCAGGCGACGCCCGCAGAGGGAAGGTTTTTTTTCCCTTGGGGTACGCCCTTATTTTGGCTTAGGAATCCTCGGGACCAAACCCCTTTGTCAATAAAAGGAGGCCTGGGCTCGGGGGAAGGGAAAGGGCCGACTTTTTAAAAGGGTTTGTCAGAAACATTTATTTACTGACACAGTTTGTATAGCGGTTCCGGGGCCGGGGCAAGTCCCCACCCCCAATTTAAACCGGGATTTGGTCAAAGACCGGGGGGGGTGGCCCAAAACCCCCAAACCCCCCGGGTTTGGGGCGGGGCTCAGCCTAAAAAAGGCCTGGGCCTGCAGGCTTTTGGGGTGTTTTTCCTGGGGCCCTCTGCTGCTAAGAGGGAAAACCACGGCTTTGACCGCTAATGGTGAAAGGACAAGAGGAAACCCCCCGGGTTGGTAGAGCCACCGACCAGGAAAATTTTGTTTGTGTTTATTTTGGCCCCTGAATTTTAAAGGGCCCTTGTTTTTTGGGGTTTTCTGCTGCAAAATAAAACCAGGCAGCGCCTGGACTTAAACTTTACTTTTTTTGGGGTCACTGTCCCCGTCGGGTTAAAGCCCCGGGCGGGCCTACCTTTTTCCTAAACGCAAAACCCCCCACATAGGTGCCCGGGGTTGCAGGCCCCCCGACTTAAAGGGACTTTACAGGGAAAAATTTAAAGGACTTTGGCTGCATTTAAAGGGCAAAACCCTTTTTTAAGGGGCAAAAATCCCCTTTGAAAATTTTCCCTGGAAGTGCTGTAAACCCTTTATGCCCTTTGGGTTAAAGCCAGCCGCGGGCCAAGAAAGAGACGACCAAGATGGAAGACCTTCGAAGCAGCGACCGGGTTTAACACCAGCCTATTTTTAATGACTCCCAAACAAAAAAAGGTGGCATGACAGGCAAAGGGGGGCCCAGGCGGAGACCAATCCCTGCGTTTAGAGGCTAACGCCTCGCCCCAAGAGAAAGCAAATATCAACAAGCAGCCCCAAAAGAGCAATCCGGCTGGCGCAAAGGTACAAAGGGGCCCCAAATTTTTCTTTTCCCCCACCCGCGCCAGGGTTTTGAGCCCTTTTTCCTGCAAAAATGACGCTCACCGCCCAATGTTAGGCCTATCTCCGAGTCTTCAAGGGAAACGGAGCAGAAAAGTTAACCAGTGGCCCAGTGGGGGGCCATTTGGGCCCCCTTTTCAAACCCGGGGGGCCAAAACCCAAAAGGTTTTTTTTTCCCAAAAAGCGAAATTTGCCTCGGCGAGCAGGAGCTCAGGACAAACCCCCTAATTTAAAAGCGAGATTCTGGCCCGCTTGGGGTTGACCCCACGGTGTGGGCCCGTCGAGTGCAAAAACTGGACTTTTTTCTGACCGGGCTAAAAGGCGCGACTCCCCTTGTACAAACCGGCCACCTGGGGAAAAAAAGGGGCTACAGCCGGGGGAAAAGCTACGCCCCCGCGGGTAGAAAAAGGGGTTCCTCGCCCAATTTTTATCCCTCCTTTACCCCCCCTGGATTCAGCGGTCCCCCCAAAGAATTTGGGGGGGGGGGTGGGCCCCCTAATGCACACAGCGATCCTGGGAGAGATTTTCCCTTTTTTTTTGGGGATTATGGAAACCATCCGGCCCCCATCTAAATTGTTCTTTTGTATTCCTTTTAGTCTGGGGTTTTGACCCAACCCTTTTTTGACCCAGACCCTTTCAGTTCACAGTTGGGGGGGACCCCCGAGAGTGGGGAAAATTTTTTCCCCCTAAGGTGCTCACAGGTGAGACTGGCGAAAAAAAGGGGAGGCTGCTTTTGCCTACCTGGATTTCTCCCATGAAAATTTCCCCAAAACCCGGGCCCCACCCCTTAAGACCCCCCTTAGTGGGGGCCAAAAAAAATTTTAAAGGTGGGTGGTTTGGGGAGACCCAATACCCAGGGGCCGAAAAACAGAGTTTCCCCCACAGGGGCATTAAACCAAGAGCTGTTTAAAACCAATTTGGGGGGGAGGTTTTTTGGAACAGCGGGTTTTGGGAAACCCCAGCCCTATCGACAAAATGGCTTGGACCCTTTGCGCCAAAGCCGGCAAGGGGTCCCCCCTTGGGAAACCCGGGAAAAAACCAAGGAGCGCATCCCCCCAACTTTTTTTTTGGGCCGGGGAACCAGTTAAAGGTTGAAAAGGGGTCCGTGAGTCGGGCCCAGATGTCAGTTAACCCCTCCAATCCCGGGGTTTTTAAAAACCGAAACCCCCTTTTTACCGTTACCTATCATAGAGATCCCATTTAAATGGGGTGGCCCTGGATCTGGTGGGGCCCTAGTAAAGTCCCCGGGGGGTTATCAATAAAATTTTGGGGGTTTTAGACTCCCGGCCACGCTTTCCCCCCCGAGGCATTCCCTTTCAAAATAACCTCCCCCAAAGGGGAATTTTGAAAAAGGAAACTTTTTTCAGAAAATTTTTCCCCGTTCGGGTATACCAAAGGGAAAAATTCTTACAGCCCAAAGGGAACCCCTTTATTTTCGAAAGTCATAAAAGGGGGGTTTGGGTTTTAACAAAATTTTTGCATCAACACTTGCGTCCGTCGGTATACCACCCAAAACCCGGGGCCTTGTTGAGGGGTTTCCCAACCCAAGAAACTGAAAAAAAGCAAAAAGTAGGGGGTCAGTAAGGAGGGGGAAGGACGGGAGTTCGGCTGCCATATCTAATGTTTTATGTCCCGTAAAGGTCCCACAGCCCGAAAACCCCAAGGGTTTCCCCCCTTTTGAGTTGGGTCCAAAATGGTAACTCCACGGGGCCTCCTGGATATACCAAGGAGACTTGGGAGCACCTTTCCCCCACCCCTTTAAAAGAAGTGTTTAAAAGAGAAACAGGGTTTTTCCTAAGAAAGGGCCCGGGTTTTGGCTGCGGAAACCCCCATTTTTGAGGGAACATCTACAGCAGGCACAAGGGGCCCCCAAGGAAAGGGTCTATAACCGATCCGCCAAAGGAGGAACTTAAAAACCCCGGGGGAAAACCGGGTTTTAAAGTTTTTGGGTGCCCACCCCCTAAAAAGGGTGGGTTTCCCTTCCCAAAAAGGGCGGGGCCCAAAAGAAATAATCGAAAAGGGGGGAAAAGGGGTAAATTTAAATAGGTGTCCCGGGCCCGGTGACAAACCCTGAACAACGGTACCAGGGAAAAACCTATTTAAAGCCATGGGGGAACGAGAAAACCCCCTTGGGCGCGGCCCCCCCCTTCCCCTTTTAGTGCTTTCCCGAGGGGGTTTGGGGGTGTCAAAAATCCCTGTCCAAGCCCCCCAGAAACGGGGGAAAAACCAGGGAGTTTGTCCCAACCCCGCAATTCTGATATATTTTTAAAGAACTACCAGGCGAAACCAATGCCCATCAAACCTGACATTTTTAACGGACCCCGGGGGTAAAAGTTCATTAAAAACCCGGGACCCCGGGTCCCAGAAGCCCGAAAGGCACCCAATATCCGGGGAAGTCGCGAAAATTTTTGGATCTCGAGGTTAATGAGGAGTTCCAAAAGGGCGAAGTGGTCCAGCCCAACGGCTGATCCCAAAAAAAACCCTGATGGCTCTATCCCTTTTCTGAAATATTTTTCGAAATTTAAAACGAAGTGTAAAAATTTTTGACACCTACCCCCTGCCCAGGGTAGATGTTCTAATTTGAGAGGCCCGAGTAGCCAGGTACTTTCCCCACCCTAAAAACCAAACTAAGGGTTTACTGGCAGGTTCCCCTTACTGATCAAAGGGCCAAAGAAAAAAAACAGCCTTTGCCACACCGGGGCCCGGCCCTATACCAGGTATAATGCCTTACCTTTTTTGGTTTGAAATGGGGCCCCGGCAACGTTTCAGGGGGTTGAATGGATATTTCCCCAACCCCCCATCGTCGGGAAATCCCCCCAGCATCCCCGGACAAAAACATTATTTTTAGCGAGGACGGGGAAAAAGGCCAAAAATCCCCAAGGTAAAAGGCCGGCTTAATTCTCTGAGAAAAAGGGGGCTAACACCCGAATCCTAAGAAATCCCCCGGGGGTTGTGAGGAAAGCCCGGTACTTGGGATTTTTGCCCTTTGGGCAAAAGCATTAAAAAACCCCAAAAAAAAAAAAGTAAAACAAATTTTTCAGGAATGGCCACAGCCCACAACAAAAAAGGCGGGTAAAGGGCCTTTTCTAGGTATTGGGGGTTTTGCTACTGGGGGTTTTTTCCCAAGGAACTTTCCCAAGTATAGGGGGCCCCTTTCTGACCGGATCTGACACGGCACAGAAAAGTTCTTTATGGTCACTTGGAACTCTGGGCAGAGAGGGTGTTTTTGTTCTTAAAAGTTCCCCCCCTTTTTGTGGACACGGCAGACGGGAAAACAACCCCAATTTTAAAAAGGGAAGGTTCCTTAGGGGCAGATGGATGCTTTCTGATTTTGGGGACGGGGGTTCGTGCTTTAAAGGGAGTTTAGAACAAGGGGAAAAACGCCCCCACCTCCCCAAAATTAGGAACCCCTCCCACCCCTGCTGAGAAAAACAAACAGCATCTTTGGGAACCCAGATGTTTTGGGCCTTAAAAAATGGGCCCCGAGTCCCTTAAAAATACTAAATTTTTGGGTCGCCAACCCCTGGGAAATTAAAATTTCACGGGATCACTCTCCCGATAAACCTTGGGAAATGTGTCGGGCAAAGGGAAAAAGGGAGGAACCCAAGGGTCAAAAAGGTTTTTCCCTTTCCCTTACAAAATTTAAATGTCAGTGGACACAAAAAAGGGGGAGGTTAAAAGGTAATCGATCCCCTTTTCCCCGAACACACTTTTGGGGGGCCCCAAATGTTTTCCGACCCCACGGCTAAACAGAGGGGGGGGGGGTATGGGGAAAAGGGTGGCAGGCGACGTCGCAGAGGGAAGGTTTTTTTCCCCAAGCGAAACTGCTTTTTGTGGCTTAGGAAGCCTCTGGACCAATGCGTGTCACCGAGAGGGGCCTGGTCGGTGAAAAAAGGCCCCGCATTGAAAGGGTGTCATTTAACACTATGTTACTGACACAGGTTAGAAATACGGTTCCAGCCGCTTAGTCTGGGCCCTTTTTTTTCCTGGAGGGGGGTCAAAGAGCCGGGTGGGTGGGCCACCCCACCCCCCGGGTTTGAGGGGGGGGCTCGGGCCAAAAAAGGGCCGGGGCCCTGCGGGTTTTGGGTGTTCTTTTCCTGGGGAACCTTTTGCTGCAAAGAGGGAAACCACGCAGTCCCGGCAAATTTGGTGCAGGACAGAGGGGAAAAGGGCTCTGTAAAAGCTAGAGCTCACCAAAACCGGGCATTTGTTTTTTTTTTGGCCTGAATTTTAAGGGCCCCCTTTGGGGGTTTTTTTTTTTCTGCTGCAAATAAAACCAGGCAGCCCCCGGGGACTTGAATTTTTTACTTCTTGGTCACCCCCCGGTCTTTTTAAGGGCCCCGCTCCCACCTTTTCTGACACAAACCCCCCACACGTGTAAAAATTAGTCCTCATTCCCTAAATGTTACATTAGAATAAAAATGGCATATAAAAATGCAATAAAAAATTTCCATTTGTAGAACTGAAATTATTTGCAAAAAACTAAAATTTCCAGTTAAAATATAAACATTTTACCTGGTGTAAAAGACAATAAGAGACAAAAAATTTTAAAAAACAAAAAGGGGGCATCTACAAAATTATAATTAGCCCAAAAATCGAAAAAAGCTTTCAAGCCCTCATACAAAAAAAGTTTACACATTTCCTCAAGCGTTTAAAATCAAACAGAAGGGTTTTTTGTTCCTTTAAAAGGGCTTGCCATCTGGAGCTGTGTTTGGACTAGCCTAGTACTCATCCAAATTATGGATTTCATTGTGTCTGGGGGGAAGGAGTAGGGTCAAGTCAGTGGTGTCACGGCTCCTTTAACAAAGGAAATGAAGATGAGTTGCGAGGGGATCTGAAAAAGATTAACGGAGTGGGGTCGATTTATAGACAAAAATTAAATACCCTAAATTAAAGAAGGGCCCAATATAGCCAACATCGGGTTTCCCTAACAGAAAAATTTTTTAATATCACCATCTGAAATATCTCATGGCCTTGCAAAAAAATTCTAAACGCAGGGGAACCCAAAAAGGGTTTGTAAATGTTTTTTTTGAAGAGGTGGTTATGGCAATTGGGGCCCCCCCAAACCCGGGCAAAAACCCTGTGCCACTTTTTCCGGGTGGGGGCAGTTTTAAGTTTTTTAAAATTTTGGGGAAGAAATAAGCTGTGTTTTTGGGAAAAAACCCGGCACACCCCATATTTTAAACCAAGTCAGCAAAAATTTTAAACCATTTCCCGAGCTTTTTTTTCCTTTTTTGGTAGCAAGTTTTTTCTCGGGTAGGTAAGTCAGTTGTGATTTTTTCAAAATATAGTATGGTGTAGGGCGAGCATTTTATTTTTCTGCAAAAAAAAAATTATTTAAGTGAAACGGACCACAAGACATGAGAACCGTACGAGGCTTTTGAGCCATGTATTGGGGCCCCCCTTACCAAATAATACCTCAAAATTTAATTTTTTTTCCAGTATGTCCTATTTTTTATCTGCCCAACCCGTGCTGGGAGCGAGGGGCCTGTGTTTTGTGGGTGGACACAAAAAAGCGGGGAGCCCGCCTAGCCTAATAGTATGGGTGTCCCCTAATAGGATGTAAGCCAGCACGGGGCACCCCACTATCTGTAATTTTAAAGGCACCCTTTTTTTATCGCTTTAAATTTTATTTCAATTTTTAAAACCAGCAACCACCCCCCCTCATGCACGAGGTTTTGTGAGTTGGGTTTTTTTATTTTTGGGAAATTTTTTCACCGTGCAAACTCCCCCTCATTAAACTGTGGCTTTTTTTTCATGCTGGGTGGGAAAAAGGTTTTTAAATTTTTTGTGGGAGTTTTTTCCCTCCCTTTCTCAAGCAATTAGCTGCACCTGTGATTTTTTTTTTTCCCCTTAGCATTAAAAGGCCCCGAGTTGCTACTTCTGGGGCCATTTTAAATCCGGGGGGATTGTCTGTGAACAAGCCTCTAAGAACTAGAGTGTTTTCTGCATCAAAAAAGGCAAAAAAATAGTGTTGCTTTTTTATGTTTTTTTTGTAGAGCATTTTTTAATTTTTCTAGACCACATGATTTGTGAGGGGGGGGGGGGGCATTACAGCAGCCCCCAAAGGAAAACTGCCTGCTTTTTTTATGAAATTTTTATGCAGTGCCATAATAAGGCTTCGGATCCCTCTTTGCATCTATCAGTCCATGCAAAATTGGTTCTAATAACAGAGGTCAAGCCTAAGACCACCCAATCTGGAGCTCCAAGGGCCCAAAGGTCAACCTTTCCTACTGAAGTTTTTGGGGCCCTGGGAAATGTATTTTTATTTAAACTTTTAAAGGGAAATTTTGTCCTCAAAAAGACTTAAATTTTAATTCACATTTTTTATGTTCAAAAACCCTTTTTTTAAAAAATTTTTGGTTATATTTTGTTTAATTTTTCCCCTATCACTTTTAAAAATTTTTTTTAAAACTTCTTAAGTTTCCGCAGTTTTCAAATTAAACCACTAGGGTTTAAAAATAGTCCCGACACTTTCCCGTTTCCGTACAGAAAAAATTTCAGTTGTCTGTCATTATCAGCACAAAGAGGGGCAAACTGAAAAGGGGTCACCAGTGGAATAATAACACAGAATTTCCCCCCGTCCCCAAGAGGGGATAGTCACATTCACCCCTCCCCCCCCTACACACTGATTTCCCCCAGGTCCCCGAGGGGGAAATAAAAACTCCCTATAAAATGAATGGGGACTAGTCAGTCCCTTTAAAAGGGGGGTTTCCCCAATCTCATTTCATACCTCCCCGCATCCAGCTCTTCGGCTCGTGTGCTCAAAATGGGCCCTGTGTATTTATTTGAATTTCATATCATGTGACCCAGCAGGATGAAAATCACCAGGACTTTCCCCTCTTTAGTCAAAGAAAAGGGCTTTTATTTTAAAAAGCTGTGGGGCAAATTACAAGGGAGCTCAGAGGAAAACTTTTTTCCTCCAGGCACACGGGTCCTCATTTCAAATCCCTGCAGGAACCAACCTTTTTGATTTTTTTTTCTCTTGATCAAGGCCCCATAACCGGGTTTAGGTTTTTTTTTTTTTTTATTTATTTTCTCTGTTTGACAAATTTCAAGGGGAAAAAGAGGGGAAAAGGGGTAGAGTGAAAAGCCCCTTTTGGGGGTTTAAACCCTCGGTAAAATGGGCCCGAGAGGAGAGGTGATGTCTTTAGCATGTGCGACCAGGAAATGAGAAGCTCACAGCCCTGGTCGTAACCCCCCGGGAGACCCAGCTTTTAAACAAAGGATCCCCCCAAAAGGGGCAGCTAAAAAAAAAAACGGTGCAGAATTTTTAATAAAGAAGAAAAAGGGGAAAAAGTTTATTATTTAATTTACAAACTTCCCACCTCAATTTTCTTCGTGGGGAAAACACCTTTAATTTTCCCCATTTCAAAGAAGCTACTGCAAATCATCTCTCGGGCTGCTGTTAAAGCAAAGCAAAACCCAAAGGGCCCATTTCCAAAAAAATTTTAAAACTGCAAGAAATTTTAAAAATTAAATTTAAAAAAAATTGAAAATATATGAAAATTTAAAAAAAAAACATCCAAAAATTCCCCCCAAAAAAAGTGTTTAACATAAAAAAAGGGACTTTTTTCCCTTTTTTCTACTTCCCCCCAAAACCCCCCCCCCACCTACTTTGCGTAGAGACATGGCTCTGATGTCTTTAGACGAATATTTAAAAAGGGGATCCTGAGACCCCTTTTGTTCCCTTTATAAGTGATTTTTGATTTCTTTAATTTTTTGGGTTTTTAACCTTCTGGTCCACAGATTCGGTTTGGGTTTTTATTTTGAGCTTTAAAACCCCTTTCTCTGCGGCAAAGGGCGATGATGACAGGGGGTGTTAATTTATTGTTTTTTGTATTATTTTTAATACTATTCCCCTATGTTTTTTTTTATGGGACATGGGTTAGGGGTTGACCGATTTTGGGGGTTTGCCCCCAGAGAAAAACGCTTTGGGGGTTTTTCCCGTAGTGGCTGTTTACTCTTTTTTCCTGTTCTTTTTAATACGTTATTGTTCTTTTGTTTTTGTTTTTTTTAAAATAAAAAAAACAATAAATGTGTTATAAAAAAAAAAAAAAAAATTTTGGGGAAATTAAACAATGACCATTTTTTTATGAACAATTTTCCCTTTTTAAAAAAGGGCGACTACAAACAAACAGGAAAAGGGGCTATAAAAGCGATCTGTGACAGCGTCCCCAAAGGGAAAAGTACACGGGGCCTTGCCCGTGCCCTCGCCCTGGAAATTCTAAGGTCCGGACAGAAGAATGATATTTACCCAAATAATAATTACAGACATGTCTACGGAAATGTGCATGGATCAGTATTCTAGAGGGATAATTAGCACTATAAGGATTCGTGCCCTTTCCTGGCTTGACACGCCATTGTAACTTGATTTTATTAGGTGTTATCATCTCTTAATGGAGAAGAGAAAATGTTGATGTAAACAAATAAAATATAACAAGGAAAAAGATATTGAGGAGGAAGAGCAGAGCTGAGCGCCAGCTGTCAGGCTTTATTTCATTGGGGACCCACCGGCCCTGCAATCCCTTTTCCTTATATAAATAACAAAATTTTTTTTCCCCTCAGCTTTTAAACTCCCGGGCCCCCATGGTTACTTATAGAACCAAATATTTCCATAGACTTTGCTTTGATACTCGGCAGCTCTTTCATATGCTCATTTATAGCACTTTAGAGAGATCAGGGAAGTTTCACTGGAGCTTTAAACATTTTGGATAAATTTTGCCCTAAACAGCACAATGTTAATGGGGTACATATTTAGAGATACTGTCCCTCCTGGGGCCCGGAACCAAGGAAAGAGGGGGAGAGCCAAGCAGGCCCTTTTTGGAATGAATATCACATAGCATTTTTTGAACATTGTTCATGCTATGATGGATCTGACGTAAAACTTTATCCCAACTGATGCCACGGAGGTGGTGGGGGCGCCGTGGGGCAACAGACTGATGTAATAACCATATACATCCAATAAATAGGGAAAGGTGTCCTATTTTTGCCCTATAAAGTTGTGCCCACCCAAAAACCCCCCTAGGGTATTGCAGATACACCGTTACGGTTTCTCCACAGATACCATAAACGGTGACCAAAAACGCTATGTGAATGGTGCTTAAAGGGAATGTGTCATCAAAATATTTTTATGTTCAACACATTTTTTGAAATTTTGGTTTTTTTTTTTTTTTAAAAAATTTTCCATTCATTTTTCAATATTTTTTAAAATTTTAAAGGGATTTTTCCACCAGACCAAGTACTGACCCCCGTTCAGAATGGAGCAAGATGTAAACAAATCACACTGAGTCATGAAGCTGCAGTGGAGAGAGGGAGAGGGGAGGGGGGAGTGAGGAACCCAAAGGAGCGTCTCAAAACTTAAGTGAACTAATAAATTTACAACAGTGGATTCAATACAGCAAGACACAGAGCCTCAGACGGCACTGTCAGGAGAAACCTTATCTGCTAAGCAGCTTATGTAATGTAAACAAATCATGCAGCAAGAGACAGAGCTGCACACAGATACACACAGCCAGAGCACAGAGCCTGCATAAGGGGATCTGTGACATGTTCACTCAAATAATCAAACTATAACTTGTGAATTCTGTATACAAAAGAGAACAACCTATTCTAAACAGCAGATTGAAAGCTTCTTCATCAGAAAGCAGGGATTAATAAACACTACAGCAGTTATTTCTGTATACAAAAGAAAACATATTGCTACCGGTGCCTTAAAAGACCATTCATTCTGCCTGTATAGATAAGAAGTGATTCACGCAGCGCGGCCTTTCAGCTCCTGGGTCGTGACTAGGGGAAGCTTTGTGCTAACCAAGGGGGGTTGAGATTGAATGCTGTAGCTCTCACAGTTTTCACTTTTTTTGATCACATATCTTTAGAAAGTGTTAAATTACCCATTTTGAGGTTACATTCAACATTACATGTGTGCAAAACCCTTTAAGTCCTGCAGTTTTCATTTTGGCCACTAAGCCTAATAATAGTCTGACACTTCCTGTTCTGTACATAAAGATTCTCAGTTTTCTGCTCATTATCAGCACAAAGAGGATCAAACTGAAAGGAGACACCAGTGTGACTAGATAACACAGGATCCACCAGTCACAAGAGGAGATAGTCACAGTTCACCCTCTCCTCTCCCTGCACACTGACTTCTTCCCAGGTCACAGAGCATGACTAGAAAACTCTCCTATAGAGGTGAATGGGACTGAGTCAGTCTTAAGTCTCCTATGTGCATGAAGCTGCTGTAAAGCATCTCTGATTGCTGTTAAAGTAGTGCAAACAAGGCTTAGTGGCCAAAGTGTAAACTGCAAGACTTAAGAATTATTAAAAAAATATTGAAAGTGATATGAAAAATGTGAAAAAAACAACCAAAAATTCCTAAAAAATGTGTTTAACATAAAAATGGGACTTAAACAATGACTCATTTTTTGATGACACATTCCCATAGATTTTGGTGTCAGATCAATAGGATAGGCTATCAAAGTCTGATAGGTGCGGGTCCGAAATTTGAGACCTGCACCTATCTTGGGAATAGAGAGAAACGCTACCAGCTTCAAGTCGGAGAGGTGGGGCCAATGGGAGACCAAATTCTTGTTAGTATAAAAACAAATCCTTTATTTTCTCATATTTTAAGATCATGGTAGCATTCCACAGAAGTTCAAGCAGAACAATTACTCTAGGAAAAGCCTACGTGTTTCAGGTCTGAGGATCCTTAATCGTGGCCTGGGAATCTTGGGAATAGGCCCCAAAATTGTCCATTTTGAAATGGAGAGTGACCGGCTCTCTATTGTAAAGAATACAAAAAGCCAAAATTGGGACAGCAAGAATCTGAATTATGATATCAATAGTATAAAGTACATCAATTAAAGTCCATCTACCTCAATTATCTGTATAGAACAGGACACAGAATCATCAAACACCATAATACGGATAGCAATATATCCAGACAGTCAATATCAATTATAGAAGAGAGCTAGAACTCTTGAAAGCTTACCATCAAACATGCTCAGTTTTGTCTCTAAAAGGTATGGCCTGAATTCTTTGCTCTTCTACTGCTTTCTATGGCTAACACATAAACAAAGGCTTATGGGAAAGAGCTGAAGTGCTCGTCAGCGCCATCTATTGGATGTAGTAATCCTCGCAAGATTGCAATCCTTGCAATGTAAAAAGGATTGAACCCTAGGCAGTGAAGTTCATCTACAAACAGCTGTTTCGGGGTGTTTGCTCCTCTTCAGCTCTTTCCCATAAGCCTTTGTTTACATGCAAAATACCCTGTGAGGTGGCAAAGGCGATTAAATCCTCACACACTAACATGGTGCTCATTCTCCCCAATGAGATACATAACCCCTTATATGGCTAACACAGTACAACATTACACTACTAATATCAATTATAGTAATGCACAGGCCAACCATCAGGTTATGGTTATCTGTAGCCACAAAATATTTTACGGGGGACAATAAAATGACATCTTATGGTCAACATCTGTTAGTAAAGATTTTCCACCTTACCTTCCTTAATGCAATCATGGAGCTATATATGATCATTGGTTTCATGAAGCAGGACCAATGGTGATCAGCTAATTGTCAGTCCTCTTCAGTTTTGTTGCCCCTATAAAGCAAAAACATAGAAAGGGATATTTAACCCTTTATATAAATCTCAATATTGATTGCAGAGTTATTGGGCCGCACTGCATTGTACAACATAAGAGAACGCTTCCTGCAAAAACGCTGAACTACCTCCTGATGCAAACATCTAAATTGATGTTGGCCGGCATCCACAATAAACAACTCTACCCTTATCATTATTGACAAAGCACGGCATGTTAAAAGATATGGCACCGCTCGCATCCCGTTCAGTCTGACTGTAAAATGTTTTCTACCCTTCCTGCTGCGCCTATTATAATACTGCTCTGCTTTACATGTTGCCGTATTAAAAGGGACTGTATCACTGAAAAATAACATTATTTAAATATTATAGACTCCTTTTTTACATGATCATCCAAATAAAGATTCTGACGTACTCATGTACACACAGTTGGCTGACATTTCCTGTTTTTCGGAGGTCAACTTTTCAGCTTTGCTGTATAGACTGGGACAGAGTCAGCAAAGTGCAGGAAATTTAGGGCGACATGTATGAACGGGGCTGCGCCAGAGGTCTGGTGTCTTTTCAGCCTGAAAACTAGACTAGACCATTCGCTCTATTTTTAACCAGGCGCACTCCAATATCAGGCGCATTACAGAGCACCCGTGGCACTTTGTATTGCGCCTTAGATTGGGGGCTGGGTGGAAGGTATGTCGCACTGTACAAAGCTATACATTTATAGCTTCAGTAAGGCAAATCCAGGCGCATTGCTGCTGGAACAGGTAGAGCACTTTCAAAGTGGTTTACCTGAGCCAGAGATGTCACTTTGTAGAAAGCGCTTAGTCTGTGACCTGCAGTAGAACAGGTTCATAGATTAAGGCGCATTCTACACTACTAATGCGAGCGAAAAAGATGGCGCCTGGGCGTCAAAAATCATTCATATCACCCTTAGAGATGTTAACTAGGTTAAAATTGGCGCTGCTGTTAGAAAATAAAAAAGGGCTTCTTACCTCTCCGCTCCCCTCCATTCCAGCGCTGCCTCTCAAGCTGCTCTCCCCAAGCCTTCTATTGTCTTCTAGGTCATGATAGTCTGAATGTCACTGCTGCAGCCTATGACGGACTGCAGTGGTCCCGTGTGTTTTCCTGACAAAATCATTTAGAAGTAAATGCTATGAATGATTAGGTTGGTTAAAAAAATGTGACCTATGCAGCCAATCAGCTGCTGCAGAGCATATGAGCCAACTGTGGGGACCAGGAAGACAACGGAAGAACGGGGGAGAGCAGCGGGAGAGGCAGTGCTGGAACGGAGGGCTGTAGGGAGGTGAGTAACAATTTTTATTTTCTCACAGCAGCACTAACTTAAAATAAATTTTTATCTGCACAACCCCTTTAATTACAGCTTTACTAGTTCCGCCTGTTAAATCACATTTTCAATAACAGCAGATTTTCAGTTGTATTATTTTTGATCTCTGAGCAACAAATTGCAAAAAAATATGCAGCATGTGAACCCAGGGGTATTCTACCAGCTAACACCTAACTGATGAAACTAATACATCAGCCAGGACACAATCTTTGCAGGACAGTCACTTTTTTGGGGATGTGTTCTAGGTGTATTGACTTTTTCAGTTACTTTAAGGGTATGTTCACATGGCGTAATTGCGGGGCGCATTTCGGGTGTATTGAAGAGCAAATACATGGCGGAATGCGCCCCGCAATTACAGTAATATATAGCTCTCATAGAGAGCTATGAATTATGCCCATTTCCCCCGACGTACAATGTGTGCGTATTGTACGCCGGAAAAGAGAAGTGACATGTCACTTCTTCATGGCACTTACACGCCGCTGATAATGAAAGTAAATAGGGCTGGCCCTCCCGCGCTTTAGAAGTATGTGCTGGCCAGCGCGTTCTTCTAAAACACCCAGCGTATTGTGGCGCACACACTGTACACCACAATACGCCGAGTGAACATACCCTAACATGTGTTTGCCAGTTGTTGTTGTTTTTTAAAGTGTGCCAGGGAAGGGGTAAGGGTTTGTTCACACTATGTCTTGTGGTGCATACATGTGCACGCCACAAGACGCCGTGTGTTCAGAAGAACACGCTGCTCAGTTGGTCCCATTCACTTTTCATTATTGGCAATTATAGCTCTCTATGAGAGATATGATTACCGTAATTACAGGATGTATTTGGGGCACACTGCAGCACAATTAGGATATGTTCACACGGCTTAATTGCGGCGCGTATAGTATGGTTGCAATTATGTCGGGTGATTTGGGAGTCGCACTGATCAGCGCGTACTCCCGTGGCACGGGGGGGGAGGCAGCCCACCGGCCCCATTGACATGCATTACTCGCGGCGCATATTCGCCGTAAGCAATTGACATGTAACTTATCTCCCCGCGCGTACAATACTATCGTATTGTACGAGCGGGGAGAGGAGACGTAATCCATAGTTCTCTACGAGAACTATGGATTTCCATCATTTCAGCACACATCTCACTCGTATTAGAGCGCAAATACGTTGCAAAATACTTGCTGAAATTAGTCGTTATGTGAACATACCCTTACGCCCCGAAATACGTCCTAAAAGACATCGTGTGACCATAGCCTAAAACTAAAATAAAGAAACAAAGACTCACATTTTCAACATTCTCCGTTCCAGGTTTCTGATGATTGTCACGGGTGGGCCTGCGACCCCCGTCCCGGGTCGCAGGCACACCTGTGTTCCCTGCATGAGCGGCACCGCGCGCCCGCATGTCGGGTGGTGGGCACACTCACCCTGCTGGCCGGGTCCCTGCCTACTTACCCGGCCACGCTCCTGCTGCAGCTCCAGTCTCCCGGCGCGCACCTCCCCGCTCCCTCGCGCGCTCCGATTCTGTGAAATTTAAAGGCCCAGTGCACCGGTAATGGGGTATTGCCGGTCACTGCCCTTATTTAAGCCTGCCCCTTCCTGAGTCTTGTGCCGGATCTTTAGTGCCATTTAGCCTATAGAGAAAGCATTCCTAGCCTTGTTCTGATTTACCGTGTACTGTACCATTTGCTTCCGTTCCTCGACCACGAATCTTGCCGCCTGCCCTGACCTACTGCCTGTCCACGACCACGAACCATTGCCGCCTGTCCTGACCTACTGCCTGTCCCCGACTACGAGCCTGCCTGACAATTTTGTACCATGCTACACCTCGGCTACCTCCGCAAGCAAGTCACGTCAGGGGTAGCGACCTGGTAGACTCCCGCAGCAGCAAGTCCATCCCGCTCTGCGGCGGGCTCTGGTGAAAACCGGGACCTACTTAGATTCCGCTCCCTGGCGTGGCTTATACCATCGCTTGCGGTGGTCAAGTGGATCCAATATCTCCGACCGTGATAATGATGATTGGCAAATGAGCTTGCAGCCAATCACAGTCCTCAGCCATCACAAACCGAGAGAGGCCACTGTGGCCCAAGACAGCTTGCAGGGTCACATGAACAGTGAACATGACGCCATTGGCTGGGAGCAGCATGATCGGAGGTCAGCACTGAAATGGAGCCAGTTGGAAAGGTGAGTCTTACTTTTTTCAATTTCACCCCCTCCTCGATCCCTTTAGTATTGACAGACATTATGGAAATGCTACTACTAAATTCACAGCAACTTGCACACAAAAAAATAGACATCAAATTTTACTTGGTGCATCTTGTCAACATATGTTCCTTTCTCTTAGTTTTTAAAAAACAACAACAAAAAAATGCTTATTCATTTGTGCCAAACAGGCTTGCAATGGAGGAGTCAGGGCTTATAACAGGCCAACTCATAAACTCATTCACATGGAGGCCAATATCCAGTCAGAGGAGGCTACTGTTTACAATGTTCTCAGGAAAGTAAGTCTATGGGGTTGCACAGTTGGTGAGCACACCAGGGCCCTTGAGTTTGAATAGGACCATAATCCTTTCCCTCCATATAAAAATACCATAAATTACATGTTTGGGGGAAAGTGCAGGGCCTGTTACAAATTTTGCCCTGAGGCCAGGGAACTCCAAGTTATGTCTCTGCGCTGTCTATTAACTTAGGAGACCACAAGGCATTATGGAAAGGGAGCTGAGAAGCTTAATCACCCTCCATTGGATGTAACAAATCCACAATTTGCTTTTGACCCACTGGGTCTTTGAAAAGCAAAAAGGATATTTAGCCAAGCCAGCATCACCCATCTGTATACAGCCATTTCGGGGTGTTTGCCCCTCGTCAGTACAGAGCAGAGCGATGCTGGCTTGGCTGAGTGGGAGGCAATAAGTGGCTCAGAAAGGAAAGATCTCTCCTTAGGAAGAGCGCCTATATAGGCGTGTGGAGATTCAAAATTGCCTTTTGCATTCCAGGAAGCATCTGCATATCACAAGGCATTATGGGAAAGGAGCTGAGAAGCTCAAGCGCCAAACTTAGGAGACTGCAGGATTAGGTCACAAGGGGTCACGGATTCTGACTTGAAATACTCGTCTAAACCGAAAATAAACTGCTCCCATTGACCTCCATAGAAACAACACCTTGTAGCTCATACAACCCATATTTTCGGTCTTTTTTTTTCGGTAAAAATACTTACAACAGATTCATTCTTTGGTCGTACTCACACAAGGAAAATTGACTATTGAGGTCAATGGGGATTACTAAAACCTTGTATACAACACATCCAAAACATTTGTATGTCGTTTTGGACGTGGATCTGTCACCAAAACCACAGAGAGATGAATAGGACTCGCTTCTGACTGCAAATCCGCAGGAAAAAAATGAGCCGAAATCCACATGAAATACTCGTTGAAAACAGTGTCATCTGACGTGGTTTACAACAGCAGAATCCGCTGAGTAAAATTTACTTGTCGGGTTCTGCCCTTGAAAACCATGTTGGATGTACCCTCACATGTCCTTGCGGTTCCAGTCTATCAAAAGAGCTGTATACATAGAACAACAAAGCATTTAAATGAAATTTAATTTCAGACTTGCTTCATTTTTCGCTTGCATTGAAGCAATGAATAGACGGCTATGTCCACCCTAATGACTTTTTGAAATGGAGTGAATAAAAAATATCAATTTCTTTACAGAGATATTATTCTAATTTTTAGTCTATCTTTAGGGGCCAGCTTATAGAGAAGCACGTATGTGGCCTAGGGTATTCATATTAAAATCACATTCCTCAGAGCAATTTAAAGATATCATCCAGGCATAAAAAAGTGGCCAGAAGGTAGTGATCATCTCAGTTGTCTCCAAGACTCTCACAATAGAGAGCAACATGCACATACAGGGCCACCTCTTCTTTCTTTAATGGCTGTTCCAATCTTACACCTTGATGACCTATCGATAGGATAGGCCATCAATGTATGACAGGTGGAAGGTGGGCTCCTGAAAGTCTCTCTTTTGGACAGCGAGTCTGTTGCGCTTGCACATCCCTCTCCATTCTGTTCTATGGGTGTTCAGAGTACAGGTGAGTTGTGTGTTCGGCTTTACTACTCCCATAGCACAGAATGGATAATTGTGCGCAATCGCAACCAACTCTCCATCTTGAACTGAGACTTTCAGGGGCTGTTCCCAATACCGGTGTGGGTCTTATAGGTGGAACCCACACTTCTCATACTTTTATGGCCTATTTTCTTGATAGGCCATCAAAGTGTAAGATGGGAATAACCTTTTAAATTGCAATACGCTTTGGGATGGGGACTCTCTGTCAGAATCGGTTGCTTCACAACATTTGTAACCCAAGGGCTTTCAACAACTTTAAAGGGAATGTGTCATCAAAAAAAGGAGTCATTGTTTAAGTCTCGTTTTTATGTTAAACACATTTTTTGGGAATTTTTGGTTGTTTTTTTTCATATCATTTTCAATATTTTTTAATAATTTTTAAGTCTTGCAGCTTTCACTTTGGCCACTAGGCCTTGTTTGCCCTGCTTTAAGAGCAGTCAGAGAGATGCTTTAGGCTAGGTTCACACGGCTTATTCAAGCCATAATTGCGGGACGGATTTCGCCCGCAGTTACGGCTTGAATAAGGGGGTGCGGCGTGGGGAGCTGGGGGCGGGACGGGGGCGCGGCAGGGGAGCTGCTTGCCGGCCCCATAGACAATGCATTATTTACGGCGCCTACGCGGCGCCTACGCGCTTTTCACTTTCTCCCCTGCGGCGGATTCACCGAGCGGGGAGGAGAGACGGAATCCACAGTTCTCTACGAGAACTGTGGATTATCGTTATGACAGGGACGGATTGGAGCCGTACTGCAGCGCAAATCCGGCGCGCAGTACGGCTCCAATCCGCGGCCAAATAAGCCGTGTGAACAAGGCCTTACAGTAGCTTCATGCACATAGGAGACTTAAGATTGACTCAGTCCCATTCACTTCTATAGGAGAGTTTTCTAGGCATGCTCTGTGACCTGGGAAGATATCACTGTGCAGGGAGGAGGGGGTGAACTGTGACATCTCCTCTTGTGACTGATGGATCCTGTGTTATCTATTCACATTGGTGTCACCTTTCAGTTTGACCCCCTTTGTGCTGATAATGAGCAGACTACTGAGAATCTTTCTGTACAGAACAGAAAGTGTCAGGCTATTATTAGGCGGAGTGGCCAAAGTGAAAACTGCAGGACTTAAGAATTATTAAAAAATATTGAAAGTGATATGGAAAATTTAAAAAAATAACCACAAATTCTTAAAAATGTGTTGAACATAAAAATGTGAATTAAACAATAAGTCATTTTTGATGACACATTCCCTTTAAGGGGATTTTCTAAAACCCCTGTACTGACTAAATGTGTGGCAAAATCCGACAAACGGTAGTAACTTTTCCTAGTGCTGCTATTACAGCATCCCCACTTGTCCTCAGGCACATGGCTCATGTGACCAAACTGCCAAATTACTGGCCTCGGCAGTCTCTCCTTGCATGACACAAGACCACTGAGGCCAATGATTGAAAGGTATTGTGGATGGTCACACAAAGTCATTGCTTAGTCATACCAACATGATGGTGACGGGAGAGGAGAGCACCTCTTACTCCCTCCCCCTATTATTTTCCCAGAATTTAAGAAAACCCCTTTAATCTGACCATGGAGTAGACATATAATGAACATAGTGTTTTACTATCTAACCATTGTTGTTCGGGGGGGACATGATAAATATGTTTAAATACATCAGAGGTCAATATAGAGATCTCTCTCAAGATTTATTTATACCCAGGGCTGTATCTAGAACAAAGGGGCATTCTCTACGTCTTGAGGAACGAAAGTTTCTACATAAACATAGAAAGGGATTCTTTACTGTTAGAGCAGTGAGACTGTGGAACTCTCTGCCAGAGGAAATTGTCATGGTGAATTCACTAACAGAGTTCAAAAAGGGTCTGGCTGTATTTCTAGATGTCATAATAATATAACAAGTTATAGTGACCAGGATTCTGAAGAAAGGTCTGGATACATTTCTAGACGTAATAATACAACAAGCTATAGTGACCGGGATTCTGGAGAAGGGTCTGGATACATTTCTAGATGGCATAAACATAGAAAGGGATTCTTTACTGTTAGAGCTGGAGAAGGACTGTGGATACATCTCTGCCAGATGCAAATGTATGGTAGAATTATAACAGAGTTCATGAAAGGTTGGATAAATTTCTAGATGTAATAATATAACAAGTTATAGTGACCAGGATTCTGGAGAAGGGTCTGGATACATTTCTAGATGTAATAATATAACAAGTTATAGTGACCAGGATTCTGGAGAAGGGTCTGGATACATTTCTAGATGTAATAATATAACAAGTTATAGTGACCAGGATTCTGGAGAAGGGTCTGGATACATTTCTAGATGTAATAATATAACAAGTTATAGTGACTGGGATTCTGGGGAATGGTCTGGATACATTTCTAGATGTAATAATATAACAAGTCATAGTGACCAGGATTCTGGAGAAGGGTCTGGATACATTTCTAGATGTAATAATATAACAAGTTATAGTGACCAGGATTCTGGAGAAGGGTCTGGATACATTTCTAGATGTAATAATATAGAAGTTAAAGTAAGCGGGATTCTGGAGAAGGGTCTGGATACATTTCTAGATGTAATATAACAAGTTATAGTGACCAGGATTCTGGAGAAGGGTCGTTGATCCAGGGATTATTCTGATTGCCAGATTGGAGTCGGGAAGGAATTTTTTTCCCTAAAATGAGGACAATTGGCTTCTGCCTCATGGTTTTTTTTTTGCTTTCCTCTGGATCAACACTTTAGCACAATAGGCTGAACTGGATGGACGTCTTGTCTTTTTTCAGCCTTATGCTATGTAACTATGTAACCATTGTTGTGACATGGATATCACACGTGCTCGAGTAGCATTCCACATTTGTGATCTATTTTCAGTATACCTTGAAAACTGCAATCCTTCTCAACAAGCGCGAGCCGTTATGTCACATCAGGTCAGGAAGTGCAACGTTTGAAGGTGCAACCACACTAAAAGGAGGAACAAAGAAAGATGTAAGTAGTTGCCAATCGGAGGAATGCAAGGAATGCTGGTCATGGTGTGCCCTACCTTTAATTGCCTGGAGGATTCAATGAAAGATATTGGCACCCTGTACAGCGCGCCCACTAGGAGGCCCTGAAGGAATCGCCTAAGTGGCTTCCCTAAGAAAAGCAGCCAGCATCCTCAGCAGAAGCAAAGTGTCGAGCACACACATTTTTTTCTTCCCCTTTTTGTTCATTTATAATAAAAGCCAAAAATCATGGAACACACGAGAATTGTTCCCCCGGAATCAAAGAGCCGTTTTGTTGGTTTAATCGTCGTTACATACCCAGAATTCCTTTGCCTACTCGCACAAAAACCCACTTGCAGCGAGAGCCCTTTCACAGTCCAATGTGAAATTAAAATGGCTAAACGGGCGAAGGGCTTAGCTGTAATTCACAGGCTCTGTTCGGCAGGACCATTCATTAATGTGCTGCTCTCGCAGCCGCCGGGTTTTAACGACATCTGGCTTCATACCGGAATTTATTTTACTATATATAAATTCCTTATGGATATATCGGACTTAAAGTTACACTCGCATTAAAAGTCAGAGGAATGTGCCGGGGTAATCATTACCAGGAGGCAATTTAGAGGGAAAGAGATCAGAAATTCTTTCAGTTAGCTTAGCAACCATATTTACTGTTTTACGACTTGTAATTGGTGACCCCGCAACCTCCGTTTTACCGCAGGTTTGTTTTTTTTTTTCCTTCTCCTTCCCTGGCATGTTGAATTTACTGCACCTCATAAAATGCAAACGGCCAATTTATTTAAATTAAAATAATATGGATCATTCATGCGAAAAAACGGAAATTGTTATCAAAATATGCCAAAAAAACTTGGAGCTTTGGTTTTATTGCATTGGTTTGTTTTTAATATTACCTTGGCTATGTACTGAGCAGGGATATTGAATAAAAATAAACTGCAACATATTAACTAGAATAATTCCGCAATGAAATGTTACACATACATACAAGGGCCGTGCTATGGAAAAATAGAAAAATACATAGATGCCAAGCACTGACACAGCCTGTTCCTGAGGCCCATGCAAGGTCCTATCAAGGTTGGTGAAGGCTCTAAACATAGAATGTGGGGGGGGGATTCTCCCTCTTTTCTCATAAATTCAGTGAAAACTACTACTCTCAACCTCCAACTCCAGCTAGGACTCTGTTCACATCATATCACAAGGCATTATGGGAAAGGAAACTTGCAAGTCCTTAAACGGGTTTTGACACGATGTAATGTTGACGTGGGATCCTCCAAAATGGGTATTTAATCACTTTTCTAAATATATGTGATTACAAAAAGTGAAGCCTCTGAGAGCTACAGCATTGCTCAGTCCCCCTTAGTTACCTGAAAGCTTGCATTAGACACGACCAGAGGAGCTGACAGGCTGGGCTTGCGTGAAACACTTCTTATCTGATGACAGGGAAAATTAATGAGCTTCAAGGGTCTGGGGAGAAATGTGCAGTGTATGAGCCTGTGTCTTGCTGTATAGATAATCCACTGTTGTAAAGTTATTATTTGAGTTAAGTTTTGAGACGCTCCCTTATTCCTCACTCTCTGCTCACCCTCTCAACCCTTCATGACTCAGCATGATTTGTTTATATTCTACTCCCGTGCTGATAAGGAGGTAAGGAACTCACGTCCTGGCAAAACCCCTTTAAGCAAAGGGAAAGACGTAGCTCACCTGTATGCATACAAAGAAAGCACCTGTTCTGCCAGTGATTAGATTTTTAACTGTCTTTGTACCCTCCACATTATGGACAATAAATCAATAACAGCGTATATCACCGATACCGCTGGTTTGGACATTGGATCAATTTAACATATTATGGGAAAGGAGCTGAGAAGCTCAAGCGCCCTCTATTGGATGTAACAAATCCTCAATTTGCTTTTGACCCACTGGATCTTTCGAAAGAAAAAGGGATATTTAGCCAAGCCAGCATCACCCATATGTAGACAGCCATTTCGGGGTGTTTGCCCCTCGTCAGTACAGAGCAGAGCGCTGCTGGCTCGGCTGATTGAGGATTTGTTACATCCAATAGAGGGCGCTTGAGCTTCTCAGCTCCTTTCCCATAATGCCTTGTGATATGCAGATGCTTCGTGGAGTGCAAAAGGCAATTTCGAATCTCCACACGCCTATACGATGCTCTCCCCAAGGAGAGATCTTCCCTTTCTGTTCACATCATGTCAGACACCTACGTTTGCCATCCAAGTTTGCACACCTATTCATAAGGCTCCATGTACCTATCTTTAGCATCCGTCAGGCTGATATCTCCAATGTCTGACTGGGTTCCTTGGGTTTGATCTTTGGGTCTCTTCCTACAGTTAAAGGAAATAAGTCATCAAAAAATGACTTATTGTTTAACTCACATTTTTGTGTTAAACAAATTTTTTAGGAATTTTTGGTTATGTTTTTTTTTAAATTTTCCATATCACTTTCAGTATTTTTTTTAATCATTCTTAAGTCCTGCAGTTTTCACTTTGGCCACTAGGCCTAATAATTGTCAGACACTTCCTGTTCTGTAGAGAAAGATTCTTAGTTGTCTGCGAATTATCAGCACAAAGAGGGTCAAACTGAAAGGAGACACCAGTGTGAGTAGATAACACAGGATCCACCAGTCACAAGAGGAGATTCAGTTCACCCTTTCACCTCTCTGCACACCGACTTCTTCCCAGGTCACAGAGCATGACTAGAAAACTCTCCTATAGAAGTGAATGGGACTGAGGCAGTCTTTTTTTTCTTTTATATAACAAATATTTATTGGATTTTCAAAAAATAAAATCAGATACACATTGATGCAGAAACAGCATTAATGCAGAAACAGCATTATGGCGTACAGAGAAACAGAGTACAATGTCCGGTTAAAGAATGATAAAGACATTTTTCGTCCTTTCAGGATTTCAGTCCATTGCAACATAAGGTGGCCGTGCATCAAATATCAGTTGGACAAGACGAGTAATCCATATGCAAGTATAATATAAGCAATTATCATAACAGAAAGCATAAACAAAGGTGCACATTTATCAACTGGTTAACAAAACTCGTTGTCAGAATTTCCACGGTGCGCGCAAATTATCTCTCCTCCTGTGGCGTCTGCACTATCCCCACCTGTGTGCCTTGTAGTGTAATGTGACTGGACCCCGTTTATCTACCCGCTCCCCTCCAAGTCTCCCCCTCAGATTTTCAATCTATTCAAAGAGCCACCCATGTCCTCTCGGCAATACCAGCCCGTGTATTGAAAAGTCTGCATTAACGTCCTTATCTCCCTATCTGAAAAGTGGGATTCTATGAACGCACGCCAGCGTTTAAAGAAGCCTGCTGTGCGTACCTCTTTACACCTTTCTGTTTCTAACCTATCCGCAACAAGGTAGATTTTGAGTTGTTCTTCTATCATGGAGATAGGTGGTAGTGATGGTTTAATCCAGAAAGTGAGCAAACAGCGCTTGGCTACTAGTATCGCTATGTGGATTATTGCCGGGAGTTTTCAGGGCACCTCAGGCTGTCTCTCTTCCTCTCCCTCAGGGTGTCTAGGAAAATGAAAGATGAAGATATCATGATCCTTTTCCAATACCACATCGAAATGGACTTTAATGTAGGAGACAAAACTATCCCAATAGCTCTGTGTGTGGGCGCACTCCCAGAGACCATGCCATAGGTCCGTACTGTGCATTCCACACTTGGGGCATTTTTGTGACCTATTAGGAAAGTTTCGTGTGGGGGCAGGTTAAAGCCATAAATGGCGTTGTGTGCAATTTTAAGGTGAGACTCCCTCCAGTTTGCACAAATGACATGTTTCTTCACCGTTGCTAAACCTTTCGTGATTTTATCAGCTAACTGGGGGTCTTTTAGGCGGCGGGTCCAAAATTGGAAGACCTGCGCTTCCGTGCGGCTCAAAGTCCATTGTCTTATGGACTCGTAGAGACCCGAGAGGGAGCAGTTCTCTTTGTTGGCACCCATAAACACATCAAAGCCATTCGTAGAAGTCTCCTTTGAGACATTCCTCAGTCGCGAGGTACAAAAATAGTAGAGTTGGAGTGCAGCTAGAGTCTGTGTACAAGATAGGGAAAATTTTGCCATCATTTCTGAGGGCAATAACCACCTTTGTTCTTTGTCGTGTAAAAGTTGTCCCGCTACTTTCAGACCCTTCTCCCTCCATGCCAAGAACATTGGGTTTGATTGTCCCAACGGAAAGTCAGGATGTTCCCACATAGGCATATCCTTAGAGATCAGGAAGGAGAGACCCAGGCGTTTCCGAATCTCTTTCCATACCATGATTGTGTCCCGGAGTATAACAGACGACTTGACCGTGAGTGGTAGGTTAGAATACTTAGTGTGGAAGAGGGCACAAGGATGCCAGGGTCGCATCAATTCGCTTTCTATATCCCAGTTGGAGTAGCGACTAGAGCCCCCCATCCAATCCACCACATGTCGTGTCAGACATGCCAGGTTATAGCTCCTCACGTCCGGAAGGTTAAGCCCCCCTTTTGACACTGGCAACATCAATTTTTTGAGAGCTATCCGAGGCTTCTTCCCCCCCCAGATGAATTTTGAGAATATTGAGTGGATCCGATTTATGTCAGAATGTTTAAGCAAGAATGGGAGAGTCTGTAGGGGGTAGAGCAGTTTGGGGAAGCTAATCATCTTAATGGCATGGCACCTCCCCGTTATAGACAGGGGCAAAAAGCTCCATCGCGTCAAGTCTTGAGCAATCTTGTTAATGATGGGGGGAAAATTTAATCTATATAGTGTGTCCGGGGTCCTGCCTATGTTGATCCCCAAGTATGTTATATGGCTTGGGGCCACTGTAAGATCCAACCCCAGGCTCTGCCAGTTGATGTTCTGTGGTTTGAGCCCTAAGCTTAGAAGTTCACTTTTGGTGGCATTTACCTTATAGCCTGACAGATTCCCGTACAACTTGAGGGTGTCAAAAACCTGTGGGAGATGAGCCTGCGGGTTTGACATAAATAATATCAAGTCGTCTGCAAATAAGGCAATTTTGATCTCTTGAGAGCCCGTGTAGATTCCTGTAAAGAGATCGGAGTCTTCCAGGAGTCTCGCCAGGGGCTCAAGGGCAAGGTCAAATAGGAGGGGTGATAATGGGCATCCCTGTCTGGTCCCTTTCTGAAGGTGAATTGGTGAGGAAATAAAACCAGGTGTGTGTACCCGTGCTTCTGGATTAGAGTAGATGGCGGACAAGAAGGTCCGAAAGGCCCCTGAGATCCCCACCGCATCTAAGACCAGCCAGAGCCACTCCCATCGAACATTATCGAAGGCCTTTTCGGCGTCGAGGGCTACTAAGACAGGGTGTTCTCCGGGAGTGGGTCTGTGTTGGATCCTATCCATCACTGCTAACACTTTCCTGATATTCCCTACAGCTGACCTCCCTTTAATGAAGCCTTTTTGTGAGGGGCCTATCAGCAAAGGCATCAATTCAGCCAGACGATCAGCCATAATCTTTGATAGGAGCTTCTGGTCTACATCGATGAGTGATATAGGTCTATATGAGGCAGGGAGGAGAGGGTCCTTCCCCTTTTTTGGTATAACCTTAATAAAGGCTATTTTTGATTCTGGTCTGATGTTTCCCCCCTGAAGGATCAGGTTATAATATTGTGTAAGGGTCGGGACAACCTGGTCTATCAGGATTTTGTACATCTCCCCTGAATACCCGTCGGGGCCAGGGGCCTTTCCGGGTTTTAGCTGTTTTATTGCGTTCCGTACTTCCTGCTCTGAAATCTGAGCATTTAGTACTTCCCTCTGTGAGTCTGTGAGACATGGTAGCTTCAGTTTTGAAAGAAATCTGGTACTTTCCTCCTTATGCTCGTAGGGGCTAGCAGAATAGAGAGAGGTGTAAAAGCTGCCCAGGGACTTATTGATTTGAGCAGGATCTGAAGTTATCTCTCCCTCTGGGGTTCGTATGGCCGTTATGTGTGAGGGTGTATAGTGTCCCCTAAGGAGTCTCGAAAGAATCTTCCCCGATTTGTTGCCATATCTAAAGAGCGTAGACTGGAGGTGAGAACGATGCAACTCTTCTCTGCGCTCTGCCCAGATGTCGAAATCTCTTTTTGCCTCCTCCCATTTCGCCCTGTTTTCAGCTGAGCTGTTGAGTTGGAAAGCTCTATATGCAGATCTCACAGCCTCTGAGGCCACCCTATGGGATTCCGCCAGCTTGCGCCTGTAGAGGGATGTGTGGGCTATAATTTTGCCTCTTAACACCGCTTTGAAGGTTGCCCAGTATAAGGCCGGGTCCGAGCGGTGATCCTTATTGTTGGCATCAAATTCCACCCACCACCCCTTCACCATGTCGGTGAAATACTCAGTCTTGGCCAAATAAGGGGGAAATTTCCAGATAAAGTCCGAGCCCTTAGGTGATTCCTCCGCTAAATCTAGAGAGATAGGAGCGTGGTCAGAAATAAGCAGATCCTGAATCTGAGTATTTTCTATTCGGTTACACAAACTATTCGATACCAGAAGATAGTCTAGTCTCGACCAAGTGTGGTGAACAGGGGAATAGAATGTAAAATCCCTACTATCTGGATTCTTCCTCCTCCAACCGTCATTCAAGTTAGTCGTCTCTAGTAGGTGTGCTAGGGCCTTGTTCTCTTTCCTCTGAGTGTCCGTGCCGGACCTCCGTTGCGAGGGATCCCTTCTCCTGTCTTCAAGGGGATCAACAACTAGGTTCATGTCCCCTCCCACTATTTGGTGCACACAGGGATCCGTTCTAATTTTGTCCCCTAAGTCCCGAAAAAACTGGCTACTCTGCGAATTAGGACCATACACGTTGACCAAACTAATGTCCCTTTCTCCCCACTTAATTGTTAAGTGCGAAAATCTTCCCTCCTCATCGTGGGTGTGCGACAGCTTGGTATGGGGGAAACTTTTGTTTATAAGGGTAACAACCCCAGCTTTCCCGTTGACTGCTGGAGACCCATAGACATGTCCCACCCAGAGCTTTTCCATCCGTTGAAAGTCATCCCCTCGCAAGTGGGTCTCCTGGAGAAAGACGACATCAGGGCGAAGCCTCCGTAGATGTCTCAGCACTTTCATCCGTTTATTTGGGGAACGGAGCCCCTTTATGTTCCAGGAGATTACTCGCATGATGGGTTGACGTATGGAAGAGCTAAGTGTATAGGAGGTGTCGACAGGGGATGGGCAGGGGATCCTAGTGTGTCAAGTGTCACTGTGCATGCGACCCAGGATAGGGGTAGACCCATGAGAGGAGTGCGCCACCATTGAAGAAACACATAACAGAAAACAAACAGTAGAACTAATACAGAATCGTGCCACATGGCACTCTATTAAGTAACGCCAGAGGAAAGTAAGGGGGGGTTGGCTACCCTCCGTCTTTTCCCAATGCGTTATTGGGACTTCCTTTTTTCTGACCGAGAGAAGATAACGGAACTCAAAATACCTCTCAGTTACCCTCTCCCGCCAGCCATATGGCTTTTTAGCAACGCCATTCCCCTGTCAAGCCTAGCGAGACCAGGCCGGTTAAGGGGAAGAGAGAACCTCGGGTCACCCCACAAAAGTCTCAGTGTATCTATATACAAGCTTCTCACTGGGATAAAAATTTAATATGGAGGCCCACGAGTGGGTCGATCTCACCCGCATGTCCCGAGTCCGATGAGTCCGGAAGGATGCTTGTTACATACGAGTGCCTTCCCATCAGTCCTGATCTGAATCAAGTTGCGGAGATCTTCTTGGCGGGCGGTGATCTTTTGGCGCTGAGGGAGAGAGCGGGGGAGAAGGTGCTCTGTCCCACGCGGTGTCTTGTCTTTTCCGGCGCCGAGGTGTTGTATCTCGAGCTAGTGTGTCCTCCATTCTAGTCGCGCGGGGAGAGCCCCTGGGGGGGAGACTGTCCAGCATGTCCTGCAGGTCCGCCTCTGCTTCCGTAGGGGAGGTAAATATTTTGGATGGACCATCTGGAATTTGGACTTTCAAGGTGGCCGGATAAATCAGTTGAAAGCGGATCCTCCTTTGAAAGAGTGCCGTGCAGAGTTTGCTAAAGGCTCTTCTCCGCTGTGAAACATCCACTGAGAAGTCCTCAAACAGAAGTACTTTGTGTTCTCCAAAGAGCTTGGGGGGGCCCATTTTACAATATGCTCTCAGGACTTCCAATTTATTGTTGTAGTCCAGAAATTTCATTATGACTGTGCGCTGACGTTGTCTGGAGCGTGGACCTGACGACTGAGCCTGGTTATCCTCTGGGCCTATTCTGTGTGCTCTTTCAATGCGGCAAAGATGTCTGATGCCGAGGGCCTTTGGTAGTTCCTCCTGGCAAAGCTCCTGAGGATCTTATTGCTTGAAAATTTCGGGGAGAAACCCCCCATTCTCAGATTACTAAAGTCTGGAGCGGTTCTCCAGATCCTCTATGCGCTCCTGCTGTGTCAGCTGGGCCTGGGCACACACCTTTAACTTAGCTTGCAGGGCACTATTGTCGTTCTCTAGATCGTTCACTCTCGTTTCTAGTTCAGCTATTTGGATGGAATGTGCTTGTACTTCATATTGAAGTTTGGATAAAGATGCCTGCACGGTGGACTCGAGGGCCGCTTGCAGGTCTGGCGCTATCTGCCTGGCCACCTCAGTGGCTAGTAGCTTGTAATCTATAGCTGATGCCAGGTTCCCCCCTGGGACTGGTGTTTTAGCTGGGGCAGTGGCTGAGGCAGTGACTGAGGGGCCTGGGGCACCTGGGGAGACAGTACCTCTGGATTCTCCCGCATCTGATTCCATTTCAGTCCTGGCATGGGTGCCTGGGGCTCCTGGGGCTGCCGGCTGTGTATGCTGTGCATCCCGTGTTGCGCACGGGTCGGGCGCCATGTTGTGAGCCGCGTGCAGCGGGGCGCGGGAGTCTCGGGACCGCGGTGTACTCCTGAGGAGGTACCTTTCCATCCAGAAAGGTACCCGCTGTGTTCCGGGGTGCCGCCACGGGGTTCACGATGCAGATGGGCGCTGCAGTTCGCAGCTATAGCTGGTGTGCGGCTGGCGGGTGCGAGGAGCCCAGCAGCTCACGTCTCCATTCGGCAGCGCCGGAACCGGAAGTCCTCCTGAGGCAGTCTTAAGTCTCCTATGTGCATGAAGCTGCTGTAAAGCATCTCTCTGACTGCTGTTAAAGCAGTGCAAGCAAGGCCTAGTGGCCAAAGTGAAAACTGCAAGACTTAAGAATTGTTAAAAAATGTTGAAAGTGATATGAAAAATTAGAAAAAAAACACATAAATTCTATGTGTTTAACATAAAAATGGGCCTTAAACAATGACTCATTTTTTGATGACATATTCCCTTTAAGGGCAACCATAATACGAATGTGGGCCACGAAATGAGTTTGACACGCCTGCTGTATAGTATATATCCATAAAGGGATGCGATGAGAGGACAAGAACACATGTGGGACCCTCCAGGTACAGATGGAGCTAGAATTGGATGGAGGTAGACTGAACCAACAACAGAAGAGTAGACCTCATTTTTTGTCCTACATACCCCCCCCCCCAAACTATTGACAAATGCATATTTAAGGGAACGGTTTTCTTGACTGACGTATTGTATTTAGAGATAGGGAACATATGAGAAGGAAAGGGAAGATGGCAATAGCCTTGTAAATGCTGGCAGATAAATATTTGATGACGATATCAAGATCATGATATAGTTAACAAGCTTCCTAACATCATCCAGCTTTCTCTCCACCATGACCATGGTGAATTCAGATGTACTTCTTTGACATGGAACCTTCTGCCAATGACTTGTTATGCAAGAAAAAGCCATCCACGAAATAAAAAGCAGAAGAACATTTTAATCAGGGTTAAAGGGGTTGTCTCACTACATTGATTCATCTTACCTCAGTCCTGTTTTCTTGGTTTCATTTTGAATTCAGGGGCGTGTTTACTGGCTTCCACTAGGCTGCAGTAGAAGTCAGGTCTGTAGTTATAGCAACCAGTGCTGGCAGCCTATCAGGAGAGATCTAACAGGTCTGTAGCTATAGCGACCTGAGGAGCTGATGCAGCCCATACAAGAGGGGATATCTCAGAATAGGAAGGACACTGCTAATGGACATATATTGGAAAGTGACTTGTTTTTGCAAGATCTTTAATATAAAAAGCAATTCTTGTAGTGAGACAACCCCTTCAAGCCAAGTAGAATTATACACAAGTGTCATGGTATTACTAGAGCAATTAACAGACCAGTGGCTTAGCTGTTATCTTTAAAGTTATATTTAGCATTTTCTCTTCCTTGAATAAAAAAAGAGTTTCTTTATCTACAGATTTGTTTCCTAACACTGCTGGGTATCAGTGATAAACATGATGCAATAATTCAATATACCAACAAGTCCGCTTTATTTAATATGATGATAGTGCTGCACGTATAATGGGGCCTTCTGGGCAGAGTTCCCCTCGACTCTCCTCTATTCGTACATTATTCACAAAGGCCTGATGCAATGCCTGGAATTGTTTTTAAGGGTAGAGCAGTGGGCTTCAATCAGTGCCTCTACATTTAATGCAAAACTACCACTCCCAATATGCTGGAGATCCATAGTTAGGGACAGACTAGAAATAAGGAGTCATTTTATTGAATGTTTCTATCCACTACTGCAGTAGCTGCCACCTCTGTAAGGTTTTATGGTAACCAACAAAATTGCAAGGTAGTTTCCGACAATAATGAAAGCTGCAGCCTAAGGCCATGTCCCCACGGCACGGGGTTTGCGGCCAGTTTTTCAGACGCTTTGCGGTTTTGCAGACCATCTGAAATACCGGCCGCAAACGAGCACAATGGGTTTCTATGGAAAACCTGTGCAGCAGTCCCCACTGCACGGGTTTTCCGCCCAGCGGTTTTTCAAACCGCTGGCTGCCTGAAATACATTGTGCATGGACATTCTTCCGTCCGGTTTTCGGATGGAATATGTGCATGTCAATGGGAAAAGCCGCCCTCCCCCTCCCCACGGCCGGCACACAAACCGGACAAATACCGGACGGATAATCCAACCTGTATTTGTCCATTACACGGGCCCTAAGTGCTCTTGTTATACAGAGAGATTCACTGGAAAGAAGAGCCGAATATTATGTAACTACTATTAGGATGAAGCAACCTGAACCCCAAAACTCTGCTCCATAATGATTGCATTACGTGCAATGCTGGAAGTGATCTGCATTTTCTGCCAGACACATTTCGGTGTGGTGCTCCATGTTCCTGAATGTATCGTCCAGCATATTGGGGGAATAGCAGCAATTTCACATTGGATATTTTACATACAAATGCCTGGAACCATTGAAGATATTGGACTCTTTTCTCTGTATCACTCGCTTTGAGCGGCGCTGATACGATACGCGGCAATGTTGCGCTTTCTGCAGCTCTTCGACATGCTGGATACGATCTCCCGGTCTTCTTTGTCCAGCATCTTTGAGGTTTCATAGGAGTCTGCTCCAGAGGATGCTGCACGTCATCCATTGTGTCCTGGAACATTGTCGACAGGGCCGCCAACAGAAATTTCAGGGCCCTATACAGCTGAAGCACCTGGGCCTCCCCCCATAAACCCTGCCCCCAGCAACCCAATTGCCCCGCCCCAGCAACCTGGTCGCCCCGCCCCCAGCAAAAGGGGCTGGATAAGGTAGCCAGGGCCCCCTTTAAGATAAGGTAGCAGGGCCCCCTTTAGAATAAGGTAGCCAGTCCCCCTTTAGAATAATGTAGCCAGGGCCCCCATTAGAATAATGTAGCCAGGGCCCCCATTAGAATAATGTAGCCAGGGCCCCCTTTAGAATAATGTTGCCAGGGCCCCCTTTAGAATAATGTAGCCAGGGCCCCCTTTAGAATAATGTAGCCAGGGCCCCCTTTAGAATAATGTAGCCAGGTCCCACTTTAGAATAATGTAGCCAGGTCCCACTTTAGAATAATGTAGCCAGGTCCCACTTTAGAATAATGTAGCCAGGTCCCACTTTAGAATAATGTAGCCAGGTCCCACTTTAGAATAATGTAGCCAGGTCCCCCTTTAGAATAATGTAGCCAGGTCCCCCTTTAGAATAATGTAGCCAGGGCCCCCTTTAGAATAATGTAGCCAGGGCCCCCTTTGCTGGGGGCAGGCCCCCTTATTCCACCGAGCCCCATACAGGAGTACCGGCTGTACCCCCTGTACGGCGGCCCTGATTGTCGGACGTCCTCCGCCACAAGAAGGGATTAATAATCTGATTGTTTCCAGTTTCAGTACCATCTTCTGAATAAAGCTTCGTCCACACAACAAAGGACAAAATACTCGTTGAATTCTGAAATTCTAAAACTGCTTAGTCCGATGAGTATCTGAACAGTATTTTACACAAACTTTTTTTTAACTCGGTTTTCGTTTTTTTGTGCAGATTTTGGCAAAGATTTAGGATTCAGTTTTTCAATCAGTTTTGCATCGCAATTGAGCACAACTGAATTTTCCACGCCTAAATCCTCGCCAAAATCCATGCACAACGCTTTCTGGTCGGTTTTCAAGCAGTCCCATTGACTTCAATAGTAAATTTTCCGCTGTTTTCAGAGTGAAATCTGGCAATGAATGTGTTCCAAGTTTTGTGCAAAAATGGTGGATTTGACATCGGACCTCAGATAATCTGAGTTGTGTAGACTACCGCTCGGATTTTCTATAGAGGTCTATGGGGATGGATTAGAGTTGGTTTTTGATGGTTTTGAAAATCCGATTCCATGTCAAAAACCGACTATAAGGGTATGTTCACATGGCATGTTTGGATCTGATTTTGGATCCGAAGATCGCTTCCAAAAATGCAGCATCAATCGGATCCAAAACACATCCAACACGCATGATTGCACCCTATAGTTTATTATAGGACTCCTGCTGTGTCATTTGGATCAAGAATTGACAGAAAAACAGATCAGAAAGACGCAATGAAACACGCATTGGCGGTCACTCGTCTAAACGCTGATGCGTGTTTTACATTGCAAGCAGTGTAAAACACACTGCTCATTGCTAGACGTGTGTTTCGGTCCATCTAGATGGACCCAAACATGCATCTAAGAACATATGTTCACACAGATCCAACATGCCATGTGAACATACCTAACACTCTTTGAGGATTTGTCATGAATAGCACATTTCTTCCTAAATTAACTACTATATGAACTGGTGCCCAATAGGTTTACACCATGAAGACGTGCTGCTCAGTATTGTATGCCACCCTCCTGATGGGAAGTTGAGTGACTGAGTGAAAAAGTAAGTGGGTATGCACCCGAAAATCGCAAACAGAGGTGAAACGACATGACAGCTGGCTGGTGCCTTCATCACCACTCTGAAATGGGGGCGTCCTGGCTTGTTCAAAGCACCGTGTACTAAGAAGCCTAATACATGTTGTTTCATACAGATTCCTTTGTCCTAGTTAGAGTTATTACAAAATCTTAGGGTAAAAGACACACACACCAACACACGCCAAATTTGTAATATAAAGGTTGTCTGATGCGGATGACCCCTTTAATGTAGGAATAATAACTGCATCATTGTGCACCAACAATCCTCATTTGGGGATATGCAACTTTTTCACAGCTTTAAAAAAAAAAAAAAAAGAGAGAGAAAGAGGGAAATTGTGCAACGTCAAGGTTTCTAAGTGCCAGCTAGTCTATTTAAAGAATGAAAGGAATCTAGATTAGTCAGTGGAAAACTAACATACAGCAGAGGGCTCCTGTACAAGAACAGAATATGGGCCCCTGCCGTCCAATAGGTAATCATTGAGCACAAACAAAAATTACCAGTAAGTATGAATTATGAAATTCATTAGCTCAGGCCCTTACAGGCAATCTAATAGACAATAGGGGGTTGCTTTCTGCTTTTAAGGTGACAGTGGCCCCCTTACCTGTTGGGCCTATGTGCAGCTGCAAAGTCTGTAACAATGTTAAGTCCACTCCTGCACATAGAGGGTGCTGAGCAGTTACCTGAGCTAATAGTATGGGCCTCACTAATAGGCTTCAAGGCAGCGTGGTGACTGTACAACCGGCCCATATATAAGCTTTATACATGTATAATACTAAACCATTAATCCCTCATGAATAGTACTACTTTCTACCTGTGCAATCTCCCCCAAATATAGAAGTATAGCAATTGGTGTTTGAACCCACCCCTGTATCAGTAAAGACCCCTTGACATTTATATTCGGCATGATTTTTCTTGCACCCTCTCAAAAATAGCTACAAAAACTCTAGTGCTTTTTTTCATTCAGGTTTTGTAGGATTTGTTTGCATAAATGTGTGTATTTGTACAGGCATTTTTTATGCATTTTTTTTGGTTCTGGTGCAAGTTTCCCCATCATAAATCAGTACAGATATAATGCAGTAATGTCACAATACAGAAATGATGCAAAATGATGTGATGCATATAATACGGGTATAACAAATGCGGGTCTATAGCAAAACTTACATCATTACTGACTGCATCTTAACACTGTATAAAGGTGGCCTCCTTAGCTGTTGAGGCCCATAACAACTTATCTGCCTGCTATCCTTATAGTTACACACATTACATACAATTGTAACCAGTGTGGCAGAGCGACCTTAGATGGTCGCAGATTTCTGCCAGTATGGGGAGTACAGCAGGTATCTGCTGCTGATGCGCCACCAAGGACCTGGTCTCGGTGGGGGAAGCCAGCTATTTGGTGTCAGTAGCCGTACATTGCTGACACATGTACATGGCTGCTATGCGGTTATTATGGGCTGGTTTTTCTGGAACGGTCATAGCGTTGGGTGGGAGACCGTCCCCGCATTCCAGGTCAGGCTTTTGGAACGTACCTGGGGGCCTATAAAAAGCCTGGTGCTGCAGGTGTTCAGGGAGTGCGGTTTTGCGGCCTGAATATTGGAGCAACACTGAGCCAAAGAAGAGGCTCTTACTCCCAGGCTTGAGGAAAGCCTGTACAGTCGGTGGCTGTACTAATTCGTTTTTCCGGTGATGGACAGAAGGTCCAGACCGCATATAGAGAGCGACTGCATAAGTGTTTAGTCAGTGGCCAGACGGCTGAGGAGTTTGTTTTATGCGTTTGTTTTCCTGTGTCCTGTCTAATAAAGCTGGCTGAGGCCAGTCTTAAATGAAAGCCTGTGTCGGAGTGCCATCTATTGAGGTGCCAACCCTTTAACCAGAATGGCGATTCCAGAGCTAAGTGACCCCGGGATGGTCCAAGATGGCGTCCAAGCGTGAGTAAACCGTCATACCAGGTAAGACCATAAGATTAATACATTCAAAGCCTACACTATATCAGTTATTTCCAATAGACTATGCTCACATCTGTTTTGGAGTTTCTGACCACAGCTTCCATTCCACATACTGTCGACCTTGCCCCAAAAAAACCTCAACATGCCACACTTATTTTTTTCCCAGCAGTAGACACCATGACGGAAACCAAATGAATCCCACTTAATTCAGTGTAGTCCATCATGTGACAACCATGTTGGTCCATCATGCGACAGATTGGACATTTCTATCATTTTAGTTTGGTTCTTTTTGTTCTTATGAACAAGGAAATGGAAGTGCAAACACAGATGTGAGTTGTGCCTATGGTAGATCTCTGCAGTCATACGGGACATCTGTGTACAGTAAGTTGCAGGCAGTCGGAAGGATTTGGGGGCTAAGATAAGTAATATTATTGTTACAGGCTTTTAAGAACCCGTCTTTTAGCAAAAAATAATAATAATAATAATCGTAATAATAATACACACAAAAGAGTAAACTGGAAACCCAAATTTGCTGATTCCTTTGGTAGCCCAAATCATTGTATATCTATGTAGGGAAGCTAGACTGCCGCAGAAACTGTGCCATATACCCGCAGTGTTGCAAAAGCATAAAATAGTTCGGAATAAGGGGACGTTCACATGGCGTATTTTGGCTCGTAATTTGCACCGAAATACGTGCCAAAATATGACAAAAACAATATTTTAAACAATTCTCATAGACTGCAATGTAAAAATACGTACCTTCATTCACATGACGCGTACTTTACTTTCGTAACTTTTGGCACGCATGAAAAAAATTGACGGGTTAATTCTTGTAAGCATATACGCATCGTCACTTTTGCGTTGAAATGACGCCCTAGCAAGCGTGTCATTTCAACAACGCAACAAATGCGTTTTACAGAACGTAAATGTATGTGTCGCAAATACCACATCCGGCCTAAAAGATATACTTGCATACACCTACTGAAAGTTATAATGAAAACACTCGTGCCTACTTTAACAACATGATGTGAGTAGAGAGTTAAAGGGGCACCCTGACTTTACAATCAATTCTTTTTATATATCAACAAGAAAAATTGCAAAGTTGTTGCTTTTTTAATATTTTTTCAGATAAACTTCTAATGTCTTGTGTCTATATCTCCCTTAAAAACTATTGGGCGGATTTATTCATCTTGTGTAAGAAAGAGTCAAATTAGATTAGTCAGTCTTAAAAATGTGTCCAGCTTCTCACAGTGGCTCCAACAGTATAACAGATGTGGTGCATTTTTGGACGATGTTCTCCATCTTTATATCATGGGGGTATCTATAGAAGGTGCAGAGGTAGCAGTCACTAATGGCCCTTGGAGCCTGGGGACCCAAAGATCTCTCTGCCACATAAGGCTATGTCTACATGGGACTGCTTTACAGTCATATTTTTTAAGTGGATTCAGTATTTAGAACCTGCAAAAATCTGTAAATCATCCCTGTAGATCTCAATAGAAAATCTGAGCTATAGTCTACACGGCTCGGATTTTTTGAGGTCAGATTTCAAAACCGATGGTTTTTGAAAAAACCTTAGAACATGTTCTATAAATGGGAGATTATAATACTGTTTTATTGAATGGTGTCCCTGAAAACTGAAAACTGCAGCAAGAGGCCGCGACAAAAAACTGGCAAAAAAAACTGAATGTAAAATACTGGTCGGATTTCAATTAGAATCTGACCAGCATTTTAACCTCTGCCATGTGGACACAGCCTAAGAGAGCCCTGGGGCCATGGAGCTTTAGGCTAGGTCTACACAGCATATGACAAAATACCGTCGGAAATCCGATGGCATTTTGCCATTGCTGGATCGCGATTTTTGGCATAGATTTGAGCAAAAGCCACGGTTGGTTTTCGGATATGCCATCAGCCCCGTACATCCAATGTACAGGGCCGACGGCAAATCAGAGCAGAATCCGGCAGAATATATATGTTGCATATTCCGCTGGATTTTAAACTCGTCTGTAAAAAAAGCGCTGTATGGACTACAGCATGAGATTTTCATTGTTGTCTATGCAGCACAGTGTACCGTCAGATTTTCAGCAGTTTCAAAATACTAAAACCACTGAAAATCCAACAGAAAATTTGTGCTGTGTAGACATATCATTAAAGGGGTTTTATCATTACACACTTTCGCAGACTTGAGCTGTTTCTGTCTGATACAGCTTAAAATTCAGGGGTGAGTCTCTCCTCCCAGAAGGTATGACTCCTCTCATCATTCTGAGTGACCAGTGGAAGGGAGAGGATGTCACAGCTCTGCAGACCTCCTGCACCAGTTTTCTTGTCTGCAGAGCTATCACCTCTCTCTACAAGCTCCTTGTAAGCAGAACACCTGCATTGGTGTAAGCAGTTATACATACAGCCTGAACTGATGACATAAATATGAGAAATGCACAGGCAAGAGGTAGAGCAGACTATATACGGCTGTGTTGTATGAATGATGGGAACAGACTGTATAAGGCTGTTATATGGGGGGGCAGTGTATAAGGCACAGCCTTATATGGGGAGGGGGGGAAGTGAATCTGGCAGCTAGAGACTCAGTAATTGCCCAGATCCTTCATATAGAGCTATCACTGGGAGATGAGCAGAAAGAGGAGCTCAAACAGCCTTTATTGTACAGACACAGCCAGCACAGGCAGCTCGTTTCACTTTCATTTTCCATAGTTCAGCTCAATATCTATAGTCACACAGATGAGCTCATATCTGCTATACGAAGTGATTTAGGTAATGCAAACCAATTGCAAAAGTGCTTATTTTTTACTGTTCCCATCATTAGAGATATTATCTTTTTAGCGAGAAAATCCCTTTAAGTTACACTTCTGCCTTATATCATCTATTGGTTGGTTTACTTTATGCTAATAATTGTATCATTGTTTGTTAAATGATATTGTGTGTCAAGCTGTGCCCTTTATTGCTAAACTACATCCTCTCTCATGTAGGGTGTGGTGCAAACAGTGTCTAAAACACATAAGTGTGGTGTAGGGCAGGCATGCCAGTTTTATGCACAAATTACAAGATGGCGGTCTGACCGGGGGATAACACTGGAAAGTGTTTGTTTGCAGTCTGTTACTGTGGACTGTTGCACTATTACACATATGGTCTGTTACAATCCCTATTGTAGCTGGAGACAGAACAGAAGAATATTTCTTTACTCAAGACTATCGACAAACCTGCATTAGTCTTTTTAATTGCAGATCTACTGAAGCAATAAAAACATTTTTGCAAACATACATCATACAGTAAATGTACAGTATAGCATAGACACCAATGCTTTACATAGACGTGTTCCTGTGGCATCAACAACAGGTGTCTAAATGAAGTTAACTCTAAAATAAGCTAAGTCAAGTAAAAAAAAGTGCTATGGATCTAAAAGAGAACCTGTGTCCGTGCTGGTCAGGTCTGTATTAGTAAATACTAGTGTTCCCCAAGACATCATTCTGAGACGCCTTTCCTTATTTTATTCATTTATATTTAAATCTCAGTTGTATTCCTCCTAGAAAGTAATCAATAATCTGTCAGCTGGGTGTTACCTATTGGGAGGTAGTTGCTCTGCACCGTCTCACATTGTCCAATCGGTGCTGACAATCAGTGTGTGCAGGGACACATCTCTCTGAAAACTGGAATGGTGACGCCCATCTGACAGATTCAGGAATACATTCTCAGGAGGAGTAACAGAGGAACAGCACAACCCGGAGCTATAAGAGAAGAGGCTCCAGAATTGTAATGTCACAGGGAACACAAGGATTTACTAAAGACACGTCACAGGTCCTCTTTAAAGGGGTTGCTCCATCTTGCATATTTGATGGCGTATTCTATTGATATACAATCAAAGTGTGATAGGTGTGGTCCCACATTTGGGACGTGCACTTATCTTAGGAACGGACCCCTAAGGTTGCTTGCGCATTTCTATCCATTCTGTTCACACCTGAACTCAGAACTCCCATAGAACGAAATAAAGAGTTGAACGCGACCCACTCTGCGCTCTGTATGGAGACTCTGCCGTAGGTGAGACCCACAGTTATCACACTTTGATAGCATATACTATTGTTATGCCATGGAATTGCAAGATGGGAACATCAATATAATGGGTTTAAAAGTGAGAACAATGGCTACAGATATATGACTATTCAGCTTCAGGCCGGCATGTGCAGACGAAACTGCAGCTGCCAATGCCCACATGAGCTGCCAGTGGCGTCAGTGCAGGGCCGGGACAAGGCATTTTGGTGCCCTAGGCAAGTACAGCCAATGGTGCCCCCTCCTGCTTCCCAAAAAATGACGCCCCCTCCCAAAAAATGGTGCCCCCTGCACCAGTTCCTCTCTCCCCTCTGCAACAGTTCCTCTCTCCCCTCTGCACCAGTTCCTCTCTCCTCTGCACCAGTTCCTCTATCCCCTCTGCACCAGTTCCTCTCTCCCTTTTGCAACAGTTCCTCTATCCCCTGCACCACTTCCTCTCCCCTCTGCACCATTTCCTCTCTCCCCTCTGCACCAGTTCCTCTTCCCCTGCACCAGTTCCTCTCTTCCCCCTGCACCAGTTCCTCTCTCCCCTCTGCAACAGTTCCTCTCTCCCCTCTGCAACAGTTCCTCTCTCCCCTCTGCACCAGTTCCTCTCTCCCCTCTGCAACAGTTCCTCTCTCCCCTCTGCACCAGTTCCTCTCTCCCCTCTGCACCAGTTCCTCTCTCCTTCTGCACCAGTTCCTCTCTCCCTCTACACCACTTCCTCTCTTCCCTGCACCAGTTCCTCTCTCCCTCTGCACCAGTCCTCTCCCCCTCTGCACCAGTTCCTCTCTCCCCTCTGCACCAGTTCCTCTCTCCCCTCTGCACCAGTTCCTCTCTCCCCTCTTCACCAGTTCCTTTCCCCCATCTGCCACAGTTCCTCTCCCCCCTCTGCACCAGTTCCTCTCTCCCCTCTGCACCAGTTCCTCTCTCCCCTCTGCACCAGTTCCTCTCCCCCATCTGCCACAGTTCCTCTCCCCCCTCTGCCACAGTTCCTCTCCCCCCTCTGCCACAGTTCCTCTCCCCCCTCTGCACCAGTTCCTCTCTCCCCTCTGCAACAGTTCCTCTCTCCCCTCTGCAACAGTTCCTCTCTCCCCTCTGCAACAGTTCCTCTCTCCCCTCTGCAACAGTTCCTCTCCCCCCTCTGCAACAGTTCGGCTCTCCCCTCTGCAACAGTTCCTCCTCCCTCTGCACCAGTTCCTCTCTCCCTCTGCACCATTTCCCTTTTCCCCTCTGCACCAGTTCCTCTCTCCCTCTGCACCAGTTCCTCTCTCCCCTCTGCACCAGTTCCTCTCTCCCCTCTGCACCAGTTCCTCTCCCCCCGCTGCCCCAGTTCATCTCCCCCCTCTGCCCCAGTTCCTCTCCCCCCTCTGCAACAGTTCCTCTCCTCCCTCTGCACCAGTTCCTCTCTCCCCTCTGCACCAGTTCCTTTCCCCCATCTACCACAGTTCCTCTCCCCCCTCTGCCACAGTTCCTCTCCCCCCTCTGCACCAGTTCCTCTCCCCCCTCTGCACCAGTTCCTCTCCCCCCTCTGCAACAGTTCCTCTCTCCCCTCTGCAACAGTTCCTCTCTCCCCTCTGCAACAGTTCCTCTCTCCCCTCTGCAACAGTTCCTCTCTCCCCTCTGCAACAGTTCCTCTCTCCCCTCTGCAACAGTTCCTCTCTCCCCTCTGCAACAGTTCCTCTCTCCCCTCTGCAACAGTTCCTCTCCTCCCTCTGCACCAGTTCCTCTCTCCCCTCTGCACCAGTTCCTCTCTCCCCTCTGCACCAGTTCCTCTCTCCCCTCTGCACCAGTTCCTTCCCCCTCTGCACCAGTTCCTCGCCCCCCCCCCTTGCACCAGTTCCTCTCCCCCCTCTCACCTGTCAGGATTGCTGCCCATCTTTTTTCTTCTTCACTCTGTACTCAGGAGAGGGAGCTGAAGCTCTGCCCACTCTCCCCAGCACATGCTGTTCTGGCAGCTTTCTGTCATGTGACAAGCAACGCAGGAAGGTGAGGAGAGTGTACAATCTCCCCTGCGCACTACACACTGCTACCCCCCCCCCCCAACCCCGTTGGCTCCAGGGGAGGGGGGAGGAAGCAGGGGGGCATAGGTAAACTCCTGCCCCTCCTGCTCTGTGAAGGTGGCAGCTGCTTTGTATGGAGCAGACTCAGCTTCTGAGCCGGCGGCTCTATACCTGCGCCCCCTACTGACAGGCAGAGGTAGGCGCCCTTGGTGATCGCCTCCTCTGCCTACCCATCGTCCCGGCCCTGTGTCAGTGTTTTTCTGGCAAACTTATACAGCAATTATAAGCCGCAGTGTCTTCTATACAGGTCTGCTGCAACTTAGCACCCCAGCCTAAAACATCCTAGAACCTCCAGCTCTGATCAGGGATGTCAGTGGTACCATCCCTCCATCCCTTCCCTCAGGGACACTGATCCTCTTGCCTACGGTGTGCTGGCTTGTTAAGTATTAATACATTTATAGATTTAAATGTAACTAAAGAATGAACAAAATATAATTCTATTAAATTCATTCTTGTCCATGCTTTGAAATGCTGACAAAGATTATATATCTGGTAACAATGCACCCTGGGAATTGTAGTGTAACAGCAGTTTAGGAGTCCCTGACACTTACAAAGCCTCCATTATAATCCAGCAATTAAATATTTATTGTGATGGATTATAAATTAATTCTAGCAATCATACAACATTATAATGGAAATTACCAAATGTATCAAAAATGGGATAATTATGGTGGCGGATTTAACTGCAATAAATAATTCATTCAAGCAAAGTAATGTCATGTATTAATCTCTATTCCATAGTGAGACTTTAAATGCAACATATGGTCCTGTCCAAGGTCTATATGATATGTAACACATTCACAGAACACATCCATTTGCCTCGTTTGCTTACAAAGAACATAAACAGGTAAAATATTAGTTATTCAATATTCATTATTTAACAACAAAAAAATCACAGAAAAAGGGGACATTATTCAAAAACACACACAAGACATACATACAGCTCAATGGGTGGACTATAGACTGAACCCAACAGGGGGCAACACAAGCCCCTGTGCTACTTGGGAAAGATATAACAGGTGCAGATAAATAATGAGCAGTAGCTCACACACGCCTCCACTAGGCAAACAACTGATAAAAAACTGCACCTTAAATAGGTACCAGTTCACACCAGTATGCACACTAGTAGGGACTTGCAAGAAGTGAGGAACCTTGACATGGTTTGCGGGCTTGTGTATAATGGCCACTGTGTCAACTAATACCTCATATTTGATATTTTTCCAGTAGATAATTTTTTGCCCTAAATACTAGGGAGCAGATGGTGTCAGTGTTTTGTGTTGGACACCCAAATAGTGCTAGGCCAATCGAATAGTAGAGGAGTCATAGGTTGTAAGCCCGCATTGTGCACCACACGTATGTGTATAAAAGGCACCCTTTGTATCTTATCTATATGTATTTATAATACCAGCAACCACCCCCTCATATATAGAAGGCATGTGAGTGGTTGTCTTATCGGTATTTTTGCATTTGTGCAATCTCCCCATGTATTATACTGTGGCCTTTTTGCATACTGGTGTGGTCTGTTACCTATTTAAGGTGCCGTTATCATTCAGTTGCTCCCCTAGTGAAGAGGTGTGAGTTTCTGCTCCTTAGTTATCTCTACCGGTTTATCGTTCCCAAGTAGCACAGGGGCCTGTGGTGCCTCCTACAGGGTTCAGTCTATAGTCCAGGCATTGAGCTGTAAGTATGGCCTTGTGGTTGTTCTTAACTATTTAACAAAACAAACACAGCAGTCTGATAACCACAAAGACTGAAATAATATATTTACAAGTCTATAAATATTATTAGTATATAATACATTCTGACATTGGTCTAGTTAGAGCGCGTCCCCACGGCAGAGGACAAATATCGGTCGGTGCCGTGCACACGGCCGCGGGGAAGGGGGGGGGGCTTTTCTCCGCGATGAGCGGAGAAAACCCCTCCCCCTTCCCATTGACATGCACATATTCTGTCCGAAGACCGGACGGAAGAATGTGCATGAGCAATCTGTTTGGGCGGTCCGCGGGCAGAAAAACCGTGCAGTGGGGACTGCTGCACGGGTTTTCCATAGAGCACAAATGTGCTCATTTGAGGCCGGTTTTTCAGACGGTCTGCAAAACCGCAAACCACCTGAAAAACCGTCTGCAAACCTGTGCAGTGGGGACATGTCTTTATACAAAGATGAGCGGCAGTACATAGGCGCTGCTGTTCTCTTCCTACAGACTTTTGCAGACCACTTTTGTGTGAAGTTGCTTCTGCTGTGTCAACTATCAATTGACATGTACAGGTCCTTCCACATCTACACCGCATATTACGAACATCACCCTACACACTTAAGATGTGGCAAAATCTCATACTACACAACTTTGATGTGAGGATATCACCAGTGCACACAAAGGTTATAATATCAGCAACTGAATTACACAATGATATACGCGTAAAATTTAGTTGTGTGTATCGGGAAAAAGATTCGCCACATCTTAATCTGTGATCTTTTCAGCATTTTGGGGATATACAAAATAGTTCTGTTAACCCAGGGGATAATAGAGTTTTTTTCGCTTCTGAGGTTGTAGTATCAGATTCTGCAGCATCTAAGGTGTGCACTATGATGTTCTTCTGCATCTGAGGTAGGTAGAGCAAGATTGTGCTGTAACTTGGGCATCCTCTACAACAGCGGTCCCCAACCTTTTTTCCACCAGGGACCGGTTTTATACCAGTCAATGGGGGGGGGGGGGAGGGTTATTTGGGCGGGGTTTTTTGGACGGGGTTTGGGGTGTTTGAAACACCACATTTGTGGGGATAGTATGGGGGACCAGTATTTTAAACTGCGACTGATTGTCAGTCTGTGGGTCAGTATTTTAATAATGCTGATCCAGAGCTGAATCGTCTGCAGAATATGTCAGCATTATACATTATATAATTTAAAAAACATTGTAATCAGCCCGTCATTATTAAAATTTAAAAACCCCATGGGCCCTTTTTAGGAAATGATAAATTACCCCCTTTTTCCCCCTTCCTAATTTTTTTAAAATTAAAATTTTTAAAAATGCCCCCCCAAAATGAAAAAAAATATTCCCCCCCCCCAGAACCAAACCCGCCTAAACCGTATAAAAATACATGCCTTTTTCCCCAAATTTAAATACATCAATGCCCCCAGAAAAAGGGGTAAGAAAAATTTTTTAAAATTCCTCCTTCGAAATTCAAATTACCATTTTCCCTTCAGTAAAGATGGAATTTCCCTTTTCCCCCTTCAAAATTTAATGTGGTTAAATTCTTTGCCCCCTTTGTAATGGATTTTGATTTTTTAAATAACCCTCCCCCCTTTTCCGTTGGATAAAACATTTCCCCCCCTCCGTAATGTTTTTCTTTTGCCCCCAAAACCAGAATGTTTGGGTAAAACCCAGGCCCCTTTTTAAATATAAATTTACCCAACCCCCCAGTTAAAAGGATAAATACCCCTTTTTTCCCGGGCCGGTTAATAGGGGAAAATTTTTTCCCTGCTCTCCAAATAATTCCCCCTGATTGCCCTTTTAAAAAATTTAAAATTTTAAATTACATACCCCAAAAACCCAGGTTTTTAATTTTTAAAGATAAATACATCCCCCCCCAGTAAAATTAAAAACATCCCCCCCAGTAATGATAGAAAAACAACCCCCCCAGTATAAATAAAAAATAATAAAAACAGCCCCTCCCTAAAAATCATGGGTTTTAGTTTTAAAATAAAAACATCCCCCCTTCTAATAAATACATGCCCCCTTTTCCCTGCCCCCCCAGTAATGATAGAAAATACTGCCCCTCCAAATGGATAAAAACATGCCCCCCAAATGATAGATAAATAATCCCCTCCAGTAATAAATACAGCCCCCTCCAGTAATAAGATAATACAGCCCCCTTCAAATATAGAAAATACATGCCCCCTTTCCAAATAAAATAATAAAAATGTAGTAATAGATAAATAATAAAATAATAAAGATAATAATGATAAAAAACATCCCCCCCCAGTAATGATGATAAAACATGCCCCCCTCCAATTATATATAAATACATGCCCCCCTCCAGTAATTAAATACATGCCCCTCCAGAAAAATACAGTCCCCCCTCCAAAAATAATAAATACATGCCCCTCCAGTAAGATAGATAAATAAATTTCCCCCCCCAGGAAAAATACATGCCCCCTCCGGTAATAATAAACCCCCCTCCAAAATAAATACATGCCCCCCCATAATTTTAAATAAAAATGCCCCCTCCAGTTTAATTTTAAAAAACCCCCCCCAGTAATAAGATAAATACATGCCCCCCCCAGAATGATAGTAAATACATGCCCCTCCAAAAGGGGGGAAAAATAAAATACAGCCCCTCCATAATGATAATAGATAAATACAGGGCCCCCCCTTTCAAATTTAATGCCCCCCCAAATAAACCCCCTCCAAAAATAAAAAATTTTCCGATAAATACATGCCCCCTTTAAAAAAAATTTTTTAGAAAAAAACAGCCCCTCAGTAAGATAGTAAATACAGCCCCCCCTTCCTTCAGTAATGAAGATAAAAATTTAAAATTAAAAAAGCCCCCTCCCCGAATGTAGATAAAAAACATGCCCCTTTTCCCAAAAAAACAGTAATGATAAAATACATTTTTTATGCAGCCCCCCCCAGTAATGAAAAATAAATACACCCCCTCAGTAATAAATAAATACATGCCCCCACCATAAGATAGAAAAATACATCTTTTCCTTTTAGTAAAGATAGATAAAAAAATGCCCCCCCCCTTTTTTCCCGTAAAAAAAAAATAATTGCCCCCCCCGTAATTGATAAAAATGCCCCCTTTAAATTAAAAATTTGAAATAATTAAATACATGCCCCCCCCAAAATGTAGATAAAAACATCCCCTCCAGTAAAAAATAATGGGAAAAAAAGAAAATTTTAAAAAATAATGCCCCTCCAGTTTAAATAAATACATCCCCCAAGTAAAAAACATGCCCCCCTCCAGTAATTATAAATAAGCCCCCCCCAGGAAAAAATCATTTCCCCCCCCAGTAAATAAAAACATGCCCCCTCCAGTAATAAAAAAACATGCCCCTCCGTAAAATGTTTAAATAAATACATGCCCCCCCTCCAGAATGATAGATAAATACTCCCCCCCAGGAAAAAAAACATGCCCCCCCCAGTAAATAAAACATGCCCCCTCCAGAATAAAGATAAATACATGCCCCCTCCAGTATGAAAATAATGCCCCCCCTAAGTTAAAAATTTTAGGAAAAATAAAAACATGCCCCCCCATAAAGATAATAAATATGCCCCTTCCGTAAGATAATAAATACATGCCCCCTCCAAAGATACGCCCCCTTAGTAATATGCCCCTTTCATATTATGCCCCCTTAGTAATATGCCCATTAGTAATATGCCCCTTAGTAATATGCCCTAAGTAATATGCCCATTGGCAATATGCCCCTTTGTAATATGCCCCTTTGTCATATACCCCTTAGTAATATGCCCCCTTAGCAATATGCCCCTTAGTAATATGCCCCCTTTTTAAAATACCCCTTTGTAATTCCCTTTATAACTGCCCCCCTTGTAATTTTTAAGCCCCCATAAAACCCCAATAAAAGCCCCCTTAGAAATGCCCCCCTTAGAAAAATGCCCCCCTTAGTAACATGGGCCCCCTTTGTAACATGCCCCCTTATAAAGCCCCCCTTTTAAGTTTTAAAAAAATGCTCCCCCTTTGTAAACCCAAAAAGCCCCCATAAAAACCCCAAAAAGCCCCCCCTTAGTAAATGCCCCTTTTGTAACCCCCAAAAAGCCCCCCTTTTTAATATCCCTTTTTTCCCTTAGTAAATTTTTAAAAGCCCCTTTAGTAATTGCCCCTTTAGTAAGTGCCCCTCCAGTAAAATGCCCTTATATGCCCCTTTGTAATAGCCCCTTTTAAAAGGGTTTTAAAAATGCCCCTTTAGTAACATGCCCCCTTTAGTAACATGCCCCTCCAGTAATATGGCCCTCCAGTAATATGCCCCGTTAGTAATATGTCCCTTTAGAAATAAGCCCCCTTAGTAATATGCCCCCCCGGGAAAAAGCCCCTTTAATATGCCCCCCAGTAATATGCCCCCCTTAGTAACATGCTGCCTTAGTAATATGCCCTTTAGTAATATGCCCCCTTAGTAATATGCCCCTTTATTAATATGCCCCTCCAGTAATATGCCCCTCCAGTAATATGCCCCTCTAGTAATATGCCCCTCCAGTAATGATAGATAAATGCATGCCCCCTTGTAGTGGCCAGGTTTAAAAAAAATAAATAAATAAATAAAAGAGAGAGAGAGAACGTTACTCACCATTTCCCGATCCCTGCAGAGCTCCTCCTCCCAGCGTCCGACGAGACCGTGCGGCGCAGGGGGTGTGACGACACTGCTGCATCACACTCCCTGCGCCGGTGCTCAGTGAGCATCCTATCTACAATGATAGGGAAAGCAGGGACGGTAATGATCTGCCCCTGCTCTCTCTATAGTGATGCAGCTGCACGCTGAGCGCAGTTGTTATCTCTGTGCGGCCGGATTACAGCGGCCGTGCAGAGCAGATGCCGACAGCCCGGACTAAAGTCACCGGGCGGTCGGCATCATGTGTCGCCATGGCCGCGGACCGGCAGGGGATGCGCTAAGGCCCGGTGCCGGTCCGCGGAGCGGCGGTCGGGGACCCCTGCTCTACAATGAGCTGCAGCACGCGAGGTGAGTAGTAGTAGATGTAGAAGACCAACATAGTGCACACCTTAGATGCTGCAGAATCTGCTACTACAACTTCCGATGCTGCAAAAATTCATATTATACACCGAAGGTGTGCCAAATCTCATACTACACACCATGAGATGCTAAAGAAGATCATAGAACATATCTAAAATGTGGCAGAATCTCATACTACACCCTCAGATTTGCTCTACGATGATCTGCAGCGTTTGAGTTATGTAGTATGAGATTCTGCCACAGCTTAGAAGTAGTGACAGGTCCCTTCTTTTTTATGAGTGTACATCGTGCGGCGAGAAACATGATCGTAATGATTCTACTGAAAGCATGCGCCGCGTCAAAGTACGCCCCGCAAATACGATGTGTGAACACCTCCTAATAGCTGCAAGTATATCAGATAGTGCAATGTGACAGGTTCCCTTTAAGCAGAGCACAGCTGTGAGTTGGGGCCAATTGCTTCTGTTCATGATAATTCTTGTAAGTAGCAAGAGTTTTGTGCTAATATGGTCAACCAGCTTTATCAGACCCGTAGGATGATTAAAAAAAAAAAGAAAACAAATCATCGTGGACATGCAGCTGCGGTAAAAAACTACAGAGTACGACCTTGATAGAAGACGGATACATATTTTCTGGTCTATTACAATAATTACTACTACTATCATCAAATAGATGCAGATACATCCACTGTCTTCTCTCAATAAAGGCATTAAGGGTTCTGAATATGGCACCTACCATTTATTTGATACAAAATTTGGTCATCACATCCAAAATAATTTTTTAGAAAAATGAGTATAGGTGCATGCGGGTGTGGCAGCAAAAAGCAATGCAAACACAATACAATAGCTGCAGGACACTACAAGCACTAAAACAGGAATGGCTGGCCCCCATCTTGGTTGTATAGGCCGCCCATCCACACAGCAGTTAATAGTTAGGATCTTCTCTCTCTGTAATGTGGAGATCTGAGCAGGCACCAAGAGAGGTAATATATAGAGTAGATTCCCATCTATATTGAGGTCGCCTTGTCGACGGTAGATGGCTTTCACAGTTTTGATAAAAATCTACAAGCCCACCTGCCAATCGACAAGGCGGCCTCAATACAGGTGGCTTGCCTATCACCTTCACTAAACTTGTCACTACTTCCTCCACAGACATGTCTGCCCCTCACCTCCTGTCTCTTTCCCCCCTCCTTGTAGATTGTAAGCCCTCGCGGGTAGGGTCCTCTCTCCCTCTGTCGTGCCAATTGTCATTATCCCTTATCACTGTACTCGTTTGACTTATGTAATGTATGTAACCCCCTCGAATGTACAGCGCCCTGGAATCAATGGCGCTTTAAAATAAATAATAATAATAACCTACACTATATATTACCTCTCTTGGTGCCTGCTCAGATCTCCACATTTCAGGGAGAGTAGATTCCAGCTACAAGCTACTCTGCATTGATTTAAAATGTACACTAAGAACCTCAAATTTTCATGTATTCAAAAGTAGCAGAAATGCTTTTCCCAAAAATTCCTAGGTCCCCTCTGACTGTTTTTAGGTGCTGCTGATATTGTGTTGTGTTTGCATTTATCTGATAGAACCTAAAGGGTAAATTCACATACAGCAGATATTTTGGCAGAAATTTATGTGACTGTCCCAATTATGTGAATGGGTCTTGCAGAAATCCATGAATGGATTCAGATGAATGGAACTGAAAGCCAGAGTCTGCAACATATCTGCCATGTGTAAAGATAGCCCAAGGCCTCCTTTGTACACATGCATGTTTTGCAGGCCAGAAACTAAGTGCCACAAAAAAAAAAAGGAAACAATTTTTGGTGTTTCACGCTTTGGCTGTGTATTTTCCAGGTTTTTGGGTTGTTTTTATAAAGTAGCATACTGAAAAATGCATCTCTTGGAGCATCCTGAAGTGAAAAAAACACAACATGCCATAACTAGAAAAGCTTGCATAAAATAAAATACTATACCAATTATAACGACCTACAGCAAACATCTGGCGCGCACACACAACAAGCACCTTTTGTGTAATTTTTGTCTATTTTAACCAAAAAAAAGCAAAGAACGTGAAGAAAGGCAGGTACTGCCTGATTTCTTCACCCTTCTTTTGTAAGGCTCAATGAGTCAGATGTCATTCCAATAGATAGCACTGCAAAGTCCTAGTCTTCTACCATTGCGCTCATTCAAATTTCTGGTGTAATTTGAGCCAAAAAGAATGTATAAACAGGCATGCTCCCAACTTTGGTGTGATAAGTCCCTTTGTAATGCGCCAACACCACTTTTAATGCATCAAAGATTAGGGGCGTTCTGGGGGCATCGCAGCACATTCTACATTAGCAATTTTTTAAAAACTTTACACCAAATTTAGGGCAGAAGAATTTGAACAGCCCGACCAGGGTAAAGGGGGTGCCTGAGCCAGATTGTGGGATTTTCTCTACAGCCCTGTATGTATGACCCAGAGAACAGCCAACCCCGGGGAAAGGGGGTGCCTAGCCAGACATGTGGACGGGTCTACCTGCCCGTATGTATGACCTGCAGAAAAACAGCCAGACCAGGTACAGGTGGTGCCTGAGCCAGAGCTGTGGTATTGGCTCAAATACGTGACCTGTATGTAATGACCTCAAGAAGAACAAGACAACCAGGGTAAAGGTGGTGCCCTGCAAGAACAGACTTGGGTTATTTGGCTCTACACTGCCCTTTATTGTAATGACCTGCAGAGAGAGACAGCCAGACCATGTAAAGGAGGTGCCTGATCCAGACTTGTGGTATTGGCTCTACACTGCCCGGTTATGTTATACCTGCAGAAGAACACCAGACCATGGTAAAGGTGTTGCCTGAGACAGACTTGTGGGTATGGCTCGACGATGCCCAGTATGGTATAAACCTGCATAAAACAGCCAGACCAGGGTAAAAGTGTGCCCTAGACCAGACTTGGTATTGCTTACTACACTGCCCTGTAGGGTATGACCGGCAAAGAACAGCCCCTGACGCAGGGTAAAGTGGTGGCTGACCAGACTGTGTATTAGCTCTACACTGTCCGTTATGAAGTGACCTGCAGAAGAAGAAGACCAGGAGTAAAGGTGTGCCCAGAGCGGACTTGTGGGTATTGTCTCTAACTTCCCTGTATATGACCGGCAGAAAACAGACCAGTGGTAAAGTTGTGCCAGACCAGACTTGTGGTATTGGCCTACCACTGCGCCTGATGTATGACCTGCAGAAAACGAGCCAGACCATGGGTAAAGAGTGTCGCCTGAGCCAGACTTGTGGTATTGGCTCTATCACTGCCCTGTATGTAATGACCTGCAGAAAAACACCAGACCAGGTAAAGGGTGGTGCCTGAGCCAACTTGAGTATTGCTCACACTTGCCCTGTAATGTATACCTGCAAAAACAGTCAGACGAGGGTAAAGCGGGCCGAGCAGACTTTGTGGTGATTGGCGCTACACTGCCGTGTACTGTAATGAACTGAATAAGAACACCAGACCATGTTGATAAAGTGGACCTTGACCAAAACTTGTGGTATTGCTCTACAGCTGCCCTATGTATGACCTGCAGAAGAACAGGCCAACCAGGTAAAGTTGAGTGCCTGAGCCGGACTTGTGGAAATTGCACTACACTGCCCTGTATGTAAAGACCTGCAGAAGAACAGCAGACCAGGGTAAGGGGGGTCCTGAACCAGACTTGGTGGTATTGGCTCTACACTGCCCAGTATGTAATGGACCTGCAGGAAGAACAGACCAGGTAGAAGGTGCCTTACCAGACCATGTGGTATTGTCTCTGACACCTGCCCGTGTATGAATGACCTTGCAGAAGAACAGACCAGGTAAATGTGCCTGAGCCAACTTGTGGGATTGGCTCACAACGTGTCCCTGTATGTATGACCTGCAAAGAACAGCCAGAACCAGGGAAAGTGGTCCTGAGCCAGACATGTGGTATTGGCTCTATACTCCCTTATTATGACCTGCAGAAGAACAGCGCAGACCAGGGTAAAGGTGGTGCGCTGAGAGCCTAGACTTGTGGTATTGGCTCTATACAGCCCTGAATTTATGTACCGTCAAAGAACAGCCAACCAGGGAAGGTGGGTCCTGGCCAGACTTGTGTAATTGGCTCTACAATGCCGCTGTATGTATGACTTGCAGAACAACACCTCTAGTAAAGTGTGCCTGGACCAACTTTGTATTCGGCTCTAACTCTGCACTGTTTTGATGACCTGCAAAGAACAGCCAACCAGGTAAAAATGGTGCCTGACCAGTCTTGTTTATTGGCTCTACACAGCCCATATGTATGTACCTGCAGAAGAACACCAGAACTCAGGTAAAGGTGTCTGTCCAGACTTGGGTATGAGCCTCTACACTTCCCTGTATTAGACCTCAGAATAAAGACCAGGGAAAGGGGGGCCTGACCGGACTTGTGGTATTGGCTCTACACTGCGCCTTATTATGACCTGCAAAGAACAGACCAGGGTAAAGGTGGTGCCCCTGAGCCAGACTTGTGTAGTGGCTCTACTACTCCTTGCGCCTGTATGTAATGACCTGCAGAAGAACATCCAACCAGGGTAAAGGTGGTCCTGACCAGACTTTGTGGTATTGTCTCGACACGGCCCAAATGTATAACCTCCAAAAAAACAGCCAGACCAGGTATGGGGGTGCCTAGCCAGACTGTGTTATGCTCCAACACTGCACTGGAATGTATGCCCTCTAGAAGAACAGTCAGACAGGGGTAATGGATGGTGCTCTACCAGACTTTTGTGGTTTAGCCTCTACACTGCCCTTATGTATGACTGCAGAAGAACAGTCCAGACCAGGGTAAGCTGGTCCTGAGCCAGACTTTGGTATTGGCACTCACACTGCCTTGTATGTATACCTGAAGAAGACAGCCAGCCAGGGTAAAGGTGTGCTGAGCCAGACTTGTGGTATGCTCTACACTGCACTTATATGACCATGCAGAAGAAGCACCAACCAGGAAAGTGGTGCCTGAGCAAGACTTGTGGTATTCGGCACTACACTGCCTTGGAATGTATGACTTCAGAAGAATAGCCAGACCAGGTAAAGGTATGGCCTAGCCAGACTTGTGGTATTGGCTCTACACTGCCCTGTATGATGGACCTGCAAGAAGAACAGACCAGGGTAAGGTGGTGCGCTTAGCCGACTAGTGTATTGCACTACATACTGCCCGTATGTATACCTGCACAAACAGACCAGGGGAAAGGGTGGCCTGTACCATGACTTGTGTATGTGCTCTACACTACTGCCCTGTATGTATGTACCTGCAGAAAACAGCACCAGAGTAAAGGTTGCCGAGCCAGACTTGTGGTATAGAGCTCTACACTGCCCTTATGTATGGACCTGCAGAAGAAGCAGCCCACCAGTAAAGAGGTGCTTGAGCCAGACTTTTGATGGCTCTACACTGCACCCTGTATGTATGACCTCAGAAGAACAGCCAACCAGGATAGGTGGTGCCTGAGCCAGACCTAGTGTTATTGGCTCACACTGCCCTGATGTATGACCCTGCGAGAAGACAGACCAGAGGTAAAGGTGGTGCCTACCAACTTGTGTATTGCGTCTAACACTGCGTCCGGTATTTAATGACCTGCAGAAGAACAACCAGGTAAAGGTGGTGCCTGAGCCAGACTGTGGTATTGGCTCTAGCACTGCCCTGTAGTGTATGAACTGCAAAGAACAGGCCTATACATTCTGCCACAGTCTACTACTGCTTAAAGTGATTTAGAACTGGCCTGTAAGCACCACGTTTCCATAACCAATTTCGCCACTAATGTTTTCGATATGCGTAAATAATTAACCAAGCAAAAATGACTGCAATGTCAGTCATAAAAGCCGTTATTTGGCTGGGTCAAAAGCACATGCTAGGTGCACTTCATGGTGGCATTGTCAAGGGCAGCCAAACACATGCTCAGAGTGTGCTAAAAACAGGTCCATTTTACTAATAACACCACACCTGAGCGCTCTGCTTCAAGGTCATGGGCAATCTGATAATGCCATCAGGTTCCAAGCTGTGGTTCCCATTGGTTTGTTACCATGGTAATAAAAGGCCTGAGGGGTAAAGGATTGGTCTTTGCCAAAAAAGGTTGTTTACAACAAAAGGTTTTTACGTCTCGCATCATGTGCACCTGTGGATGGAAATGTACCTTCTGCTGTGTCTCGTGATTTTACAAATTAATTGGTTTTGTTTGTAATGACTGCACATTCTTCATTAGCGTTCCATAATAGTACTAGGTCAACACAAAACAACAGTGTGAACGGATGCATAAATAGTCACAATTGCCTTCCATAGCTATAGAGACAGCTATATTGTAGGTGATAAAAACATAATTAAAAGGGCGTTCGCTTCATACACTTTGATGGCATATTCTGAGTCATAAGGGCGAACAGCTCTCTATTCTGAGCCAAGACTTTTGGGTGCCACTTTTCAAGATAGGTAGGACCCACACATATCAGTCCTTGATGACATATCCCAGCACTATGCCATCAACATCTATGGTGGGAACACCCCTTTAACGTCCTTAACCGACGTCTGAAAGTAGTAAATGACCAGAACCATTTTTTTGGTAGTTTTTGCCTGCCTTGCGTTTCAACAGGTTGTAACTTTTTTTAGTTTTTGCGACTGATGGAGTTGGATGGAGCTACGTTTTATTCGAAAACGAGTTTACTTTATGGCACTATTTAAGTTCATTTTATAAATAATTCAGAATTTTGGTTAATTTTTTCTGTTTTTAATTTTTTTACAGCATTCCGTCATTCACACTTAATAAATTTTAATATTTCTACAGTTGATTAACGGGTCCGGATGGATACCTAATAGGTGTAGGTTTTTCTTGTGTGTGCAAGTATGCACAATTAATTTTTTTATTAAATATTTTTATATTTTATATTTTTTTTACTGATATACTCTAGTATAAGCAACCAAGTAATACAGCCTAGGCAAGACCTACTATTGCCCCAAAAAAACATGAAAACTTATGTGACCTCGAGTATAACCCAGGGTAGAAAATGTAGCGGCTACTGATAAATTATAAAATAAAAAGGATACAATAAAAATACATAGGCTTTTAATGTTCCCCCATAGCAAGTTATAACAGATTATGCTCCTATATGCATGTATATGCATATATGTCCCAATTCGCACTTATTAGGGCCCCAAGCATTAATTAGCAGTTATATGGCCCCTTAAGCAGAGTTATATTCAGTATAATGGCTATGGCCCCATACGCAGGTAATAGCGAGGTATATGGCCCCATAGCAGTATTAGGCAGGTATAGGCCGCCAGTAGCAGGTATAAGGCAGGGCTGTGGAAGTATAGCTGGCTGTAGGCAGGTTAGGCAGGATAGCCAAGGTTATAGGGCCGGCTGTAGGCAGTATAGGGCAGTATAGGCAGCTGTACAGTATAAGCAGGCTGTAGGCAGTAAGGCCGCTTGTAGGCAGTATTAGGGCAGGTATAGGCAGCTAGGCAGTATCGGGCAGGTATCGGGCCGGCGTAGCAGGTATAATGCAGCTTTAGCAGGTATAGCAGTAGTAAGCAGGTATATGGCTCCGATAGAAGGCATAGGGCAAGGCTGTAGCAGTATAGGCATCTGTAGGCACTTATAGGCAGGTATAGGGCCAGTTATAGGCCGGCTGAAGGCAGGTAATATGCAGGTATAGGCAGCTGTAGGCAGATAGGGCAGTAAGCAGCTGTAAGCATGTATAAAGGGCCCCGGCTGTAGGCAGGTATAGGGCAGTATAGCAGCAAAATAAAAAAATCACTTTCCTACTCTCCGCTTCCCGTCGTCCTCGCGCGACTGCGTCCTTCGCTGACCGCCTCACGCGCACCTCCTCGATCACTTCCCTGGCACAGGCGGTGACGTCAGTGCAGGGCTGCTCAAGCAGGTATAGGCCGCTGTAGCAGTAAGGCAGGTAAATAGGCAGCTTAGCAGTAATAGGGCCAGGTATAAGGCATCTGTATGCGGGTATAAGGCAGTATAGGGCCGACTAGAGCAGGATAGGGCATTATAGCTGCTTTACTCAGTATAGCAGGTATAGGCACCTGTAGCTGTATATGGCAAGTATAGGCCGACTGTGAGGCAGAATATAGGCTGTTTATAGGCAGCTGGGAGGCAGGTATCGGCAATATAAGGGCCGTCTGAAGGCAGGTATAGGCACTGTACAGGTATAGGGCCCTTGTAGCAGGGATAGCAGTAAGGCAAGGCAAAAATAAAGATCGTACCTGACTCATCCACGCTTGCTCCGTCGCCCCCGCCTCTGCGTATTCGCTTTCCGCCTCCGCTCGCGCTCCTTGTCCTTCCCCGGCACAAGGCGGTGACGTCATCATGCGCGCACGCAGTTAACCCCTGTAGGCAGGTATAAGGCAGGTATAGCACGTAGGCAGTATAGGGCAGTATAGGCAACTGTAGCAGGTATATGCAGTATTGGGCCGACTTAGGCAGGTATAGGGCAGTTATGAGCAGCTGTAGCAGTATAGGCAGTATAGTGCCCACTTAGGGCAGGATAGCAGCTGTAGGCAGTATAGCAGCTGTACCGGGTGATAGGGCAGTAAATGGCACTTATCAGGTATAGGCCGGCTGGTAGCATATGAGGTCAGGTATAGCCACAAAATAAAAAATCAGCTGACTGACTCACCCTGCAACCGGTCTCCCTCGCTGCTCCGCCTCCTCCGTCTGCCTCCCACACAGAAAGACCTCCGCTTCTTCCCGGCAAGCGGTGACGTCATCAGCCCAACCCACCACGTGATGACACACGCGCCTGGCCGGAAACTCCGACACCGCGAAGTCTGCAACTGCGCTCGGCTCTCTGCTCTCGCAGTGGAACCTCATCACCTGTGTGTGGCCGCTCCGGGGTAGTCGTCATATAGGTGAAGGATCGCGGACATGCCCGCCACACGCAGCGCCCGGACCGTGTCGCGTACTCGCGTTTCAGGTTATATGCCTCCCTGAGCACCCGCATATAGCCTTGAATAGTCCCCCTTCGCGCCCGGGCCATCGCAGCTCCCATGCCCAACATGACTCGAGTATAACCGAGCGGTATGATTTTTTCAGCACATTTTTGTGCTGAAATAACTCGGTTTATACCAGTAACATACGTACTTGGTTATGAAGTTGTGTACTCTGATGTTTTTTGTTGTTGTTGTTTAAAGGGTTAATTTATATTCATTAGGAAAACACATGTTCCTTTTTTTTTTGTTTTTTTGGACACTTCGTAATTATTAGTATATATATATTCCAAGACATTATAATCTGTGTCAGTTGGACACAGGCAGCCATCAGGGCAGCATACAGTCTGCCCTGATCGCTGGCTTCTTGCACTAGGTCCTCAGGGCTGACTGTGCAGCCGTTCCCCGGGCTCTGTCGGGTCACCGGGTGTCCTGATCACCCGACAGAGCAGGAGCTGTGCTGGGAACAGGGTTGTGTAGTACAGCTCCGTTCCCACGCTGCTGCGGCGTTGGGCGCCGTAATCTCCGATGTCTGCAGTGACGTTGAAAGACGCCGTTGCAAACTAACGACCTGCACCAGCCGACATCAAAAGACGGTGGGCGGTCGTTAAGGAGTTAATGATGAAGCAAATCTTATTTACTAGAATTAGTGTTGCTTGAAAAGCTCTCTGTTCAGTTCAAGAACTGTTGTGCTGAATTTGTGAAAAAATTCAAGTTCAGGACATCCCAAGCCTGAATATCATTAAAGTCTATGGGGAAAAAAAATTCTCCACGTTTTTGGTCCCTAGTAAGCACGTGCTAAATACCTCCATGTAGCATGTGAACACCACCACACATTTAAAGGAACATCTGGGACACATCTGTGAAACCTCAGGGTTGGTTTAACCGTTCCCTAAATTCCAACCCTAAGATAAGGGTTGGAGTTATGGATAGACTAGCTCTAAAGCTGAGATTCCCTATACAGTGGGGAAAATAAGTATTTGATACACTGGTGATTTTGCAAGTTTTCCCACCTACAAAGAATGTAGAGGTCTGTAATTTTTATCGTGGGTACAATTCAACTGTGACAGAATTAGAAGAGCCTGAAAATGACATTGCATGAGTTTTAAACAATTATTTTCCAACTTATTGCATGAAATAAGTATTTGATACGATAGAAATACAGAACTTAGTATTTCGTACGGAAACCTTTGTTTGCAATTGCAGAGGTCAGACGTTTCCTGTAGTTCTTGACCAAGTTTGCACACACTGCAGCAGGGGTTTTGGCCCACTCCTCTGTACAGGTCTTCTCCAGATCTTTCAGGTTTCGGGGTTGTCGCTGGATTACATTGAGTTTCAGCTCCTTCCAAAGATTTTTATCTGGGTTCAGGTTTGGAGACTGGCTAGGCCACTCAAGGATATTGAAATGCTTGGCTGTGTGTTTTGAGTCATTGACATGCTGGAAGACCCAGCCACGACCCATCTTCAATGCTCTTACTGAGTAAGGAGGTTGTAAATCTTGCGATACATGGCCCCATCCAACTTCCCTTCATAATAGTGTAGTTGTCCTGTCCCTTTTAAGAAAGGCTCCCCCAAAGTATGATGTTTTCACCCCAAAGCTTCATGGTTGGGACAGTATTCTTGAGGTTGTACTCATCCTTCTTCCTCCAAACACGGCGAGTGGAGTTGATACCAAAAAGTTCTGTTTTGGTCTCATCTGACCATATGACCCTCTCCCATGCTTTCTCTGGGTCATCCAGATGGTCATTGATGAACTTCAAATGGGCCTGGACCTGTGCTGGATTTTAATCCATGACGGCGTAGTGTGTTACTAATGGTAATCTTCGAGAATGTGGTCCCAGCTCTATGCAGACCATTGACCAGTTCCTTCTGTGTAATTCTGTTCTGATTCCTGACCTTTCTCAGAATCATCCTTGCCCCACGAGGTGAGATTTTGCAGGAGTGCCAGACCGAGGAAGATTGACAGCAATAATCTTGGTAACAGTGGTTTCCTTCTCACCAAGCTGCTTGCCGATTGTCCTGTAGCCCATCCCAGCCTTGTTCAGGTCTATAATTTTGTTTCTGGTGCCCTTAGACAGGTCATGGTCTTCGCCATGGTTGATAGGTTGGAGTGGGACTGATTGTGTGGACAGGTGTCTTTTATACAGGTAATGAGTTCAAACAGGTGCAATTAATACAGGTGATGAGTGCAGGGAAGGAGGGCTTATTTAATTAAAACTAACAGGTCTGTGGGAGTCAGAATACTTGCTAGTTGGTAGGTGATCAAATACTTATTTCATGCAATAAAATGCAAATTAATTATTTAAAAGTCATACAATGGGATTCTCTGGATTTTTTTTTTATATTCTGTCTCTAACAGTTGAAGTGTACCTACGACAAAAAATTACAGACCTCTCCATTCTGTGTAGGTGGGAAAACTTGTAAAATTGCTAGTGTATCAAATACTTATTTTCCCTATTTTATGTTACACAGATGTTACCCAGATATTCCTAAGGTTTAGGGTTGAGTCAGAATTTTATTTTTTTTTGTAGATTTTCATCAAAATTTTATTCTGGATGACCCAAGTTGATTAACTGAAAGACAGGTCGAATTTGACTTTTTTTTCCAGTTTGGACTCTACAAAATGCTAGTACATGCCCTGATTGTCTCCCACCTGGGCTAATCCAACTTCAACTCTGCGGCCTGCCATCAAACTCTCTTGGATCTACCCTCACCTTTGATGCCTGGTCAATCCCCCTTTCCCTTGGTTCCTCACCAGTCTCTCACGACTGGCACTCCCTTCACTAGCTCAGCAAATTTTGTTTAAACTGCTAACCAAACATGCTAATTGTCTTTCCTGGGGTTGAAGGGATCTTCCAGTAAGACAATGCAACATGTCACATGTCTAGAAATGTCTGACATTGATTGGAAGAGCATGACCACGACTTCCAAGTACTATTATACTACTGGACTTAAACCAAGTTGAGCATCTGTGGGACCACCTTGATCATCCCCCATGCATCATCTAGCAGCTGTGGGATGCAGTTGGCTCCAGATACCTGTGACAAACTACCAGGATCTTATTGAGTCACTCCCATCTCGCCTAGCTGCTGTCTGTGCTGCACATGGCGGTTACTCTGGATATTAGCTGGTCCTAATAATGTGACTCCACATCAGTCATAATAAGAATCCCTTTCAGATGTGGATTACCCTAGAGCCAGAACCTGGAGATGTAGGAGTTGCACTTGGTTCGGGAGTGGAGCGGGGACATTCCAGTAGTGTAAGGGTCTATTGGAATGTTTGCACATATTTGGTGTAAAGTTTTGGAAGTCAGCCTTTTGTAACGAGAGACACGGAACTCCTTCTAGTCTGACTGCATCAGAAAGGGATTACATTTTCTTTGATCTATGAGAAAATGTAACATCAAAGATGTGAAAGAATAATAATTAAGCATATTCCGATTCCACTACAGCTCGGTGGCAGCAGGAGGATGGAAGAAAAAAAAATATTGCAATCATCCAAAATTTTTTAGTCAGCTTCTTATATGTGGTGCCCTACATTACAGTTGTTTTGCGTTTGGTAAATGATAGGACAACAGATACTGACGAATCTCCAGCGTGGCAGAGCGTCATCCCTCAAATAAGGCTCTTAAAGGGTTTTTTCCTATAGTGGCTCATAATTCCCTTGTACTAAGCTGATTAAACGCTATGCATTTTAGATCTCAGTAAGTTTCTTCTTGCTTCACATTTTTGACAGGAGCAAAAATGGAAAAGTCTCTGAGATTATGTATGAGTATACACAAAAAAAATAGTCATAGACTGTCACATTCATGTCTTGATTAATAGAAAAGCATTACCACCATGACATGTGATCAAGGCCGCCATCCGAAATTTCAGGGCCCCATATAGCTGAATCATCTGCCCCCCACCCCCCCACCCAACGTCAGCGGGCCCCGTATAGCAGTACCCCCTGTACTGCCTTTATGGCGGCCCTGCATGTGATTGGGTAAATCAGCAGGATGTCCTAGTCACATGACCGTAGCAACCACTTATGTGGCAAGCTGCCGTGCCACATGGCTAGGCTGAAAATGCCTTGTAGACCTGGGATAGTTATCAAATATACAATTGGAGGTAAATTCTAAAAATATATGTAAAACATAATGTACCATCAATGGTTTAGACTATAGCTTTGAATGCAACTAAAACTAGACTTGCCATAATTTATTTCATGTAGCCGGCCGGAGCATCTGGGCCTCCAAACCGCTACCAGTTCTTACCTTCTCAGTGGGCTCTTTTTTTTGTTAAATTTGTTTAGGGACCCTGACAACAGTACTGCCAATACTGCCCTGATGGTACCCTTGAAAAGAGCTATGCACAGAATGTACCCCCTATTGAAATCATAGAATTGTGATTCTTAGTAAGACTTGAGCTGTGGGTCATACCCAGTGTCAGACTGAGGAGACTAAGGCCCACCAGTGGAATTTCATTCTGGGACCCCCCAGTGGAGTTGATTCTGGTGGTCCCCCTAAAACTACTGTACCTGCTTCTTATACCCTGCCTTTTGCTTTCTGCCTTTTTCTCACTACCTTTCTGTCTCTCCCAAGGATATATATGCAGTTTTAAAGAAACTCCAGGTCTGCCATGCTCAGGGGTTTCCCGTTTGGCCAATCTGAGCCTAGTCATGCCCGTAGTTGATAAAAACCAGCAACTTATCATACATTATTTTTGCTTCTCATCAGTGACCTGAACATAGCTATAGAGGTAGCAGTTGCATCCAAACCATGATGGCTGGGGAAGTCCAGAGGTTCATCTACCATATAAGTAGACACCTGTATTAGAAATGGCAGGTAGGTAGCGGCTGATTACAAATTTTGCATTGGTTCCCAGAAGCTTCATGTTATGTCAGTGAAGTAGTAGAAGAGAGTGTGAAGGATCCAATTCATCATAAGCTTTTAAGTCTAAGGGGCTCTAGATGTACTATTACGAGCTGTTGTGGAGATGCTGCGACATGTCATGCTGATTGCAAATAATATAAGCATGCTATTCCAATGCATAGTACCTCTTATAATGAATGGAGATCCTGTGACATCATCATATATAATTGTTAAGTGCTTGGATAAACCAAAGATTGCTTCTAAGTGTCTATAATGAGACTAACTTCCCATTAACAAAAAATAGGTCTTGTAGATGTAAAGTATTTAGAATGGATAGAAAAAATGACATTCAATCAAACAAAATTAATAAGTTTCTAAAATTTGATCATCAAGCCATGCTCACACTGTATTTGGATTCCATACAGTCGGGTTTGCCATTGGTTTTCGACAGATCTAATAGAAACACTGGGGGCGATATCTATGAATTCGCCTTCTCCATTTTCTTGCCATATATTGCCGGTTCTATAGATGTATGAAAAGGCGTACGGCCAAACTTGGCACAATGTGCACCTGAGAACACATTTGAATGTGCAAAAGTTTGGTAGGAAACTGCCATACAAAGTTTGGCGCATGACACTTTCATTCATACGGTCGTATTATACATGCCTCTATATCTATTTAGATCTGGTGTGTCGGCGCCAAGTTACAAAAATGGTGCATGTGAATTCATAGATGTCCCCCATGGCTTCCATTATTACCAAAACCATGGCAGCAATGTGTAACTAATCCCATTAATTTGTAATGGATCTGTTAGATTATGTTTTTCTTTATAGGACAGAACAGTTAAAGGGGATTTGCCGAGACAAAGATTCTTACCTCTCAGCTTAGCACAGGCAGAATGTCAACAAATCACGCTGAGTCATGAAGCTGCAGGGGAGAGAGGGTGGGGGCCAGTGAGGAGTGAGGAATCCAAGGGAGCGTCTCAAAACTTAAGTGAAATAATAAACATTACAAGAGTGGATTCTCAATACAGCAGACACAGGCTCATACACTGCACTGTCAGGAGGAGCCTTATCTGCTAAGATGTTATGTAAAAAAATCACGGAGCTGAAAGAGAGAGAGATGCACACAGCCAGAGCACAGAGCTGTGTATAAGGGATCGTGTGACATGTTCACTGAAATAAAAAAAACTATAACTTGTGGCTTCTGTGTACAAAAGACAACAGCTTTTCTACACAGCAGCTTGAAAGCTTCTTCATGTTCTCTGTCATCAGATAAAGCAGGTATCTAATCACACTACAACTAGTTTATATTCTGTATACAAAAGAAAACATATGGCGACCCGGTGCCTTAAAAACTTCTGCAGCTCAGTCTCATCAGATAAGAAGCTCTCTCTGCGCAAGCCCGTCCAGCTCTTGTCAGGCCGTATCTAATAGACGCTTTGAAGTAACCAAGAGCATGTAAGGAAGGCTGTAGCGCTCTCAGACTGCAATTTTTGTAATCACATATATTTAGAAAAGTGATTAAAAACCCATTTTGGAGGATCCCACGTCAACATTACATCGTGGCAAAACCCCTTTAAGCAAGTCATTTTATAGCTTTCAATGCCCTGTATGGACACCAGAGAGTGCAAGTGGTAAAACATGTATATTAGATATGCTTTTAACCTAATCTAAAATCAAAAGTGAGTGCAATAACACGTCAACTCACAATGAGTCACTCATATTTTAGCCTTCCTCACACATTCACCTTATGACATATAGTTAACAGCTAGGGTGCAAAACATGGAACCTCTGCAGCACAGCCACCTCTCCACATACATAGAAGTTGGCCATTATCTATTGGATGAATCCAATTTAGAGCATCTTGTACATTTAGGCTATGCTCACACGGCTTATTTCGGGGCGTATTTACGGACGTATTTACGTCCGCAAATACGTCCCGAAATACGTTTCAAATACGTGTCTCAAAGTGTTGCGTGTATTTCGCATCGTAAATACATTCCCCATTCTTTACTATGGAGATTTACGTTGCAAAATACGCCTTAATAAGTGACAGGGGACTTAATTTTACGATCGTATTTACAGACGTATCTACGTCCGCAAATACGTCGCAAAAATACGCCTCATGTGAATGACGAGGTGTATTTTACAATGGAATCAATTCTAATCTAATTGTTCATTATTTCAAACGTATTTCGGGACGTATTTGCGGACGTAAATAAGTCTGTAAATACGTCCCGAAATAAGCCGTGTGAACATAGCCTTACCCTTCTATTCAGCTCAGAGTACCTCTGCATTGGGTCCTGATGCTATTTAGTGACATATAAAATATCCTGAAACTGGTCGCCATTAGGATCCATTTTGATATCAATCAATATTTTTCGACAGCACAGTAGTCCTTAATCAATTTTCCCCGGATTACCTTAGTGCAACAGACCGCCAAATGGAGGTAGTCCTCCCTCCTCTTCGAGTATTCCAACAAACAAAACCAAAGGCGTCAGCAGTTTCATAGAGACTCAGGATGTGAGTTGAAACGTTGCTGTGATGCTGTAACACTGGGGTCTTAAATAAAGGACACCTATGCTGACGCCTTTGCCATTAGGATCCAGTGCATTGACTCCTGGAGCAGAACAAGAACAATACTTGTAGCCTTGTCTGGGGTCTGAATATTCTTAAAGGGTCTGGTCCGGTGTCTGATATTAACATAGAGATTAGGGGGTTTACATATATTTAAGAGGTCTGGTCTGGGCTCTGGTTACTTTAAGGGTCTGAATTTGAATGTCTGCACTGGGGTCTGAAAATAAAGTAAAGGTTTAGTCTGGGGCCTGAACTAATTTAGGGGGTGGAGGGGTCTAGTCTATAACTCTTTTAAATAAGTCACTCCACTGAAGGCCATGTCCACTACTTAAGTCACTCCACTAAAAATTTTGCCCGCTTCTTGAGTTTACCCTGTAAAGGACTCTTCCAAGTTAACCAGTCTGTAATGGTGTGGCTACCACAAGAAGGGTATCGCCTTGCCTCTATGTATGGCCCTGCGTAAAGTTAATCTAGAGGAGCACAAAAAAAAAAAACTATATTAAAGGTAACAAACAATATGCAGATGGTGCCTCAATAGTATGCACTACAGACAGACAAAACTCTAGACATTTACAAAAAGCATGACATTAAAGGGATTTGCCTGGACTACAAGATTGATGGCCTGCACTTAGAATAAGCCACCAATATCTGATGTTGCATGTCCAAGTCCCCCCACCACGGCTGACTAGCTGAATGAAGGGCTGGTGGTTCCCTTCTTTATTTGCTTGACACAGCACCATACATTTCATTGTGGCTATTCTTGGTACTGCAGTTTACTTTAATAGGACTGACCTGCAGTACCATGCACTGCCACAACTAAATCTACAGCGCTGTGCCTGGTAAATTGTGATGGGGGCACAGCTCTCACTGAAGATGGTGTGAGGAGTCGCACCACCCCCCTCCCCCGATCAGATATCAGTCGTCTAGCCATCAATATTATAGTCCCAGAAAATCCATTTATATTTGACATTTGTTACTCTTCTGTTCATTTTTTTTCCTACTAATAAACATGATCTGGTCTTCATTACAATTACTTTTTTTATGATGCTCAGTTTTCATAGTGAAATGTTTTTATTTTCTGAGTCTATTAAAACCAATTCACAGACTCTACAGAAAACAGAAATGAAATGTACTAGTTTGTTTCCAAAGCAATGCACTGTGTAAAATCTGATGCACCGAGATAATCCGATTTCAAAAGGTCACAATTTGCTAAAGGTTTTGCTGTAATAAGGTAAATACAGTAAATGAAGTAAACATAACCATGCTCATCAGAAGGGCGCTGGATTCGGAGATGTTGAAGGCCTATCACATGGATATGAATCAGCAATCAATCTAACTTTAGGAGACGCCCTCCACAGATCAATATTTCCATTGTCTAATGATGGCTTACACCTTCCCGTCATCGATGCTTCCAGGGCATCACTGCTCTTATGGGATCCTGTAAACTGGACAAGGTGGTATAATAAAAGGGCTTCCTCAGTAAATGATTGTTTAGTAGTTGTCTGAGCAGGTACCAGGCTCTGTTTTTGTATTACTAGTGTTCCATAATACAGTAGCCTACGTCACTTCATATACAACTTATGACATGTTTATTGGATACATACTCAGGTTCTGATTGGTGACCTTTCTGCAAATAAAGTTCCCAACAATCCCAATTTTGGGTCAGTGGAAAAGTCGAAATAGCCATGTAGGCACTCTTCATTGGATTATGACCTTGAAGACCATTTTTGAGCAATGGTGTCAAGAAACTTGGCTTCAAAAAGGACTGATATAAAGGAACCACCCATGATTTCCACCATCTATGGGGCCTCAACTAATGTAGACATCCTATGAGTTCTTTTAAGGATGATATAAAGGAACCACTCATGATTTCCACCATCTATGGGGCCTCAACTAATGCAGACATCCCATGAGCTCTCTTAAGGATGATATAAAGGAACCACCCATGATTTCCACCATCTATGGGGCCTCAACTAATGTAGACATCCCATTAGTTCTTTTAAGGGCTTGTCCACTTTGAGCAATCCTTTTTGTTAGAAGAGGAAATTTCACAATGTCCAGCACTTCGGAATGATGGATAAAATCACGCTTTATTCAAACCATAATAAAATCTAGAGAGAGGCATGAGAGGACACCAACAGCAGATGATCTACACATTTTGAGCCTATCTTGCTATGTAGTATGTTGTTCGGAAGTTACCCTGGTAATAAAGGTATCACAAGGTGTCCTGGAACTACCAGTAATCCGCTGTCATCTGAACAAGCCACTAAAATTAATCTTCAACATACAATATGTGGATTCACCAATATGTTGTAGTGAGAACAGTTGTGTCGTAGAGACTCTCAACTCCGGGGGAGAGTGGTGGACCCTTCTGTACTAACAACAAGGGGATACATGTAGACCTGTTTAGGTCTTAAACTCACTCTTTTGACCATAGTAACCTATGGTCAAGAGTGAGTTTTAGACCTAAACAGGTCTACATGTGGCCCCTGGAGTTGTCTTAATAGGACAACCTTTTTAAGACCATTGTAATAAGTTGTTGTATGCATTATGGTTGTAGGACAAAGACATAAAATGCAATACTCCTGTGCACACAATAGGTCGGTGGGCCACAGTGAATATGCTACAAGCTTTATGGCAGGGCAACCTCACCAAATGGAGAGCAGATTGTATAGCCATGAGCGGCCATGGAAACTGGTCAGGGATGATCAGTGATGGCACACGAAACACAAAGAGGACAAGGGCACAACCAGGTAGAACGGGACTAAAGTCAGGATAATTGAGTATGAGAACCACGGACAGGCAAGTACTATTGTGAGAAATGTGGTCGGATGATAGGTTTACCTACATTTTTTGTAGTATAATGTTGTACCGTGTTAGCCATAGAAAGTAGTAGAATACCCCCGGGAGCTTTATTGGTTGGGGGGGGACTTTAACATGGTCTTTTCCCCCACTCTAGACCGACACTCGTTGCAAGGCAAACCCATCCCTCAGGGTACGCTGCAGGTTTCTACGGAGTTTTGTAAGCTAATTAGAAAGCATGGATTGTACGATCTCTGGAGGATCAATAACCCTACTGACAAGTCCTTCACATTTTACTCTCCCCCGCATAGGACGCATTCCCGTCTTGACTGGTTTTTTGGTAATACCCAAACTCTGCGGATGATGGGGGATGCTAAAATTGAACCCATATCATGGTCGGACCATGCCCCGTTCACCCTTCTCCTGAAGTCTGGTACATCCCACTCCCGAGCTTGCCACTGGTGTTTGAATGACTCCCTGCTGAGGCGCCCTCAAACCAGAGAAGAAATAAGAAGTGCTATCACCAACTTCTTCGATATAAACACAGGCACGGTCACCTCTGACTCCACCCTCTGGGAGGCCCATAAGGCAGTCCTGAGAGGCACGTGTATATCTCTGGGTCTAGACTCCGAAAGACTCGAAAGAACAGACAAAGGGCCCCAAATAACCCCTTTAGGCAGTTGCAGACCAAGATTTTGGCTAGTCCGAGCCTGGGCACCTTACGTTCTATTATTGAGGTCCGGTCGCGCCTCAAAGATCTGGCCCTGCAATCGGTAGAGAAACTCCTTCTCTATTCGAAGCAGAAGTTCTACGAGTATGGCAACAAGGCGCATACCCTTCTAGCTAGACAGTTGAGGGAACGGAAGGTGGGTTCAACCCCCCAGACTTTGCGTTGTACTGATGGCACGCAAACTTATGACCCTAACACTATGGGGGAGATCTTTCACCAATTCTTTGCTAAGCTATACTCCTTGCCCAAGGATCCCCAGGCTGGAACCGCAGCTTTTGAGGCACTACTTAAGGATTTTTTGAGCTCATGCTCCCTTCCCCGGCCTCTCTGAGGAAACGATGGCGCGCTTAAGTGCCCATCGAGGCTGAAGAATTGTTGGAAGTTATCAAAGAACTTCCTAACGGTAAAGCCCCGGGCCCAACGGGTTTTCATACTCGTATAAAAGACCTTCTCCCATAATTGATGCCTCATATGCTCTCAGTCTTCAATGGTTTTTTGGGGGGCCCAACATACCGGGTTTCTATGTCTCATTCCTACCTCACCCTAATACCCAAACCGGTAAAGCCCCCAGCGGACTGTGAAAATTTACAGCCCATTGCCCTATTAAATTCGGACATAAAAATTTATTCTAAACTACTGGCAAATAGCTGGCTACGCTCCCGCAGTTAGCCCAAAGACCAAGTGATTTGTGCCATGCCGTCAAGGGGGGGACAATACCAGAAGGGCCATTGATATTATCGAGGTTATAAACCTGCAACGTAAAAGAAGCGCTGCTGCTCAGCCTTTGGGACGGGGAAAAGGCCTTCGATCGCCTCAGCTGGCCTTTTATGATGGAAAACCTAAGTCCTTTGGCATAGTGGAGCAGTTTTCTACAACAAATTGTGGCCTATACTCATCCCCGTCTGCTTCGATTAAGCGCCACATGTACCACCAGGGCCTTCAACCATCTATAAATGGCACGCGTCAAGGCTGTTCCTTTATCCCCCCTTACTCTTCATACTATGTATGGAACCCCTTTGGGCCGCCAAAATTCAATCCCATCCCTCCATCTCTGGGGTCCAGGTTTAAGACAGGACTTCAAAATATCTATGTTTGCAGATGACGGCTCTTATCCTTAACCGACCTAGCACTTCTCTCTCTGGTTTGACTGCCCTCTGGGGGAAATTTTGGGGAGGCTATCTGGCTTAAAAGGTAACACCCCCAAAACTGAGGCCTTACCCCTGAATGTGGGACCTATACCCTGAAGGCACTTAAAAAACCATTCAAGTACCAGTGTCAGACTTTTTCGCTCAAATACCTGGTGTCCCGCCTGACTTCAAGTTACAAGACCCTATTTTAAGCCAACTTCCCTCCCCTGTTTCAGAACTAGGGCTCAAATTTGTACAAATGGCACTCGCATCCATCTCCCTTTTGGCCGCATAGCCTCGGTAAAAAAAAAAACGATTCTCCCCAAACACTAACCTCTTTGAGACGCTTCCGGTGGCAGTACCTTTGGAGGTATTGAAATCTTTGCAGGCAGCAATCCTTAAGTACATATGGGCTCATGGACGTCACAGAGTGTTGCTAATGAGTAAGGACAGAGGGGGTTTAGCCGCCCCGGACATTTTGAAATATTATTGGGCGACTCATCTGCGTGTTATACCACATGGTCCCTCTCTCCCAGCTTATACCAAATGGATGGAAATCGAAAAATTGTGGCTAGCTCCCTTCCACCCCAATATGTTTCTCTGGCATTGCAAAGAGGTTAAGTATCCTGGAGTTCTATTGGGCCCAATAGCATTTACCAAGTCCATATGGAAGACATGCCAATCTAGGTTCCCTTTGGCTTCCCCGCTGTCATCTATGTCCTTATTCCTTTACACGCCCCTCCTGCCAGCTAGCTGTACCAATGCATTCGTTTAACCCCATTGGGAACAAAATAGCCTATTCAGGTTTGCGGACATTCCCACTTCAGACCAGGGATCTCATACCATTCCCGGACCTTCGAGATAGGGTTCCATCTTTCCCCCCAAAGACGCAGTTCCCCTACCGGCAGATAAAACACTTGATGCACACTTTAACGGGAGGTGCACCCTTCTCGGCTCCAACTACCTTTGAAAGGTTGTGCAAGTCAGGTTGGTCGTCCAAGGGCCTAATCTCGGCTATTTACCGCATTATTAATGACCCCCCAATGGATTCTGAATTTTACCATCCATATATGCACAAGTGGGAAGCTTCTTGGGTAGAAGACTTCCTTATCATATGTGGGAGACTATCTGGCACAAGACGCCAAATCCTCGACATGCACCGCTTCAAAAGAAAACCAATACAAAACTCTGATGCATTGGTACTATACCCCAGAATTGCTCCATCGGTTCAATCCACAACTTTTGGGGGTGTGTTGGCAGTGCGGGGCCACTCCAGGCTCCCTCACTTATATTTTTTGGGATTGCCCCCTCATTCAGAGATATTGGTCTCAAGTTCATGAGGTCATCTCAGGTGTCTTCGGTCAGAGGATCCCTATAGATCCCTTAACCTACCTTCTGAATGTCCCCCCGAAAGGCTTCCACAAGAAAACCGCAAAACTACTTCTCCACCTTCTAACTGCTGCTAAATGCTTGATCCTCGGCCTTCTGGAGGCAGACACAGCCACCGTCGCTTCATGATTTGCAAACGCGGATTTGTGAAATACAACGCATAGAACGCCTCACTTCTCTCATACATGATAACCCGGACTCCTATGATGCAATCTGGGAGCCCTGGGTTACATACTGGTCCTCGCAGTCCTCTTGAGGTTCCTGCAAACCCCCCCCCCCATCCCTACTTCCTCCTTTCCACGTGTGCTTCCCCATGTCTTTTTGTCTGGTTTCTATGTTGGGTTTTTCAAGTATGTCAGTGCTAGCTAAACTCATTGGTATTACTCTACTAAATTATTGTATTTCCTTTTAGACTTTTTTTAGAGGGTTTCTCACTGACATGAGGTTTCCTTTACTTAGGGGCATTTAAGTCCTCTCAATGTGGTTCAATACAATAAGACCTGCCTTATTCTTATGTTTTTTCACGCAATCATTATACGGTGTTGTTGCACTCTGTACTTGGTTATTTTTTCTTTTTTGTGCTGTAATTAACCACATATTCTGTATGTATCATTTTATTTGAAAAAAAAAATGTTAATAAAAACACAATTATAAAAAAAAAAAAAAAAAAAATTAGTAGAAGATTGAAGAAATCAGGCGATACCTTTAGAGCTAAATTGTAATTTGATGGTACCATCAATATTCAAATTAAGGGCCCTTAGGATCGCCTATTTTTCACCTTCTACTTAGTTTTTTGTTCAACAAAGTGACAATCCACCAAGTTTTCTTTTGCCAAAATATAGCTGTCCAAGTTTTTATTACCATTGAGTGAAGATAGAATGTGGACGGGACTAGGGTTTAGCAAGTATATCACTATGAATCATTTATAGAAGGTAAAATAGCAATGTGACCAGGCAGCACAACTATAAAATCCTTGTTCTAGTGAATAATGTCTGTCCATGTCCAGGGGATAGTCACATGTAAGGGTTATATTCATTTTACAGTCATATGCTGGACAGTTAAGTGATATCAGAATAAGCAATTACTTTCCTTAACTTCAGTCATGTTCCCATTACAACCACTTAAAGTGACTCTCAGACCTAAGAGCTTCCAAATCAATTAAAGCCATTCCATCAGGAAGATTTCCCGTTATCCCTCAGGAAATAGAGCACCGTACTTCCCGTATAGGAGACATGTTCACTGTCAATGCAGACCGCGAATATTGAAGGTTATTTGCTGCCCTGTATAAAAGCTGTCACTAATTGCATTTAAAGCCACAAATGCTCAAATACATTTGCTCTAATGAGCATAGACGAGGAGGGTATGCTTCATGTTAACTGGAGAGACTCTGAGAACAGCTATCGTCAATGAAATGTACATACAATCTACACCAATATGGCTCTTAAACTGGCCATACATAATAGATAAAGGTCATCCAAGTTCGCCCATGTCTGTGCCGGGGAAAAGGAAGATTATATTTAAAGGGATATTCATATCTCAGACATAAATGGCATATCAACAGGAAATGCCCTAGATGTCTATAGGTGCAGGTCACAGAGGTGAGACCCCCACTTTCCTTCATGCTGTGGGTGCATAGAACAGAGAGGTAGCTGCGCCTGCGCAGCTCTATCCATTTGTACAGTGTAGCGCATGCGCAGCTACCTCTCTGTACTATGTAGCTGCAGCACAGATTCGTTGGCAAGACCCACACCTATCAGGCATTAATATACCATTCATGTCCAAGATGGTAATACCCCATTAAACGTGAATAATTGATTATCTCCTCCAGGAGATAAGTATTGCCAGAACTTTCCAGCAGCAGTTTGTCATTATCTTCATATTGAAATAAACATGCACTCGAGTGTGTGTATTTATGGGGGGAGTCAGGACACAGCTCATGTACAGTGCCTTGCAAAAATATTCGTCCCCCTTGAACTTTTCAACCTTTTGCCACATTTCAGGCTTCAAACATAAAGATATAAAATTTTAATTTTTTGTGAAGAATCAACAACAAGTGGGACACAATTGTGAAGTGAAACGAAATTTATTGGATATTTTTTTTTTGTAAAAAAAAAAAACCTGCAAAGTGGGGCGTGCAATATTATTCAGCCCCTTTACCTTCAGTGCAGCAAACTCACTCCAGAAGTTCAGTGAGGATCTCTGAATGATCCAATGTTATCCTAAGTGACTGATGATGATAAATATAATCCACCTGTTTGTAATCTAGTATCAGTATAAATGCACCTGCTCTGTTATAGTCTCTGTGTTATGTTTTAAGCGCAGAGAGCATCATGAAGACCAAGGAACACACCAGGCAGGTCCGTGATACTGTTGTGGAGAAGTTTAAAGGGGTTGTATCATTACATTAAATGGTCTTCAAAATAAGGGGACAGTGAAAACAAGCAACTTTGCAATTGGATGTCATTTGCAAAGCTAAGAGGAAAAAGGGGTGTCCAGCATCTTTAAAAGTCATATCCTTTATTTAAATTCCAAAGTGCAACAACATGGATCCAACATACAGGAACACGTCAACGTTTTTCAGGCCTCACTGGCCCTTCCTCATGGCTATGAGGCTATGATGCCATGAGGAAGGGCCAGTGAGGCCTGAAACACGTTGACGTGTTCCTGTATGTTGGATCCATGTTGTTGCACTTTGGAATTTAAATAAAGGATATGACTTTTAAAGACGCTGGACACCCCTTTTTCCTCTTACAATTGAACATTGCGATCCTGCAAGTCCGTGCATCTTCAGTTTGGTGAGCTGGTGTATCTACGGCTCTACTAATTTACATTCTGTCTGTCCCCCGCTTGTATTCACGGGAGCGCGCATTCCTGCCTCTCTCACTCAGAATAAGGGGCCGGCAACATTTCACTCTGCACAGTCAGCAGCTCCACAGTAACACTGCAGCTGCTTCTATAATCAGAAAACAGCAGAATTGTTCTCATTCCCTAATGCTGCAGCGTGTAAACATAGAAGGGAGATAGATCTGTGCTGCTCTAGATGAGTTCATAGAAGACTGGATTCAACTGTAACAAACCTCCAGCTGTAAAAGGAGAAGAGATCAGTGCTCTGAGTTCATAGAAGACTTTCTAGACTGAATGCAGGGTGTGCAACAAACAGCTCTTACAAAATAAGACTGTATAGGGAGAGGAACGACAGTGACATGTTGACTCAGACAGAGAGGGGGGGAAAGGCACACTGACTCGGGAGCGAGTATGAATAGTGAAGGGGGGGATGATATCATCCCCCTTCAGTTAAGAAACACCCAGCGGGGAGGGGAAGAAACGCCCCTGGATTTGAAGAGCTGAGAAACTGAAAGTACAATGAAACACACGAACTGATGAAGTGATAAATCCCCTTTAAAGCTGGATTTGGATACAAAAAGATCTCCCAAACTTTAAACACCCCAAGGAGCACTGTGCAAGTGATCATATTGAAATGGAAGGAGTATCAGACCACTGCAAATCTACCAAGCCCCGGCCGGCCCCACAAACTTTCACCCCAGACAAGGAGAAGCCTGATCCGCGATGCAGCCAAGAGGCGCATGATCACTCAGAATGACCTGCAGAGATCTACAGCTGAGGTGGGAGAGTTTGTCCATAGGACAACAATCAGTCGTACACTGCACAAATCTGGCCTTCATGGAAGAGTGGCAAGAAGAAGCCATTTCTCAAAGATATCCATAAAAAGTCTCGTTTAAATTTGCCACAAGCCCCTGGGAGACACCAAACATGTGGAAGAAGGGGCCGCCTGGGAGACACCAAATATGTGGAAGAAGGGGCCGCCTGGGAGACACCAAATATGTGGAAGAAGGGGCTCTGCTCAGATGAAACCAAAATCAAACTTTTTGGCCACAATGCAAAACGATATGTTTGGCGTAAAAGCAACACAGCTGATCATCCTGAACACCCCATCCCCACTGTCACACATGGTGGTGGCAGCATTGTGGTTTGGGCTTTTCTTCAGCAGGGACAGGGAAGATGGTTAAAATTGATGGGAAGATGGATGGAGCCAAATACAGGACCATTCTGGAAGAAAACCTGTTGGAGTCTGCAAAAGACCTGAGACTGGGATGGAGATTTATCTTCCAACAAGACAATGATCCCAAACATAAAGCAAAATCTCCAATTGAAGGTTCCCAAATAAACGTCTCCAGGTGTTAGAATGGCCAAGTCACAGTCCAGAGCTGAATCCAATCGAGAATCTGTGGAAAGAGCTGAAAACTGCTGCTCACAAACGCTCTCCATCCAACCTCACTGAGCTCCAGCTGTTCACAAACGCTCTCCATCCAACCTCACTGAGCTCCAGCTGTTCACAAACGCTCTCCATCCAACCTCACTGAGCTCCAGCTGTTCACAAACGCTCTCCATCCAACCTCACTGAGCTCCAGCTGCTCACAAACGCTCTCCATCCAACCTCACTGAGCTCCAGCATATCACAAACGCTCTCCATCCAACCTCACTGAGCTCCAGCTATTCACAAACGCTCTCCAGCCAACCTCACTGAGCTCCAGCTGCTCACAAACGCTCTCCATCCAACCTCACTGAGCTCCAGCTATTCACAAACGCTCTCCATCCAACCTCACTGAGCTCCAGCTGTTTACAAACGCTCTCCATCCAACCTCACTGAGCTCCAGCTGCTCACAAACGCTCTCCATCCAACCTCACCGAGCTCCAGCTGCTCACACAGGCTCTCCATCCAACCTCACTGAGCTCCAGCTGTTCACAAACGCTCTCCATCCAACCTCACTGAGCTCCAGCTGCTCACAAACGCTCCGCATCCAACCTCACTGAGCTCCAGCTGCTCACAAACGCTCTCCATCCAACCTCACTGAGCTCCAGCTGTTCACAAACGCTCTCCATCAACCTCACCGAGCTCCAGCCGCTCACAAATGCTCTCCATCCAACCTCACCGAGCTCCAGCTGCTCACAAACGCTCTCCATCCAACCTCACTGAGCTCCAGCTGTGCCAAGGAAGAATGGGCAAGAATTTCAGTCTCTCGATGTGAAAAACTGATAGAGACATAGCCCAAGCGACTTGCAGCTGTAATCACAGCAAAAGGTGGCGCTACAAAATATTAACATAAGGGGGCCGGACAATTTTGCACGCCCCACTTTTCAGCTTTTTATTTTTTACAAAAGTTTAAAATATCCAATAAATTTCGTTCCACTTCACAATTGTGTCCCACTTGTTGTTGATCCTTCACAAAAAAAGTAAATTTTATAACTTTATGTTTGGAGCCTGAAATGTGGCAAAAGGTTGAAAAGTTCAAGGGGGCTGAATACTTTCGCAAGGCACTGCATTCGAAGGATCTGGTCAGAAGAAGGCCTCCGGGCTTCTCCACGGGTGCATATCCTATTCAGTTAAAAAAAAAGTTATACATTTCACAACATATTATTATTATTAGAAGTTTGCCATGTCACTTTTAAAAATGTTATACCTTCGCAGTGTACTTTGCTGGTAATTTTTTCCTTATTTCCCTGCCTTATACCCTGTGGTTGAGCATACACAGTACACCACACACAGGTCCCATCAACTTCACTTTTATCTTCATGACCAATTGTGGACAGAGAAGTAGAGCAAACAATTCTGGACCTCTTAGGCCATGTCCCCACGGCACGGGTTTTCGGCCGGTTTTTCAGCCGGTTTGCGGTTTTTCAGACCGCCTGAAAAACCGGGCGAAAATGAGCACAATTGTGCTCTATGGAAAACCCGTGCAGCAGTCCCCACTGCACGGGTTTTGCCGTCGGACGGTTTTGCCGCCGGCGGTCCGGCGGCAAAACATTGTAGAAGCACAATCTTCCGTCCAGTTTCCGGACGGAAGATGTGCTTCTCAATGGGAGGGGGGAGGGCTCTTCTCTGCTCATCGCCAGCCGGTATTTGTCCACTGCCGTGTGGATGCGCCCTTAGTTGATGGAGGGCTTTTGGCAGGTCTTATGGTCAACATGCCCCCTATCTTGGAGGTCTAGGGAATACAGCAGGAACACCTGGGCTGTATAATAAGGTACATATTACACATAGGTGGGGAAACTCATTTTGGGGAAGGCTGGAAAGGTGCTGCACTGCTTGAATACCCCTTTACTATTGATAAGTACTTGGTGATTGATGTCTGCTGATGAATTCTAATACCTCTCTCTTTGTTGCACCTTAAAAGTTTGCACCAAGCTAGCGGCCCAGCCACTCCAAATCTCTCGCAGCACTTCCGATTTAAAATCCAAGGGTGTAGACAGTGTGAAAACCTATTCCCTCATTTTCTAAACATTATATAATCCTACCAGTATTTCTCTTCTCCCTGTTATTTCTGACACTTTAATGCCATCTCTCCTGTTGTTGACACAGCGTGATTAACGTACAGCTACAAATTTAATACCCTTGATCCTACAATCACGGGAAGAGCAAAGGAACGGTTTTATGTCACTGTACAGACACAGATTATCAGTTAAATTACAGGTATCTTGAGCCGAGGAAGTTTGCTTTATCGAATGTGATATTATCCAAGCTCACACTGAAGGGGAATTTACTTTGAAGCTCGCTTTAATAAAATAAAAAGTTTCGACATCTCACTGCCGCGTCAAGCTGGGTTGTGGGATTGCATTGGCTAAAAGACAAAAATTGCAGTAAATGGTGCCCAATTTACGGGGGGTTAAAGAACACACAGCAGGACAAGAATTACATGTCAACAGTTGTTGCTTCTATGACAGATGTGTTATCATCGGGGACACATACGAGGTAGAAGAGGATTATATAACCATTTCATTTACCAGGAGGATTGCAATAGGATCACATGGTATGGATCATGTAATGTCTACCCTACTGAGGCAAGGCTGATTACATGCCCGATATATCCTATAGATGTAGCAGAGGTAAACACTGGAAGGTCTCCTGGGGATTTACAGATATATAGGGCAACCATAGGCTGTTCAGTGTCTAAATCATGCACATCCGTCCTTGCCCCAAGGGTACACACTATCTAAAGTCATCCAGACAACCCCATCACATACAAACGTATTCTTTCTGTAGGGTCATTATTTTATCGGCAGCTATTTGACCCATCACTAAGTCTTAGAACTGTGAAGGAACCCAAAGAAACTCATGCATGTACATACAAGTGCCGTGCCCACGCTGACCTGGCTGAAACAGAGACGTCTTTGGCCTAATGCAAGCTTTGATCTTTTTTTTGGCAGGCATTAGTGAAGGAATTATCATGAACAAGTACGCATGGGTTCAACTTTACTTGTCAAACTTCTGCTCTTCATTTGAAGTCCAAAAAATTAATAACATTTAGTTATGTACAGCAGGTTGCAAAAGTATTCATACCCCTCAAAGCCTACATTGATACCTACAGTAAAGTCTAGAACAAGAGGTTGCCTCTGTAAAGCAGAAATTGCCTTGTTCCACCAATCACAACTATTGTCATTCCTAGATTATAATATTGCAGACCTCGCTTTTCAGTTTATAGAATTCGTAATCACCATAACAGGTGTGCTGGATGCCGCTCCCGGCAAAGGTACGGGTACGTGACCACTGTGCACTTGAATCCGAGGGGGTAAAATGAGTAGCTTTATTTCTCTTGATATAAAACAACAGTACGGCCAAAAGGTTAAACAATAGTGTCACTGGCTAACGCGTTTCAAGCTCTGTTAGCTCTTCGTCACAGCCAGTTCCAGAATTAGAATTGTAGAATTTTGTGTAACAGATTGGCATGCAAAAGCTACAGCATTACATTATTGCTTATGCATGGAGTCCTCTTTTAGGGCGCATGTATCAAACTCATATCCGGCCCACCACATCATTTTACATGACCCACGAGAGCTTAGATACAGTGAGGAGAAATGGACAAGGTCCAGACACAGAAGGGCTGGCTCTCCACTTCTCCCACATGATGCAGCCAGCACTTGACAAGGGCGGTGGCACTGGGAACAAGCACCATCTTGGAGTCAGTGCTCCAACGTAGACCTCCACACTGCTCTGCTCATAGGCAATGGCACAGCTCTGACCGCACTACCCAGGCATCCTAGCCACCCACCATGATGCTGATGTGGCCCTCGGTGGAAAGGAGTTTGCACCCCTGTTTTAGGGCATAAAGATTGGTCCATAACATATTACCAAGACTATATAGGGTATATACAAGAAGCCCTATATGCCTATTTTAGCCTTTGAGCTGTTACTACAAGAGTATGTTCAGAGCAGCAGATCTGGGAAATATGTAAATTAAATATTTAAAAACAATGGGGCACTTATTAATGGCAATTGTACCAGAAGGCTGTCATGATTTGCACCAACATAATGGCACACATGCTTTACACAACATTTATTCAGTATATTAGACAATTTTGCTCCTGTTCCTGTTGTGACTTAACATGCAATGTCAGGCACCAAAATTTTGGCACGATTGATGGCACACACAACGCCACTTAATACAGGGAGTAAACATTGATCAACCAGGTGACACATGCGCCAGATTTAGAATAAACGGCATAAAACTGGCTGGTCTAAGTTTACACTGTTAAAGGCCTGGATCACATCTGCATTGAAGGCTCTGGTGCGGACTTGGTCAAAAATGACATTGTAAATAGCACAACATTCAGTAAAATGACGGCCACCAGGATGGAAATCCGATAATCCCCATTGTATATAATGGGTTCCATTGACCATCATTGGTGTCTGCATCGAACCTGTCAAAGCCTCTGACTCAGAGGTGAATCTGCCCTAATGGATTCTGCAGATATTGATGCAAATCTGCATCAGTTCCATAGCAAATCCACACCAATACATTTTCTGTTTGGATTGGATGCAATTTTTTACTTCCCCGTTAAAGTCAATGGAGCAAATCCACAATAAATACGCAGTATATCTGCAGTATAGATCAGCACCACAGGTCCACTTCCGCTTGATTCTGAAGGATTTTACTACAGCATGTGGACGAATTTTTTTTATATCTCACTCTGTTTGGTGTTGCGTCACATTCATAGCACTGAATAGGGTTAACTGACAGATTTCTGTGCTCCCGACAACCGCTCTGCCATGACAAGGGTATATACTGTGTATATGTGTGTGTGTGTATATATTGTAAGCGTTCACTTATGTTCGGCCGCCATCTTGGCCCGGACTGGGGGACACTCTCGCTCTGGGATCGCCGCTTTGGTAAACGGAACAGCAAGTCGACACAGAATTCTCTTGAAGTCTGGCCTCCGCCAGCTTTATTCTTCAACACAGCAAAACATGTACAGTAAACAAAATAAATCCTAGGCTGTCCAGCCACTAACTAAACATACAGAGAGTCCATCTCTAGCAGTGGTCTGGGTCTACTACCCAGCCCCACAAACATGTACTCACACTGTACAATATAGTCCTTGGGCCTGGCTTCTCTCAAGCCTAGGGGGGAAGAATTTAGGATACTCTCCTAGGCAAGGCCTGCACACGTCCTCCACTGACTGTGAGCCACACTCCCCCTTGGTACACTGAAGACCAGGCTATTTAACAGGCCTCTGAGTTGGACAAGCAGCTGAGCAACTCTCTTAATTACCACCTGAGTAATTAACTCCTGGTTACCCTTGCCAGACTGCTGACCTTCCTCACTGACAGCCAGCAACTTGGTAACCCATAACTTGGAACTCAGCTGCTGCAGAACATCTAGTGGCGGAGAAATGCGATCTTCTAAGGTCGCACCGCCACAATATATCTATATATATATATATATTATAATAATATATAATAAATATTATATATATATATATAAATAAATATATATAATATTAAATATAATATACTTGTATATATATATATATATATACATATATATACACATACATACACACACACATACATACAGCGGGGAAGAAAAGTATTTAGTCAACCACCAATTGTGCATGTTCTCAGACTTAAAAAGATGAGAGAGGCCTGTAATTGACATCATAAGTCGACATCAACTATGAGAGACAAAATGAGAAAAATCACATTGTCTGATTTGGAAAGAATTTATTTGCAAATTATGGTGGAAAATAAGTATTTGGTCAATAACAAAAGTTCCTCTCAATACTTTGTTTTATATCCTTTGTTGGCAATGACACAGGTCACATTTTCTGTAAGTCTTCACAAGGTTGGCACACACTGATGCTGGTATGTTGGCCCATTCCTCCATGCAGATCTCCTCTAGAGCAGTGATGTTTTGAGGCTGTCGCTGGGCAACATGGACTTTCAACTTCCTCCAAAGGTTTTCTATGGGGTTGAGATCTGGAGACTGGCTAGGCCACTCCAGAACCTTGAAATGCTTCTTATGAAGCCACTCCTTCATTGCCCTGGCGGTGAGCTTGGGATCATTGTCATGCTGAAAGACCCAGCCACGTTTCATCTTCAATGCCCTTGCTGATGGAAGGAGGTTTGCACTCAAAATCTCACGATACATGGCCCCATTCATTCTTTCATGTACACGGATCAGTCGTTCTGGTCCCTTTGCAGAGAAACAGCCCCAAAAGCATGATGTTCCCCCCCCCCCCCCACCCCAACCCATGCTACACAGGAGGTATGGGGGTCTTTGGATGCAACTCAGCTTTCTTTCTCCTCCAAACACGACGAGTTGTGTTTCTACCAAACAGTTCTACTTTGGTTTCATCTAACCATATGACATTCTCCCAATACTCTTCTGTATCATCCAAATGCTCTGTAGCAAACTTCAGACAGTGAGAATTTTGCTCTATATGGATAATTATGGTTTTTAAAGGGTTGTTATTAAAAGTTATATTTTAAAGTAGGGCCTTTGTTTTCTGTCTGTGAATGAACAAACTTCAGACGGGCCCGGACATGTACTGGCTTAAGCAGAGGGACACGTCTGGCACTGCAGGACCCGATTCCCTTGCGGCTTAGTGTATTACTGATGGTAGCCTTTGTTACGTTGATCCCAGCTCTCTGCAGGTCATTTACTAGGTCCCCGTGTGGTTCTGGGATTTTTGCTCACCGTTCTTGTGATCATTTTGAGCCCACAGGCGATCTGAGATCTTGCGTGGAGCCCCAGATGGAGGGAGATTATCACTGGTCTTGTATGTCTTCCATTTTCTAATTATTGCTCCTACAGTTGATTTCTTCAAACCAAGCTGGTTGCCTATTACAGATTCAGTCTTCCCCGCCTGGTGCAGGTCTACAAGTTTGTTTCTGGTGTCCTTCGACAGCTTTTTGGTCTTCATCATAGTGGAATTTGGAGCGTGACTGTTTGAGGTTGTGGACAGGTGTCTTTTATACTGATAACAAGTTCAAACAGGTGCCATTACTACAGGTAAAGAGTGGAGGACAGAGGAGCCTCTTACAGAAGAAGTTACAGGTCTGTGAGAGCCAGAAATCTTGCTTGTTTGTAGGTGACCAAATACTTATTTTCCACCATTTGCAAATAAATTCTTTCCAAATCAGAGAATGCGATTTTCGGGATTTGTTTTCTCATTTTGTCTCTCATAGTTGAGGTCGACCTATTATGCCAATTACAGGCCCCTCTCATCTTTTTACGTGGGAGAGCTTGCACAATTGGTGGCTTACAAAATATTTTTTTCCCCACTGTACATACACACACACCTATACATATATATATATATATATATATATATATATATATATATATATATATATATATATATATATATATTATATACACACAAACACACATACAGACATACAGACACACACATGCACGCATTTCGTCTATAGTTATGTGTATTTATCGACATACCTTTAGTGCGGTCGCTCTATACATATATACACACACACGCATGCACCCTGATATAAATGCAGTTTTATACTGTGATGTGTGTTTGTTTGATATATACATGCACACATTATTGCTCACATTTTGTGTGTATATAGATATTGTGTTTATATACACACAAACACATACACCATGATATGAAACTTTAAATCGATGTCTAACCAGGGGATTTGGAGCTCTGCATCACAATTACAGAGTTGTGACTGAGCTAAAGATAATCAGCACAAAATTACAGACCAAAAATACAACATAATAAAATAATAAAAAAAAATACCCTTAAAGGTTTAATATTAAATACATAATAATGAGTGAGCAGCCCGGTATCTGTAGCCGCCATCTACGGGGCCATGTAGATAGTGCTTTACGTGTGTTATAACAGACACTTAACTCAGCCCCATTTGGAAGGTGTTGTTTTGAAGCTTTCACACAGACAAGCTGCCTCCATCATAGCATCAGGATGGCAGATAATGAGATGGGAGAAGTGGCTGTTGGATAAATTAGGCTCCTGTGGTATTATTATAACGATTATGATCATTAGAGGCCTAGTGGGATTACACATTCCCTCGAGGGAGGAGATTGCTATTTTCAGACAACAATCAATTTTCTGTACATACGCTCCGATGGCAGGATGCTGCTGATTTCACATCAAAACATATCCCAAGCAAAGAAATAAAAATGTTGCTTAAACTCCAGCAATACAACTTTGCTTGTGCTTTAATTATGTTATATATATTATGATAATTATGTTTTATATATTATGTTATATATTATGTTAATTATGTTATATATATATTATGTTATATATATTATGTTAATGATGTTTTATATATTATGTTATATTATATTATGTTTATATTATGTTATATTATATTATGTTATATATATTATGTTAATTATGTTATTTATTAGCAAATGTTAGATCAATAGAAATTTCATGATAGACATTGATCCCCCTCTGGTGCTCCCAGGTTCTCTGTGCCCTTTTGAGTGACATCATGTTGCCTGTATTGCCAAGCCTTTCCCCTCCATAGCGGTTTTCGTCCAATAATAATGTCACATTTGTCTATAGGTCGTGTGTGGTATTGCAGGTCAGCCCCATCCAGTTTAACAGGACTGAGCTGTAAGGCTATGTTCACACAGCGTAATTGCGGCGCGTACAGTACGGCCGCAATTACGGCGGGTGATTTGGGAGCGTACTCCCGCGACACGGGAGGGGCGGCAGCCCGCCTGCCCCATTGACATGCATTACTCATGGCGTTTATTCGCCGCAAGTAATAGACATGGAATTTATCTCACCACGTGTACAATATGATCGGATTGTCCCAGCGGGGAGAGGAGGCGTAATCCATAGTTCTCTATGAGAACTATGGATTACCATAATTACGGCGCGCATCTCGCCCGTATTAGAGCGCAAATACGACGCGAAATCTGCGCCGCAGTTAGCTCATGTGAACATAGCCTAATACTGTACACAACCTATAGACAGATGTGCCACTGTTGTATATCAAATCCCTTAATCCTGTATGAACAGCCAACTGCACCCGTGTAAGGCAGTCACACGGTGACTACTTCACAAGCACAGCAAAGACAACAGTCACTGTATTTTTTTCAAACTTATGATTGCTTTACTACTAAGCGGTACTCAAAGCAGATTTACAAAGCAGAAAAATTTTAACAGTTCTCACACAGAGACTTGGTTGCAGCAGGCTGGTGCCTGCAGGACAGCTCTTTACCCCTTACCGCTGCAGCTAGTTCTGACCTTCCTGACAGAGCCCAATTTTTTAAATCTGACATGTGTCACTGTATGTGAGAATAACTTTTTGACACTTTAACCTATCCATGTGATTCAGAGATTGTACTTTAAGTTAGTAAGAAATTTTGGTCCATACAATCCTTGTTTATTTGTGAAAAATATCAAAATGTCATGAAAATTTGGAAACATTTGCCATTCTCAAACTTCAAAAAATTTCTGCATGTAAGACAGATAGTTACACCACTCACAATAGTTTATAACTAGCATCTACCATACGTCTGCTGTACGTTGGCATCATTTTTTTAAATGTCTATTTTTATGAGATTAGGAGCTTTAGAAATTTAGTAGTATTATTCCAATTTTCAAGAAAATTTGCATAATAGATTTCTTTAGAGACCAGTTCAGTTATGACGTGGCTTTATGGGGGTACTTAACATACAGGCCCCTTAAATGATGCTATATAAGAAACTACAGCGCTTAAAATATTTACAACAGCATATAGGAAGTTTGTTAACCCTTTAGGTATTTCACAGAAATTAAAGCAAAATGGAGGTGAAATTTCAAAATTTCACTTTTTTTTTTGCAGATTTAGAATTTTTCTCCATTATTCACTGGAACAGGGTAAATGTGAAAATGGAAATGCAACTTAATATTGATTCCCCAGATTCTGCCGTTTTCAGAGATGTCCCATATGTGGCCCTAGTGCGCTACTTGGCTCAACCAAGTAGGAGGAGCACCTACCGGACTCTGGGGTCTCATTTTCAATACGATTTTATTTTGGCGCCATTCCAGGTTTGCGGACACCCTAAAGTACTAAAACTTAATAAACACTCAAAAACCCATATTGGAAACTACACCCCTTAAGGAATATATCCAGGGGTGCAGGGAGTATATCGACCCCACAGGTGTTTCACAATTTTTTTAGCATTAGGCGGTGAAAATGAATAAAAGTTTTTTTTTTCAACAATCTGCAATTTTAGCTGAAAATGTTTAATTTTTTACAAGGAATCCCGTAAAAAAAAAGCACCCCAAATTTTGTTGCGTAATTTCTTCGAAGTTCAGCAGTACCCTATATATAGGTGTAAACTACTAGTTGGTCGCATGGTAGGGGGTACAAGGACAGAAGCACTATTTGGCAACGCAGATTTTGGTGGGTGCCATGTCGCATTTGTAAAGCCCACAAAGTACCAGAACAGATGACACCTTCCAGAAGTGACCCCATTTTGGATTCAACACCCCTCAAGGATCTCATCTAGGGGTGTATTGTGCATTATGAGTGCACAGGTATTTCATAGTTATTTTTAGTATTAGGGGAAAAAAACGTAGTCTTATTGTTTTTTGGGCTTGATCTTTACAGCGTTTGCCATTCGGCATAAGTGACATTGTGACTTTACCATGCGGGTCGGTACAATTGCAATTATATAAATTTTATATAGTTTTTTATGTTTTATTACTTTTACACAAAATAATAATAATTTTTTTTTTTGTTATGTGTTTTTATGTCTTCATATTCTGCTAGCCATAAGTTTTTTATTCTTTGTATACAGAGTTGATTAAAGAATTGTTTTTTGTGGGATGAGTTGACATTTTTATTGGTATCATTAAGAGGTGCATGTGACACTTTGATCACTTTTTATTAAGGTTTTTGTGAGGCGTTTTGAACAAAAGACAGCAATCCTGGTAGTGCTTTTTATTTTTATGTGTGGTATTAATGACATGTTTGCTTTTCTCATCAGGTCGATACGTATACAGCAGTACCCAATTTGTATATTCTTTATGTTTTACGGATTTTCCACAAAAAAAATTCAAAAAGGAAAAAACATGTTTTTGCATCGCCATAGTCTGAGAACTATAACTGTTTAATTTTTCTTTGTACAGAGCTGTGTAGGGGCTTGTTTATGTGACTTTGTTTATGGGACTTTATGTGGGCGGAGTAAGCAGGACTCTCACTGTGTCTACAGGAGTCCTATTAGGATTTTCTCAGCTTTTTATTCAGAAATCCCGCTCAGCTCCTCTCCCTCTATCATATAACCCTATATATCACAGAGCTCAGCTCCTCTCCCTCTATCATATAACCCTATATATCACAGAGCTCAGCTCCTTTCCTCTATCATTTAACCCTTTACATCACAGAGCTCAGCTCCTCTATCATATAACCCAATATATGAGAGCTCAACTTCTCTCTTCTATCATCTAATCCATATATCACAGAGCTCAGCTTCTCTCCTCTATCATATAACCCTATATATAACAGAGCTCAGCTCCTCTCCTCCATCATATAACCCTATATATCACAGAGCTCAGCTTCTCTCCCTCATTTTGTACTCAGATAGGGCAGCATTTACCGCCTGACATATTTACTTTAAGTTACAGCCAAATTCTTCTATTGGTCAACCAAAAACAAATGCACCCAAATGAAAAATAGCAAGTTCTGCAGAGTGTTTCATATTTGCTGATTGACTTTCAACCAACATCGAACTACTGCAGTTTACTTAGAATATATGCATCTTTGCAGAAATGCAACGTGAAACCACCTTAAACTCGTTGTCATTTAAATTAAAACTATAAAACAAACTCAAATAGCAAAATAATAACTGCATTCAATTATACTGAAACGTGAACGAAGGAAGGAGCTTGCAAAATATATTCCAAACTCAGGACTATGCAAACAAGCATTTACTAAATTAATAGGAGAGCAGATGTGAAAACCAGGAAGGAATTGTGCTGGAATTACTTATTGTGTCCTGTTTTCACTTATCCAGATTATGTATTTGTGCTATATTACATTTGTGTGTTGATACGGCTAGCGTCCTGTGTTTTCATCAGGCAGGCTTAATATGCATGTGTTATAGGGTTGTAAGCAAATGTTTTCCTATGCACAAGTCTGTTTAAGATTTACGGTTTCCTGCAGAACTGTATAAAATCCAACCTTGGCAAATACTTTAGCTGCTTATTAGATATGGAATCTAATGTCAGAGTTCCAGACACATGTAATGATCCGCGAGGAGCAGTGAGGGACCCTCCATGGAGGTCATCTTCAGTTCTTGCCATGTAGTAATCAAAGAGATCATCCATCAGAATGACCCCTACTGCTAAAGCAACTCCCCCAATGATGAGCTGGTCACCAGAAGTCTGAGGGAGCTACACTGCTGTAGGCAAAAGTAACACACAGTTGTAAGAAATCTAGTGGGAGAATATTATATTTCGTTAAAGGGGTTTTGCCACAATGTAATTTTGACGTGGGATCCTCCAAAATGGGTATGTAATCACTTTTCTAAATATATGTGATTACAAAAAGTGAAGACTCTGAGAGCTACAGCATTGCTCAGCCCCCCTTAGTTACCTGAAAGTTTGCATTAGACACGACCAGAGGAGCTGACAGGAGCCTGATCTGGCCGTGCTTGCGTTGTCTGCACTTCTTATCTGATGACAGGGAAAATGAATGAGCTTCAAGAGGCTGGGGAGAAAGTGCAGTGTATGAGCCTGTGTCTTGCTGTATAGAGAATCCACTGGTTGTAATGTTATTATTTGAGTTAAGTTTTGAGACGCTCCCTTATTCCTCACTCTCTGCTCATCCCTTCCCTCTCACCCCTGCAGCCTTCATGACTCAGCATGATTTGTTTATATTCTACTCCCGTGCTGCTAAGTAGGTAAGTAACTCACGTCCTGGCAAAACCCCCTTAATGACAAGATAACAAATCTATGATTACCGTCAGTAGGTTGCTGTTAACAGCAGTCATGGCACATTACTTCGACCACTTCCTACTTTCAGCCTTGGCAGCAAATAGCTAATGATGGAAGTCACATGTCCTGAGCTTGTTGGGAATAGAAGGAGTGTGATAGGCTGTTTGTACACATATTTCTCTTTATTAGCAAAGAAAAAAATAAAGCTCGTAGGGACTGCATTGGCTAGGTGTTATTGTGAGGGTACACAACACCTCCAAAAATCCGTAATCAAAATATAGGGTTACCACTCAGAAATATACAATACAAGAAACACAAAAGAGAGGGCTACATACCATATTAAAAGTAAAATTTTATTAAGGACTAAAAATATTAAACAATCAAAAAATAACATAAGAAAAAAGAAAAGACGATGTCAACAAAACAAATGGTGCAACAACATGTGGATAAGGTGTACAAAAGGCTGGGCTCCCTCCAATTTAAAAGGCATTATATAGTATCAAAAGTTTCTTTAGGATAAAGTATACAAAAGCCACCAGTAAAAAAGGAAGGGATACATTATATAGTCAAAAAACCTCATATAGATCTGTTGTTACCCATAGTAAAGCATGCTCCACAGGAGTGACAGGAGTTCACACCCCCTGATGAAGCATTTGTGAAACGTGCGTTGGGGTGTTTGGTGTCACTCCTGTGGCGCATGCTTTACTATGGGTAAGAACAGATCTATATGGGGTTTTTTGACTTTACAATGTATCCCTTCCTTTTTTACTGATGGCTTTTGTATACTTTATCCTAAAGAAACTTTTGAGACTATACAATGCCTTTTAAATTGGAGGGAGCCCAACCTTTTGTAGACCTTATCCACATGTTGTTGCACCATTTGTTTTGTTGACATCATCTTTTCATTTTTCTTATGTTATTTTTTGATTGTTTAATATTTTTGTCCTTAATAAAATTTTACTTTTAATATGCTATGTAGCCCTCTCTTTTGTGTTACATATTCCTCTTTGGGGTCATGGGCAAAAAGGGCGATTTATCAGAGTTGCAAAAAGAGAGGATTGTTGTCTTTCAGCCAAGGGTGGTGATATTTCTGAAGCCGTGCAGTTTTTGTACTATTCCATTGCTTCTGCAGTTGAAGTGTATCATGAACGAACAAGTGACGCCATTGTCAATGAGCAACATTGAAGCTGCAGAACACCATGTGCTACTGATGTAAGAGGTGAACGTCAGCTACGAAGGATTGAGTAGATGACGTATGCCGCTACAGGACTATAAGGGGCCGTTCACACGGCTTATTCAAGCCGTAATTGCGGGCCGGATTGCGCCGGCACTTCCGGCTTGAATAAGGGGCGGGCCGGGGGCGGCACAGGGGCGCGGCTCCCCGGCCCCATAGACATCCATTATCCACGGCGCATATTCCGCCGGAATAATGTGCATGTCACTTATCTATTCGCCGAGCTGGGAGGAGAGACGGAATCCACACTTCTCTATGAGATCTGTGGATTACCGTAATGGCTGGGACGGCAGTACAGCTCCAATCAGTCCCAGAATAAGCCGTGTGAACGGCCCCTAAGGCGTCACAGCCAGGGCCATTCCCAGACTATATTGCACTCAGGAGAGGGTGAAGACATTTCTCCTCCCCCCATTAACTGTTGCGTCACGCTGTGACACATTGCTTCACCATTAACCAGTGACTGAATATAAAAAGCTACAACACAAAACTACTAAATAATAGTCAAACATTACACAGAATATTACAGATGTTATATTAAAGCTCATAAACAAGAAAAAATTCAGCTCACCGCTTGATGTAAGGATTGCACGGACCCTCCGGGCAGAGTGGAGCATGTGCAGCAAAGTGAAACGTTGTCCAGCAATCCAATGGCCAATATTAAAAGTTCAAAATTTATTGCAAAACTCCATAAAATGAATAAGAAAGCACGGCGACGCGTTTCGGGGTATTACCCCTTCATCCATGGCCATGATGAAGGGGTAATACCCCGAAACGCGTCGCCGTGCTTACCATGTCTGTGCTTGCTTATTAATTTTATGCAGTTTTGCAATAAAATTTTTAACTTTTAATATTGGCCATTGGATTGCTGGACAACGTTTCACTTTGCATTATATTAAAGCTATTTATATGTATTTTTGTATATACAATATATTATTTTACATAAATACCTCCTAATAGAACCTAGAAACGTCACTGTTGTGTTGACACAATTGTGTTTTTTCCCTGACATTTAAAGAGAACCTGTCACATAGATTCTGCCTCCCTTGCTGAGGGCAGCACAAGCTAGTGTCAGACCGGCTGTTTCCAGCGCTGTGTCCCTTATTCTGTAAGATGCTGCAGTTTTAGAGCATTTAATGCTCAAATTTTATTCATGAGCAGGTGTTAGCCCCGCCCACCAAAGGCTAGCCCCACCCACCTGGCAGTTATTCACATGTTTCTACCTATTCAAAGTAATAGGTTTATCAGTTGAGGTGGGCGGGGCTAGCCTCCGATTGGCCGGGTTTGAAAAAAACTGACTCTTTGAAGGACTCTTCGAATGACTCTTCTGGCTGAAAACTGCAGATTTGAGCATTAAATACACGAAAACTACAGCATCTTACAGAATAAGGGACACAGCGCTGGAAACAGCAGGTCTGACACTAGCTTGTTCTGCCCTCAGCAAGGGGGGCATAATCTATGTGACAGGTTCTCTTTAAAGGGGTTGTCTCACTACAACGATTGCTGCTTTTGATGTTAAAGATCTTTCAAAAACAAGTCACTTTGCTATATATGTCCATTACCAGTGTCCTGCCTATTCCTAGATATCCCCTCTTGTATGGGCTGCATCAGCTCCTCAGGTCGCTATAGCTACAGACCCGTTTGATCTCTCCTTATAGGCTGCCAGCACTGGTCGCTATACCTACAGACCTGTTCGATCTCTCCTGATAGGCTGCCAGCACTGGTTGCTATAGCTACAGACCTGGCTTGTACTGCAGCCTAGTAGAAGCCAGTAAACACTCCCCTGAATTCAAAGTGAAACCAAGAAAACAGGACGGAGGTAAGAGGAATCAATGTAGTGAGACAACCCCTTTAAACTAGCTAGGGAGGGTGCAGGCAATGTGCACCAGGTTAGAGCCAGGGATTTGAATCTTTCCAGGTTGAGGGTGTGGGAATAGTGCCATTAACCCGAGTACCAAAATGACCCGCTGTATAATCCCCAAAACACAAAGTCCAGCTTCCAACTGAACGGTCTTTAATATTTAACTCCCTAAAAGCCAGACACAGAAAAAATTTAGTGCTGTTTTTTTCTGTCTTTGGCTGATATGGAATTCAAATAAATACTCACTTGGCAGCTGGACTTGGTGTCTTTGGGATACTTACAGCTTATATACCCTGGTGCCATCTGTGATATATCAGTGCAGTATGCCTGCAAGGTTGGTGTTTTTTTATTTTTCTCTCTGGATTATGGAGGTCGGTTGACCCAATGAGAAGTCTGAATTTGGCTCTAGTGAGAGGTAAAGATAGCGTAGGACCACCCGACCTGAGAGCCCGTTGTAAGCCGTGGGTGGCTTAAACATTTTTTGATCAAAACGTGTGAACTAAGAATCTCAAAGTTTTTTTTCATGTATGATAGATAGCATAAATGCTTCTTTGGAGGTTTCCATGTATTGTATAGCCCATCTGTGCTTCCTTGTCTCAATGTTGGCAAGCTGTTTTATCATCTTTCGTACACCTCTTGTATAATATCCAAATACCCTAATAGGATATAGGGGCAAGGGCCGTCTTCCAATGACAACCCCTTTAACATGTCCAATGATCAATATTGGCGTTTCCTATTAAGCAACTTCAACACTGCAAAGTATTCCAGCCCAAAGTCCCCTGTGAGTCCCTGTCTGCCCCTGTTTATTTGTCAGCATTTACCAGTAGACAACTTGTGAAATAACAAAGAGAGAAAGTAATGGGCAGACAAGAACATTAACGTCTGAGAACTTTACCACAAGATGTTTGGCTGTTTTGGGAAAAATGAACATTGCCGAACCATTTGGAAAGTAAAAACAGTTCCTGGAACACAATGAAGTTTGCAGGAAACCAAATAAGTGGCCCGTGAAAGGACGCCACGTCACCCAAGTGTGACAGCAGCCGCCTATAATAAAAAATGGATCCACATGCTGTGCTAATCACAAGTAAACATCTTGTTAGCTTTTTAAGCCATTGTGTGTGGTCACAGCATGAGAAGCACAAACCAGCTCCTGCCAGCTCCACACTGCAGTCTGGAAGTCTGACAGGTGAATGTCCTGGTGGTGCCACGCTGTGCCCGGGCGGGTCAAAGACATTGTTCAGGACACAACTACAGCTGAAATACTAGTCATATGCAAATCCAAAGCACTTACTGACGTACAATACAAATGTACAGCTAAGGCAACACAGAGCGAAACTATAGTGCCGTCAGTAAGTATATGCCCCCCTGCAAGTGTCCCCGGTTGCCACATATTGGTCAGATAGAATGGTGCCTGATCTTTAAAGGGAATGTGTCTTTAAAAAATGACCTATTGTTAAACTCATATTTTTATGTTAAACACATTTTTTTATAATTTTAGATTTTTTTATCACTTTCAATATTTAAAAAAAAATGTTTTAAGCCCTGCAGTTTTCACTTTGGCCACAATTGTCTGACACTTCCTGTTCTGTAGAGAGAGATTTTCAGTAGTCTCCTCATTATCAGCACAGGCAGGGTTACACTGAAAGGTGACACCAATGTGTATTGATAACATGAGATCCACCAGTAACAATAGATATCACAGCTCCCTTTCCCCCTCCCTGCACACTGTCTTCTTCCCAGGTCACAGAGCATGTCTAGAAAACTCTCCTATAGAAGTCAATATGGACTGATGCAGTCCACAGGCTCCTATGTGCATGAAACTGCTGTAAAGTATCTCTCTAAGTCTAGGTTCACACGGCTTAACTGCGGGGCGTAATTTCGCCCCGCGATTACGCCGTGTGGACGGGGCAGGAGCGGGGGAGTGAGCGGGGGGGCCGGCCCTTCGCCGGCCCATAGACAATCACTGCTAGCGGCGCGATACGCCGCTAGAAAGTGACATGTCAATTATCTCCCCGTCCGGCGGCTTCGCTGGGCGGGCAGAGGAGACGTAATCCATAGTTCTCTATGAGAACTGTGAATTACCGTAATGAATGGGCCGTTTTCGGCCCGTAATTGGCGCACTTCAGCGCGTAATTACGGACCGAAATACGGCCCATTTTAAGCCGTGTGAACCTAGCCTAAATGCTGCTAATCACAAGACATTATGGGAAAGGAGCTGAGAAGCTCAAGCGCCCTCTACTGGATGTAACAAATCCTCAATTTGCTTCAGACTCACCGAATCTTTAGAAAGCAAAAGGAATATTAGCCAAGCCACTATCACTCTTCTGCAGACAGCTGTTTCGGAGTTTTGCTCCTCATCAGTGCAGAGCAGAGGGTACTGGCTAGCTGGGTGGGAGGCAAAAAGGCAATTCAAAACTCCACACACCTATATGGTGCTCTCCCCAAGGAGAGATGTTCCCCTTTCTAAATGCTGCTAAAGCAGTGCAGACAAGAATGCTGTCCCCACAATCATATGCAGAGAACAGAATTGACACCGCTACAATCAGAAAATAAAAACAACTACGAAGAAAATAATATGGATCAGGGTCCTGTTTTATTTAGTAAAAAAAAAAACTGACGTCAGGTTCTATTTAACCCCATCCCACCACATGGTCATAATATTATGGCTCTTTATTTTTTTTCTCCCTGCCTTCCAAGAGCCATAACTTGACCTAAGATCTTTTCTTTTGCGAGTCAAAGATGTACTTTTAAATGGTGCCATTGACCATACCATAGAACGTACTGGGAAACTGAAAAAAAATTCTAAGTGCGTCATGTTTATGTGTTTTTTTTTTATGGCATTCACCTTTTCGTTAAAAATGATGCGTTATCTGTATTCTGCAGGTTGGTACAATTCTGGTGGTGCCGGATACTTAGGGTTTTCTTTATGTTTTAGTAATTAAAAAAAAAAATAAAACTACTCTCTATTTCTTACATTTGCACTGCAGCGCCATTTTCTGCGACCAATAACTTCTTTGTTTTTCCACCTATGAAATTACCAGAAAGAACCACAATTTTGCCGTTTGGAATTTACTTTCTTTCACTGTACAAAATCTCAGTTTTATGAACGTTTTTGGGATTTGGTTTTCAGGTCATTTTTTTGTCCACAGCCATTTAGACTTAGCCTTAGGCTATGTTCACACGGTTTAAAATGGGACGTATTTCAGTCCGTAATAACGCCGCCGTAGTGAGCAAATTACGGCTGGAATATGTCCCAGTCATTACGGTAATCCACAGTTCTCATTGAGAACTATGGATTACGTCTCCTCTCCCCGCTCGGCGAATCCGCCGCGGGGGGAGATAAGTGACATGTGAATTACTAGCGTATACGCACCGCTGATAATGAAAGTCTATGGGCCGGCGAGGTGCCGGCCCCCCGCCCCCCGCCCACACGGGGGAATTGCGGGGCGTAATTACGCCCCGCAAATAAGCTGTGTGTACATAGCCTAAGGGTCACTATGAGACGTGGCATAATTGCAGTAAGTTTTCGGTGAAGATTCAGCATTGAAAACCTGGTGCAATTTATAGTACAATACATGCAGATAGGAGTTTGAAAATCCTGTCCACAAGTAGCAGAGAAAAAAAAAATCTACATGGAAATCAAAGCATTTGAACTTCAAATCTATAGCTTGCTCATGCTTTGCCCAGATTTCCACTGCAGATTTTACCGTTTGCAGTGCAAGATCAACAGTGAATCCCATTACAGAAACTTCTGCTATGTGAATGGGAATTACTTCTGTTTTCAGCATTAGCATTTTGGGGTTTTTTTTTTGCATGTATTTTGCATCAGAATTTGTAATCTAAAACAAGATATGAAATCTATACAGAGAGAAAATATAATGAAAAGGCTTGTACCGCTTCTGTGTTTTGGACACGTCCCTGGTTTTGATGCAAAATGCGCATCATAAGAGCTTGTTCAAACGACATTTTGCCGATCCGCTTTTGGATCCGTTTTGCGCAAGCAAAGCGGATCTAACAATTGTCAGTGTGGTTAACATTGCTTTCAATGGCAAAAGCGCATCGCCGTTTTCACGGGAGATCGCCGATACGCTTTTGAGAGCTCTCCTGCAATGCGCTTTTTGAATCTGCTTTGATAATCGACAAGTCAATTCTTCTTGCATTCTACGCAAGTGAAAGCCCATAGGAGAGAGGGAGAGAGGGAAGAGAAGAGAGAGGAGAGAGAAGAGAGATGCAATGCAAAATCTGTAACGGGGTCCCCAACCTCCCTTGTGCCATAGTGTGTTCTCCCATGCTGCATGGGACTTTGGAACCCATTAAACACCAGGTCACTGGTGCAGCCACTACCTCTGCACCCCCCCAGCTACTACCCGGCAGGCAAGGTTAATGATCATGGAGGGTTTAAAGGGGTTGTCTCACTGCACTGATTCATTACAATGTCTCACTACATTGATTCATCTTACCTCAGTCCTCTTTTCTTGGTTTCATTTTGAATTCAGGGACGTGTTTACTTGTTTCTACTAGGCTGCAGTAGAAGCCAAGTCTGTTGCTATAGCAACCAGCGCTGGCAGCCTATCAGGAGAGATCAAACAGGTATGTAGCTATAGCAACCAGTGCTGGCAGCCTGTCAGGAGAGATCAAACAGGTCTGTAGCTATAGCGACCTGAGGAACTGACGCAGCCCATACAAGAGGGGATATATAGGAATAGGTAGGACACGGTTAATGGAAACATATTGCAAAGTCTCTTGTTTTTCCAAGATCTTTAACATAAAAAGCAGCAATCCTTGTAGTGAGACAACCCCTTTAAAGCAGTCGCCTGTGGTGACATCATGGGCTCCGATAACACCTGGATCTGGCTGGGCGCAGAAAGCAAAGATCAGGAAACCACTGCAGCGGGATGAGTAACACTACCTGGTGGGCAATTCCTATTTTATTTATAACACACACACACGATGATCAGGAAGGTGAACCCTTGAAATTCTCCATTCACAAAAAACAAGGTGCAGTAGCACATGGTGCCTGCGGGGAAGCCTTCTGCCATGGTTGCTGCAAAGTGGAGATCTGGAAACGTTCCAGGATGTGACTCCATAAGGAATGCTCTTTATTTTAGGTTACCCAGTCTATTAAATCCATGGGCAGACACAGTCAGTATGCTTTCACTTTGAAATCGCAAACACAGAGATTGTCTATGTGGATATAGCATACCTGCTCGCAGAGTATACAGTGTGTGATTAGCAGTGGTAGAGCATACATGAAAACAGATGCAGTTTGTGCGATAGTGTGAGAACTTCCAGCAGACATGAAATACCCTGACAAGTGCCAAACATATGGCGAGCAGGTGGAGCACACACGGCTCCCACAGCACACTTCAGATGAATCGCATTTATGTTTCTGTTTTTCCATGGAAGGATAAATAATCCTTTAATCAACTATCTGCAACTATCTTCCTGTCAAGCTATAAACTCCACCAAGGAGCCGTGTGTATGACTCCTACACCATGATAGGGAGAAGAACCGCCCAACAACCCTGAAAACACTGTCGCCTCTAGTGCAGAGGTCCCCAGACAGTTGTAGCTCAGAAGACACTTAAAAGTAGAGGATGTTGAGTTACGCCGAGGATTGAAGAGGAAAAAAATGGATCAAATATATGGGGTGTCTGGTGCCCACCAGTGTAATGAGGTCTTGAGGCCCACCCTAAAGCTATTGTCAGTGACAGACTGAGGTGCCTAGTGCCCACCAGTGGAGTTGATTCTTTGGACACACCCTACAGTGTTGGACTGGCGGGTCTAGTGACCACCAGTGGAATTGATTTATGGAGCAGACCCAACAGCTACCGTCAGTGGTGGACTGGGATGTCAGGGGACCACCAGTGGAGTTGATTCTTTGGACACACCCTACAGTGTTGGACTGGCGGGTCTAGTGACCACCAGTGGAATTGATTTATGGAGCACACCCAACAGCTACTGTCAGTGGCAGACTGGGGTGCCTAAGGCTATGTTCACACGACGTAAATGCGGGGCGTACAGTACACCTGGCAATTACGCCGGGTGTTTGGGAGTCGCGCTGATCGGCGCGTACTCCCGCAACATACGCCCGCCGGTCCCATAGACTGTCCTTACGATCTGTCATACGATCGTATTGTACGAGAACTATGGATTACCATAATTGCGGCGCGCATCTCACTCGTATTGGGGCGCAAAAACGACACGAAATGCGCACCGAAATTACGCCGTGTGAACATAGCCTAAGACCCACCAGTGGAGCTAAGTCTTGGGACCACACCAGTAGAGAGATTGTACATGACTCTTGCTTTGTGGCTCTCCATCTCTGCCTTTCTTTCTAAAAAGCATTCCTAGGCCTGCCATACCCAAGGGTCTACCAAGGGTTTCCCCTGCTCTCCTGTGTGCCAGTCTGAGTCAACAGGGCCCCATTAAATCTTACACTGGCAGTATTTTTGGGGGCTGTATTTTTTTGGGGGGGCTACAGTTTAACAAAGCAGTCTACTGTCCTCCATGGACGCATGAAAGCTTTGGATTTTAATCACAGCTACTTTTGTCTGCAGATCGCAAGTCTTTGCATATGGAGATGTGATCAAGCAAACAGTAAACCTGAATACACCATCAGCTCAGAAACTTGGATCACAGACCCCTTTGTCAGGCGCACACCAACAATCATTCTTCTTTGGAACAGTGTCATGTCTAACATATCATGCCCAAAATACAAATAAAAGGACAATTAGAACTTTTTAGTTATTTTGTCCAACCTTTTAGAATAGCAAATTTATGCAAAATGATATCCCCTGCTATATCTGCTTCTCCATTCCAGACAGGTGTTCGTTCTGATATTCTTTACTAGGAAACTCAGAATGCCTCCCCTTCCCACTCAATCATACTGCTCTAGTGCAAAGAATTCTAGGATTTCTCTCACAATTCGCTCATAATTTTACCTTTTTTTTTCACAATAACAGATTTTTACTGAAGCATTTTTCCACATTTTTAACAAGAAGCAGCCAAGAAGAACAGTTACATATGAATGTGAGGGAATAACATTCTAAGGCAAAAACATGAAGCAGGTATTTGAAAAATAGAACAAGAGAGGTCTTCCCTGACAAAACCATTGTGCCCAAACAAATGTGGGCCTAAGTTGATAAGTTTTGTTTTCAATGCAGTAAGGAAGACCAGGACGTCAAAGTCTCGGTATGCCAATGGTAATCTTGGCTCACAATAAAGGAACTATAAAGAAAGAAAAGAAAGAAGAGCAACAAAGAGAGGGCGAGGTAGGGTTGTGTACGCAGTCGAATTTACCTTTTTTAAAAGGCGTACTCTAGGTAAACTGAATTAGGCCTAGACCAGGGCTTGAGAGGCTGTGCATGATACACAAATCCAACGATTAACGCATAAAAAAAATCCCTGTGACATGCACTATGGCCCCGTACTATGCCTAACAAAGGGTTTCAACTTTTACGGAGTGTGACTTTAAAGCGAATGTGTCATCAAAAAATGACATTGTTTAACTCACATTCTTTAGGAATTTTTGGTTATGTTTTTTTAAATTTTCCATATCACTTTCAATGTTTTTTAATAATTCTTAAGTCCTGCAGTTTTCACTTTGGCCACTAGGCCTAATAATTGTCTGACATTTCCTGTTCTGTTTAGAGAGCTTTTCAGCAGTCTGCTCATTATCAGTAAAAGCAGGGAAAGGAGACAGCATTGTGTACAGATAACACAGAATCCACCAGTCACAAGAGGAGATGTCACAGCTCCCCCCTCTCCCCTCCCTTCTCAGTGATTTATTCCTAGGTCACAGAGGATGACTAGAAAACTCTCCTATACAAATCTATGGGACAGAATCTGTCTTAAGAATCCTATGTGCCTGAAGCTGCTGTAAAGTATCTCTCTGACTGCTGTTAAAGCAGTGCAAGCAAGAATGTCTTCCCCACAATCATATATAGATGGCTGAATTGAGAAATCTACAATCAGGAAATAAAAACGGCTAAGAGGAAAAGAATATGGATCAGGGGCTTGATTTAATAAGTAAAAAAAAAATTGGCGACAGATTCCCTTTAAATCATCATCATTCAAGACTGCAAAAAGGTTTGTGGGCCGCCACATATATAGGGAAATTTACTCGGAAGAGGCCCTGAATATTCTGTAATAACTCTTACTGGATTGAAGCAAGCTGAATGAAACAATGTGCAAAGTGCCCCTCAGCATATGGAGCTTCGAACAAGCCGGGACACCCCCCCCATTGGAGCGATGAGGTAGGAGCTGGACAGCCGTTGTGACGTCTGACTTCAGTTTGCAACGTCCTGGTGCCCCCCTGTACTGGATGGTGGTGTAAAGTATTGAGCAGCGTGACTTGATGGAGCAAACCTATTAGGTCACCACTCCACTTAGGTGATGTCAAAGTGACTTTAGAAAGAAGTATGGTCTATGTGATGTCCCATCAAGGAGTGTTATTCAAAAGATAATACGGAAACTGGAAATGACGGGATCAGTGATCCTTTCTCATCTTGGAGGCCATGTTGCGGGACATAATCCATACAACATCTAGAGCAGTTGCCTAGCAAACCTCTGCGATGCCGAGGACAGGAGATGGGGAGATCTTACTCAACTTGTCAAAAAGCTGTAAAAAGGGGCAACAATGCTGTGTATCATGTCACCACCGTCCAGGAGATCAAAGCGAGTGATATGGGGACAAGAGTCCGATACGGTCACTGGTACCAGGCGTTTGTGAAGCAAAACATCCAACGTGAAATTGCTGCCGATACGTTCAGGAACATAATGCGCTGCGCTGAAATGTGTCTGGCAGGAAACAGAGGTCACTTCCAGGATCACATGTAATGCAATTAATTACATACGTCAGGATGAATCTGAACCAAAAAAATACACTTCATACCCTAATTGGAGATACAACAGAATATTTGGGGCCCTTCGTGAGTGAATCTCAGTGTAATTTACGTACTTTCCAAGAAAATTTTTAATATTTGCACGAGAAAAGCATTAAGATGCTGCGTTATATTATGGGGTAAAATAACTAGTAATCTACATTTCTATCTATCATATCCCTTATCGCATAGGTCTGTTGTAAATCTAAAGTCCTCCAATGTAGAGATATGCTCCCTCGTATCGTATAACATTTGTAGTCCATAGCTTTTCACTAGCATATAATGGCCGCATGTCATTCACTCTGCTGCTTGACAAATGGACTGCAGTGAAGTTTGACTGGGGATACAATGTTCCTCTCACTTCCTTAGTTTCCTGACATAATGATGGATGTTCCTCACATGCCACAGACCAGACACTTGAGTACTTCAATTAGGAAGAGACCAGGAATGATATGGAGAAATCACCAAGTCCCAGTTGTAGTCCCTGCTATGGTAAATCCATTACTATGCTCCTGGGCCCTGGGGAAGACGTTCCTGACTAACAGATTAGTTACTAGGGATCGACCCAGAGGAGGGAGAACACGTCCAGCAGGCAGTCTTGTGCAATAAATGACAGAGGATGTCATGTCCTCAAATAGTTAGCTAAGACATGGATATTCCATAGACACGTTAAAGGGGGTGTACAGCATTAGAAAAGCACAGCAGTTTTCTTCCAGACACAGCGCCACACCTAACCTTTTTTGTCCATGATATTGCAGCACAACTCTATTGAGGCAATAACACACCCAGCCTCAGGGGGTGCTATCACAATATGAGGCATTGTTCTGAATGTATCCACATTGCTTAATATTAGTATATTAAATATCTGCATTTTAACCTAAAGAAAATTATAAAATGTTTAGTTCTAACCAGAAGACTGTCAGTTGTTGGTGGCAAAAATATTCTAAATGACTTCTAAAGGGGCTCACAAAAAAAAAGTAGAGCCCAAAAATAGTGTTTGCATTGCTAGCTCCATGAGGCAGGCAGGAAGTCTTATCAAATAGATATTACATGAATCCAAATCATCTGTATCACGGTCTTCGTCTAAACGTCTACTATCAATGATAGTCAGTAGTTCAGATTAAGGGCTCATCCCCATGGCAAAGGACAAATACCATATACCGGTCGGTTTATCCGACCGGTATTTGTCCTGTTTTATTGCCTTCCCCACGACCCTGGGGGGTGGGTGGGCGACTTTTGGTGCCGTTGACACGGCTTATTTCGCCACGCATTGGCGCCGTACTGCGCGCCGGATTTGCGCTGCAGTACGGCGCCAATCCGTCGCACTAATTGCGGTAATCCACAGTTCTCATAGAGAACAGTGGATTCCGTCGCTCCTCCCCGCTCAGCGAATCCGCTGGGCAGGGAGAAGGTGACCTGCACATTATCCAGGCGCAATACGCGCCGTGGATAATGCAAGTTTATGGGGCCGTCGGGCCGCGCCCCCGCCCCTTATTCAAGCCGGAATTGCAAGCGCAATCCGGCTCGCAATTCCGGCTTGAATAAGCCGTGTGAACACGGCCTTTCTCTGAAATCAGTGGAGAACAGCCCTTCCCTTCACATAGACCTGTTCATATTCCAACCGAAAAGCGGACGGAAGAATGAACATGTTCAATGTTTTTTGAGGCAACCGACCACCGGGCAGAAAACCCGTGCAGTGGGTTTTCCATAGCGGCCCGGTGTGTTAGTTTGCGGCCAGTTTTTCAGACAGTCTGAAAAACCGGCCGCAAACCAGTGCCGTGGGGACATGCCCTTAGGTGGTACAAGTATCAAAATGCCCTTACGGCAATGCTGAACCTATAGAGCAGAAAGTTGTCATAAGGACACTACCTAAGTACTTGTGGATGTTTTAATGTTAAAGGGAATGTGTCATCAAAAAATGACTTCTTGTTTAACTCACATTTTTATGTTAAACACATTTTTTAGGAATTTTTGGTTATTTTTTTATTAATTTTCCAGATCACTTTCAATATTTTTTAATAATTCTTAAGTCCTGCGGTTTTCACTTTGGCCACTAAGCCTAATAATAGTCTGACACTTCCTGCTCTGTTTAGAGAGCTTTTCAGCAGTGTCCTCATTATCAGTAACAGCAGCATCAAACTGAAAGGAGACAGCATTGTGCACAGATAACACAGAATCCACCAGTCACAAGAGGAGATGTCACAGCTCCCCCTCTCCCCTCCCTTCACAGTGAAAACTCATCTATGGGACAGAAACTGTCTTAAGAATCCTATGTGCATGAAGCTGCTGTTAAGTATCTCTCTGACTGCTGTTAAAGCAGTGCAGGCAAGAATGTCTTCCACACACTCATATATAGCGGCGGAATAGAGAAATCTACAATCAGGAAAATAAAAACGACTGAGAGGAAAAGAATATGGATCAGGGGCTTGATTTAATAAGTAAAAGAAAAAAAAATTGGCGACAGATTCCCTCTAAGGCATACATGCCAACTCTCCCGCTTTTGGTGGGGGTCCCCCCTGACCTCCTGGCAGAGTTGGCGTTCCTCCCACCGCGGCGCCAAAGTAGCGCTAGTGCGTCCGCTCACCCGCCCGGTGCCTGTCACTGTGCAGGGAGGAGGCAGGAGGGATCGTTCCCTCCTCCCTTCTCCCCCTACATGTACAGCGCCGGCCGGTGTGCGCTGTACATACAGATCAGTGTCGCGGGGGGTGTGACGCGTGGCTGCACTCACTCCCCCTGCGACGCTGAGGAGATCGTCAGGAGCTGGCTGCGCTGCAGGGAGCCTGGTGAGGTAAGTGGATTTTATTATTTTATTTGTATTAGCTATAGGGGGGGCTCTACCTAGCTACAATAAGGGGGCAACTACCTGGCTACAATAAGGGGGCTCTACCTGGCTACAATAAGGGGGCAACTACCTGGCTACAATAAGGGCTTACTGGCTCAATAAGGGGCTCTACCTGCTAAATAAGGGGCAATACTGGCTACAATAAGGGGGCTCTACCTGACTACTAAGGGGCACTACCTGGCTAACAAAGGGGGGGCAATACCTGACCAAGGGGCAACTACCTGACTACTAAAGGGGGCAACTACCTGATTACTAAAGGGGGCAACTACCTGGCTAACAAAATGGGGGCAACTACCTGGCTACTAAAGGGGGCAACTACCTGACTACTAAAGGGGGCAACTAACTGGCTAACAAAGGGGGCATCTACCTGGCTAACAAAGGGGACACTACTGGCTAACAAGGGGGCATCTACTAGGCTACACACGGGCATCTACCTGCCTGTAAGGGGCACTACCTGGTTATGGGGGGCTACTACGTGGCTATAAGGGCATCTACCTGGCTTTCTTCCAAAGCCATTATGCAGTTAGGCGGAGTGGGGTGTGGCTTTTTAAGGGGTGTGGCACACAAAAAGATGGGCGTGTCCATGCAAATTTTTTGCTGCGGCGCGCATAGCGCGCCGCCCTCTTCAGTCTCCTGCTTGTCCATTTTCAAAAGTTGCCAACTATGCTTTAAGGAAGTAAGCCCTTTCAATTGTGTGGGGGGGGAGGGCAACAATTCTTGCAGTCAAAATGTTATACAAAGCAACTGGTGCCTCAGCAGAGCCCCAACAATTGCATCTATCAATCACTGGGGTACTCTTGGTACCACTAGTATCCTTCATACATCAAACCCGACTTTTGTTAGTGTGTAATTGGCGCATACAACAAATTAGTCCATTGCCCCACACACACAGCGGGTACTTGTACTATTTAGCCCAATGGATCTTAGACTTGGAGTCTTTAACCTAGGTGGGACTGGGCCAATGCCAATCTTTTCTTTCTGGTCATAGCAGGACCTTTCCCCTTCTACATAGGTGCCCCAAATTCTAAACAGAAGCACGATAACCCCGATGATTTTCCAGGAAAGAATTTCCAGTAAATATCAGTAACATCCATTATTGAAACCTTCCTCTCGCTTGCTCCTCTGGCTTTCTGTCTTGGCTGGCCCTGTAGCCGGATGGAAAATGACAGTAATAATCTTCAATCAATAGATACATCTTGATACTTTATGTTTGCAAAAAACATCCCTTTCTGGCGCTAGCTTGCTGACTTGATCTATGGCAGGAATGACCCTCAGTATTGCAGGGAGAAGAGTGGATGATGTATGAACAGGGAGACGAATGGATGGGTTGGGTATTATGGCAGGATCCTATCTATATATTCCAGGCACATTTGCATGATATATTGGTAATAGAGGGGAAATCGCATTCCACAAAGTTTACAATCATGAATAATAAGCGCCTCTTTACTTGCCATTTGAATGCTTAACCATCTGAGCATTTTATGAGATGAATATGTTAAGGCGGCTGTGTGCATTTTGCTGGAGAGTTTCTGGCAAGTCACATCACCAGTTATTGATCTTGTGCGGAGGAAACCTTCCATGTGGCTGAAGGATGGGTCATTACTCTGCAGATTTTTACAGCAACCTGATTAGATAGATTTCCCCCGCACCTAATAAATACATGCGATGTCTGTAATAAAGGGAACCACTGCTGTTATTCTTTTAGATGACAGTGATATCCACCCATAATACCTTGCAGCACTATCTTAAAGGGGTTGTCTCGCTACAAAGATCAGCTTTTAACATGTTGGGGACACTAAATGAAGATGTTTTCCAAATATATTGCATTGTTCTTTTTTTTTGGTTTTGTTAAGGAGCTACAAGTGACTTTATCACCTTCTGAGCTCTCTCTGGTTCCCCAAGTGACCAACCTGTGTACATCTCCCCCCCCCCCCCTGTTGTTTGTTCTATCTGATAGCAGGGAGTGACATCATCACACAGGTCATGGCAGCACAGAACTTGTTTGTTATCTGACAAAATTTAAGGATAATGGACAGAAAGGTTCACTGGGCTGTTTTGGACACAGTTTCTGAAGCAGATTCCATGCTGCAAATGTCAAAAACACAGTCCCTGTATTTAATCCATGTCCCTTTTTGCTCTTTCAATGTCCCTCTTTTTCACCTGGGAATTAGATTCGCATTAATAAACCTACTATATTGCTCCAAAAAATACCTGTCTGGTTCATATCTGTACATTAGACTGCCACTTAAATATTTTTAATCATTTTGTAAAATGTAGACCTTAAAAATGTATATATTCCAATGATAATTGTACTAAAATTTTTAAGAAAAACATATTCAAGTGTATGACTATACAATAAATATTGGATCCTTTACAGGGTAAACTCTAGGGGCGACATATATGAAAAGAGAGCAGACAAACAGGATAGACATTACAACCCGGCCCACGACTTCATGTGTGCCCACGCTTTCTCAAGCCTTTAAACCGTCATAGCGCCTTTGGACTCAAGGTAGCGCCACTTATTTATATTGTGTACTTATTTATTAAAAGTATTGTTTGGATTGTTCATTGTAGACTTGTTGTTAGTGACAGTCCTTGGTCACAAGTCGTTATTTTGTTGTATTTGGGACTTATTTAAACCCTGCCGTATTGTGGGTGTCCCTAGGGATGGGACCAAGAGATAAAAGGTTAGCAATTATGACCATATCCTTAAAGGAGTTGTCTCCCCACAGGGTTTCAAAGAATGCATGAAAGAAATTCTCTGTCACTTCCTGGTTCAGACTAATTTGCATAAGCTCCTTGCTTGTACAGCATAAACTCCGTGCTTTCAGATGCTAATTAGATTAGATTAGCTTCTCAAACTACTCAGAGGACTTCTTATCTGATCCCCAAAACAAAAGCCCTAATTACAGAGCTGTTTACTTGAGATAAATCAAGCTTTTTACTGTCTGGCAGCACAGGACACTGACTGACACTGCTGACCTGTGTGATGACTCACTCTCTGTTATCTCATTGAACAAACAGCCCAGGGAGATTTGTTTACAGGTCAGTTACTGAGGGAACTGAAATAGCCACAGAGGTAATAAATTCACTTGTATCTCTTTAGGGAAAACAGAGGAACAATGCAATATATTTGGAAAATGTCTTTATTTTGTGTTCCCTACAATTTGAAAGCTATTCTTTGTAGCGAGACAACCCCTTTAAGGCTGGGTCCAGACCGGAGGATTTGCTACATGGAAATCAGCCTATGCTGCAGATTTGTAGATCCACAGGATGCTTATTCTGTTGCGAAAATGGAGAAAATTTGGACTCTTTGAGTGCATAAAGTTATACAGTTAATCTTTAACACCCCCCCACCACCAAATCTACATCTTTGTGAGAACCTGGAATAAATGATATCTTCTAGTCAATTGCATTTATTAGAGTGTTGTGGACCATGAATATATACCGCCCACTGACATACAGTCATATGAAAAAGTTTGGGCACCCCTATTAATCTAAATCATTTTTAGTTCTAAATATTTGGGTATTTGCAACAGCCATTTCAATTTGATATATCTAATAACTAATATTGCACATTTTGTGTTAGTACAATAAACCTCATTTCAATCCGGAAATATTACTGTGTCCATCAGTTATTAGATATATCAAATTGAAATGGCTGTTGCAAACACCCAAATATTTAGAACTAAAAATGATTAAGATTAATAGGGGTGCCCAAACTTTTTCATATGACTGTAATTCATAATGTGTCTCTTGTTCTCCTCTACACCCTCAGGCATCTTATAAGTTAAGGGAAGTCTCAATAAAGTAGGCAGCATCTTATAAGGAGAATGTGACTGTCACAAGGCGAGAGGTCAAGCACTTTTCTACATGAATAGAGCTTATGCCAATGGTAACATGACAGGAAACTGATCTGGATTATTCCAACATCACACTCCTGCTCGTACCAATTGCAGAAAAGTGTGAACACAGTTTTTATCACCGATTACAAGTGCTCCATTGTGAGCCAGGAGCTTGTCTGGTTCTGTGAGATGCAGGATATTTATGTGTATCAAAGATTGTAAAGACTTCCTACATATTAATTTGGTTTAACAAAAAGGCAGCACTAGTAAATCCTTCAAGAAATGAGGAGCCTTGACGGGGCTTGCATATAGTGGCCACTGTATTAACTAATACGCCAAATTTGATATTTTTACAGTATGTAAATTTTTTTGCCCAAAAGTACTGGGGAGCAGAGGGTGTCTGTATTTTGTGTTGGACACCTAGAAAGTGCTGGGCAGTCCACCCAATCGAATAGTAGTGGCATAATAGGCTGCAAGCCAGCATGGTGCACCACACATATCTGCATTAAAGGAGTTTTATCGTTTGAGCTGTTCGGGCTTTTCAGCTAATTTCTCAGATTGAGTTTGAAATCCAGGGGCGTGTCTCTCCTGTCAGCAGGCATGTCTCTCCTCCCAGGAGGCGTGTCTCCCCTCACTGAAGAACTGTGACAACATCATTTTGTTTGAAGCAGGGGATGCAGAAGGTTGTCTGGATATAACAGCTCTGTATCCTACTGCATGCTTAGGTCTTCAGCCTTAAGGCACCACAAGCTCCACAAGCAACTGTTATATCTCTTGTCACACAAATTACACTGAAAGCCAGCAGCTTTCACTTCTGTTCTAGTGGTGTTCACCCAAATTGTACTGACAACAGGAAGAGATCTTTACTCAACTGCAAGGACAAAAATGTCAGCTTCAAGTAAAGATCCTGATTTTGTTTCGTCAGTGGCATTTTGAGTGAAAAACAATAGGGGGGAAAAAGCATCAGCTTTGAGAGAAATCCTGCTCAGATTGTAACTAACTTGGGCTGGTGGTGGCAGTGGTAGAGATTGCATTTACAACGAAGGGGTTTGGAAATTCTAGTCCTCACAGAGCAATTCCCCTCCCCCACCCCTAAATTCTACACTTATGTAGAGAAAACCTAAATATTTTATGTCAATCTCTATAATGATATATATACACATACATAGCTTCCCTATATTGTCTCATCCCCGGTATATGCATTGAATTCACATATTTTGGGAAAAGTACTTTGTGTGACCTGCGAGGATGGGGACACTATATAGGGAAGCTTGGTGTGTGTTGTATAAAATAAAATTATAGATGTTCTACACCTATATTTTCATATCTTTACATATGTGTAAAATTTTATAAAAGAAAAAAAAAAAAAACTACTGATGGGGCTTGAACGTCTAACCTCTCTCTTGCAGAGCTGATACCTACGCACTGCATTTATACAAGCTGCTTATACAGACACAGTGTTGAATCCTTATGTTTTATACACTACAGATGATGACGTCATAAGGAGGCGGGGCTTGCATTCGATCTGAGGAACAGAACGCCCTCTTTTCAAAAATAGCAGCTTAAGGACTGGACCTGTGAGGGAGGTGAATCAACCTCTTGGCAAAAAGCCCTTTGAACAGGCAGTGTAATTGCCCAGATCATCACCCGAGCTGGGAGATGTACATAGAGCCAGCAGAACCCTTTGTTTCACTATCGATTTTAACAGCTCAGAGGGGAAATAAAACAGGTGTGCAGGCAGCCAATCAACAGCGCAGGGGGCGAGGCCCTGACGTTTTCCCGTCTAGGGACATATTCCCTAACAGGCTGAATGAAATGTCAGCCAGCCCAATCACAGTGCAGGGGGCGTGTCTAGGAGCGGGAGGAAACGACCAGGGGGGCGTTTTTGACCAGCAAAAAGCAGAAATAGAAAAAGATTTACAGAGAAAACTCATATTCTGCTTAAACCAAGTGACAGAGGTAATGCAACCAATTACAAAAGTGCTTATTTTTACTGTCCCATAATCTGAGACAAAGATCTTTGTAACGATAAACCCCCTTTTAAAGGCCCCGTTTTGTATCGCCCTTTTCTATATGCAATTATATACCAGCAACCACCCCCCCCCCCCTCATATATTGAAGGTGGTGTGAGTGGTTGTCTTACCAGTATTTTTGCTTTGTGTAATCTCCCATGTATTATTTCTGTGGCTTTTCTGCATACTGTGTGAACAGGTATCAATTTTATTGTGCCCGTCTAATTGCTCCCCTAGTGGTGGGGTAACGTGAGCTACTGCTCGGCAATCAGCTGCACCTGTTTATCTTTCCAAAGTAGCATAGGGGCCAGTGTTGCCTCTTTACTGGGTTCAGTTTTCAGTTCAGCCTTTGAGCTGTGAGTATGGCCTTGTTTCTGCGTTTTTTGACTAGTAAATCCTGCCCCCAGTCCACCAGGGAACATACCTGAAAAGCTAGACATTTTGTAATCCAATCCTTCACGCTACAGTCCAGCATCATGAGACTTATAGACAAGTACTGTATGGGCTCATTCCCACTGCACAGGACAAATACCGGTCAGTTTATCCGGTTTGTCCTGTTTTTGTGTCGTGCACACGGCCGCCGGGGGACGGCTTTTCTCCGCTATTAATGGCGAAAAGCCCTCCCCATTGACATGTTCATATTCCGTCCGAAAACCGGACGGAAGAATGAACATGATCAATGTTTTTTGGGCGGCCAGCGGCTTGAAAAACTGCCGTGCAGAAAACCCGTGCGGTGGGGACTGCTGCACGGGTTTTCCATAGTGGCCCGGTGTTAGTTAGCGCCCGGTTTTTCAGACAGTCTGAAAATCCGCAAACCGTCTGAAAAAACGGCCGCAAACCGGTGCCGTGGGGACATGCCCTATGTCACACATTGCCAATCAGGCAGTATATCCCCAGCAGCCAGCCTATCTCATATTCTTTACTCAGAGTCGGATTGGCACCAAGTGAAGAGTAGAGAAAAAAAAACAAGGAGCCTTGGCAGAACTCAGACCATACTGAACCCTAAATACAGTGCCAGCAGACCACTCCCTATAGACAATACCGCCAGCAAAGTAGCCCATATAAACAGGGCCCATAATAAACAATACTGCCCGCAGAGGGTGTTAGATAAATTTATGAAGTTTTGGGTGCCTGTTCCTAAGGCTGAGTTTAAGCCTGCTGTTAACAGTCCTGTCTAATTCTTCTCATGAGAACGACAGACCCCGTTATATGTCCCTGCTGCCTCCATTGCCTTGGTATGATAGAAGCTATGATGCAGTGTAAGAACCAGCAAGCCTTTAGGGCATGTTCACATGACGGTTTTGGCCGCGGGTTCAGCTGCCAAACCTCGTCCTGCCCTCGACGCGGGTTTGATCCGCAGGCGATGGGCGTGACGCAAGTGGGCCGTGGTTTGGGGCGTGGCTTGTGGCGAGGGTTTGCCCCCATGCAAATTAGTAGGCAGGGGGAAAACTGCGCCGACAGCTGCGCACCAGCTGCGGCGACACCTGTGGCAACACCGTGCGTCCGCCGCGCTGAGGACTCCCTGTCAAGAATTTACAGGAGAGTTCTCAAATACGTGCAGCAAGCCGCGGGCAGAACCGCGGCGCGTGAATATTAACGCAGTTTCCCATAGGAAACCATGTTAATAAAGTGGGCGCGATTTGGACGTGGTTTTGGCCACGGAAAGCGCGTCGGAACCCGTGGCCATAACCTCGTTCAATCCGTCGTGTGAACAGGGCCTTATGGCTCCATCCACACAAAGAGTATCCACTAGGTTTCTGACATCAACTACTCGCGAAAAAACGGATGTAAATCATCCCTATAGACCTCAGTAGAAGATACGCGTTATAGCTCATACAACATATATTTTCAGTCAGTTTTCAAAAGTAAAATTACCTAGAACATGTTCATAATTCCATCGCATTGCACACAGAAAATTTACTATTAAGGTCAATGGGGATGGCTAAAATAATTGTTCAAAACATTTGTATGTTGTTTTGGAGGCAAATTTGTGTCCAAAACCACATAGAGATAACCGGGACTCATTTCTGGTTGTAAATCCACCAGAAAAAAGACCCTAAAATGCACAAGACATCCGGCAGAATCCAGCGAGTAAATTTTACACATCTTCAGTACATACCCTTAGGCTCTGTTCAAAGTGGCATACACCGAAAGATTTGCAAAATTCTGGAATTACTTGTCATGCAATATTCATGTCCATTGCTGCCTATGTATTTGCACAATAACGGGTGGGCACTACAGTTATTGCTAAGGAAAATACATCAGGTTGATGGACGTCCCATAGATTTGAAAAAACTTGGTAAATGTTCAGAAGATTTGTTATTGAAGTCAATGGGATTTCATGAAAAAGGACCAGAAAGCTTTGTGCGCATTTTTGGCACTCTATTTGAATCATAGAGCACTATAGAGTTTTTGGACTCTACTGTATGACGAAAAAAAACGATTGAAAAACTGAATCCGAAAACAGCATTAAAAACGGAGTTAAAAATCCTAGAGCTTTTGTATAAAATACAGTTTAAATACTCATCGGACACTAAGGGCATGTTCACACGATGGGTATGGCCGTGCTTCCCGCGGCCAAACCTCGTCCTAACCTCGCGTCTCCCGACGGCAGCCGGGCTGAGGACTCCCTGTCAAGAATTGACAGGAGAGTTCTCACACACGCGCGGCAAGGCCGTGGCGTGTGAATATTAACGCGGTTTCCAATAGGAAACCATGTTAATAAACTAGGCGCGATTTGGACGCGGTTTTGGCTGCAGAAACCGCGTCGGAACCCGCGGCCAAATCCGTCGTGTGAACAGGGCCTAAGGCTATGTTCACACGGGGTAATTTCGGAGCACTTTTTGCCACATATTTGCGCTCTAATACGAGCGAGATGGATTATGGATTACGCCTCCTCTCCCCACTCATACAATACGATCGTATTGTACGTGCGGGGACATAAGCGACATGTCAATTATTTGCGGTGAATATGCGCCGTGAGTAATGCACGTCTATGGGGCCAGCCGGCGCCGCGGGAGTACGTGCGTATTAGCGCCAGCTCCTGAAACACACGATGTATTGCGGCGCGTACTGTACGCGCCTCAGTACATCATGTGAACACAGCCTAAGGTTTTAGGATCCAGACTCCTACGAGTATTTTGCCCTTTGTCGTACAGACACAGCTTTTGGCTCAAAAGAAAAATGCATCAAAAACTGCAAGTGTGATTCCTGCTGGATCTTAGGTATTTTTATGCCTTCTGCCACCCTTAGTGAAGTTGCTTCACTGTGATGAACTAGCAGCCTGGCACTTGTCCCTGGCAGCCAGCAGTATTTGAATGGCCTGCAGTAGGCAATTTGTTCCATAATATGCTGTATATATGCTCTATTACATTTTATAGTTGGAAACAGTAGCAAATGCGTACGGTATATCCAACGTTATTGCCATAATCCCAGCAAGTTTCAGAAAGCTCCTAAGTTACGAGTCACCTTCACAACCTCCTCATTCATCCTCTGACAGCTGAAACAGCTTCATTATTCCTGTGACTTAAAAAATAAAGCAAAATGCAGACGTCTCTGCGCTCTGGGGATAATGCTATTACATTTGTGTGGTGCTGGCAACGTAGGCCGTCTGACACAAACTGTAAGTGGCGACTGTAAAGAATATAGAGACAAAAAGCAGTCAACATATTGCCGATTAGCTGTAGACCCTTGTGTAGGCCGCTGTCACAGAAGTGAAATAGGGCTGCAACAGATTGTGTGCATTTTGGAATGGATTTTATCCCATTCAATTCAGTGGGGTAAAACTGGCAATAAGGGCATGGTCACAAGGCTGATTTTTACAGTAAAAAATTTCATTGTGGAATCCACGTCACAAATCCCCACCAATTCCGTGCAGATTTCAGAAGCAGATTTTTAATTGTTGACATGAAATTGATGCTGAATTTAGAGGCAGATTTCAGCCTCCTTATACTGTGTAAGTATGTAACGCTAAAATTCACCAATTAACTCCTTAACGACCGCCCGCCAACTTTAGACGTCAGCTGGTGCGGGTCGTTCGTCTGCAGCGACGTCTTTAGACGTCGCTGCAGACATTGGGGTTTGCGGAAACCCGGTTGCCACCAAGTGCGTTGGGATCGGGGCTGTACTACACAGCCCTGATCCCAGAGCATTCCCTGCGAGCCCCGGAGTGCGAAGGAAACCTCCCCCAACCCGGCCCCTTTAAACCCCTTTTTGATTGTGGCGGATCGTAAACCGCAGCGCAAATCAAAGGCTTCCACTGCTCTGTCGGTGATCGGAACACCGGGTTGAACCGACAGAGCCCAGGGAACGACCTTGCACAGCCCTTCCTGGGGACCTAGAGTAGCCCCAGGGCTGTCTGTGTAACAAGCCAGTGACCAGGATGCACTGTGTGGCGTCCTGATCGCTGCCTGTGTCACACTGAAACATATTTTAATATATTATCATATATTAATATAATAATATGTTACTAAGTATTAAAAAAAAAAAAATTTAAATGTAAACAGTTCTCCCTTCATGGGAGTAAAAAAAAAAAAGAAAAAAAAAAATGAATAAATATTTAACAAAAACTAATTGTGCATAAATTACACACACAAAAAAACCTACACATTAGGTATCCACACGATCATAATAACCTGTAGAATTAATTTAACAAGTTATTAAGTGTGAAATGTGAATGGTATAAAAAAAATGTAAAAAAAAAAAAAAAAAAAAAAATAGTGCAATTATTTATAAGTGAATTTAAACTATTCCCCCATTTAAAATAAAACTTGTCTCGAATAAAAAGAGGCCTCATCCAACTGGGGTCTTGAAAAAATAAAAAACTGTTGAAACGCAAGGAGGCAAAAACTAAAAAAATGTTCTGGTCATTAACTACTTTTCAGGCGTTCGGCTTAAGGGGTTAATCTTAAAGACTTGACATGTCACTTTTTTTTTTTTTTTTTTTTTTTTTTAATGGTGCCGATTGTTTTCAGCTTCAGGAAAAATCAGCATGGTCTGCACCGAGAAGCTGATTATTGACTGGAAGCAATGGGATGTGGATTTGGACGCTGATTATGACACAGCTTCAGTGCTGAATCCGCTTCCAAATGAGCCGTGAACATACTCTTAATGAGCGGCGGAAATTGACATGCGGTACATTTAAAAATCTGCACTCACGGTCAATGTCCATATTGAAAATTTCCGCCATGAGGACAGAAGATTTCACATGTTTGATACTGATACCCCTTGCAGAGTTCCCATATGCAAATCTGAGAAAATCTGCAGCAAATTCACCCCTTAATGTCCATCGCATGGGTGCAATACTCGAACCTCCTGATGGCTCTAGTCAACCAGACTCAGGATCCAGTGGTGATTCAAGTTCAGTTTATTAACCCCTTAAGCCGAACACTGAAAAGTAGTTAATGACCAGAACATTTTTTTAGTTTTTGCCTCCTTGAACTGTTGCCTTGTATTTTTTCAATGACGCAGTTGTATGAGGCCTTGTTTTATTCAGGACAAGTGGTACTTTTTGGTAGAACAGTTTAAGTTCACTTATAAATTATTACAGATTTTTTTTACACCATTCACATTTCACACTTAATAACTTGTTAGATTAATTCTACAGGTTATTCAGTCATGTGGATACCTAATATGTGTAGGTTTTTTTTGTGTGTAATGTATGCACCTTTATTTATTTTTTTAAATATTTATTTTTTTCTATACTCTTTTTATGCTTTTGACATTTTTTTTACACTTAGTAATGTGTTAGCATATGCATATATGCTAATACATTACAATCTGTGTCAGTCTGACACAGGCAGCAGTCAGGGGAGCACAGTCTGCCCTGATCGCTGGCTTGATACTCAGTCAGCCCTGGGGCTACATTAGGGCCCCAGGGCTGACTGTGCAGCCGTCCCCGGGCTTTGTCGGGTCACAGGGTGTCCCAATCACCCGACAGAGCAGGGGAAAGCTATTGTTATTGCGCTGTGGTCACTGACTGCAGCAATCAAAGGGTTAAAACCCAGGGGAGCAGAGCTTTCCCCTGCTCTCCTGCGCTGCTCTGGGAACAGGGCTGTTAAGTACAGTCCTGATCCCAGCACTGCGGCGGCGACGGGCGCTGCAAACCCCGTTGTCTACAGCGACGTCAAAAGACGTTGCTGCAGATGAACAACCTGAAATGCGTCATCCGGTGGTTAAAACCCTAGGAAGTCTGTATTGTACCCATATTACATCCATGTGAATGTACTAGTGCATCTCATAAAATCTGAATATCACTAAAAAGATATTTGATATCAATAATTTAAGTCAACTAGAGAAACCCATATATTTTATAGACTCATTATTTCTATGAATTACAAGGTTTAATATAATACATTTGTGAGCCCTATAACAAATAAAAAGATAGTCCTGGAGAACCCCTTTAATTTTCAATGATATTCTAATTGTTTGAGATGCACTAGTACACATGTGTCAAACTGCGGCCCTCCAGCTGTTAGGAAACTACAACTCCCATGATGCATTTATATAATCTATAACAGTGGGCATGATGGGAGTTGTAGTTTCCCAACAGCTGTAGGGCCGCAGTTTGACACCCCTGCACTAGTACACAGGCTTATGCACATGGCTGTGTCAGACAGCTGTTTGCCTGCAGTCCTGACTCTGCTTGATTGCCTATTACTTATGCAGGAAAGTGGTCATCTGGCTAGGTTCACACAGCTTAACTGCGGGATGTAATTTCGCCCGCAATTACGCCGTGTGCGGGAGCGGGAGGGTGAGCAGGGGGCCGGCAGCTCGCCGGCCCATAGACAGTCATTGCTAGCGGCGCGTATACGCCGCTAGAAAGTGACTCGTCACTTATCTCCCCCCGCGGCGGCTTCGCCGTGCAGGGAGAGGAGACGTAATGCATAGTTCTCTATGAGAACTGTGGATTACCGTAGTTACTGGGACGGATTCAGCCCGTAATTGGCGCACTCTGGCGCGTAATTACGGACTGAATTACGTCCCAGAATAAGCCGTGTGAACATGGCCTACTATAGGTTCACAACACCTTTCCCTGCCAGGAATATATGCCCTGATACAGAACACAGGCCAGTGACATATCAAATACAGTATTTAGGAGATAGGACAGTGGAAATATTTAGTGTAGGGGAGCTGCTGTATGTTGAGGATTGATTACACATGTTGCATGTTTTCAGCATTTAGTGCTACATATGTTGTGACTGAACACGGATAACTATACTGAAATATAATAAGGAAGCATATAAGGTGATACAAACACGTTTCTTCACTTTTGACATAAGCTGATGGGAAAACCGCTGTAAGCATCCGACAGAGCTTAATCTTGATATACTATGAAGGCAGGATCTCACATGGCCAATATATAGTTGAAACCCACCAGACAGCACAGTGGTCAGGGGTTAACATTGTTGCCTCTGGATTCCTGGGTTTAATCCCACCAAGGAGAACATCTGCAAGTAGTCTGTATGTTCTCTAGTGTCGGACCGGGGTCCCTAAGGCCCACAGGTGGAGTTGATTCTAGGGGCCCACCAGTTGAGCTTTTATGGGCCCACCGGTGGAGTTTATTTTAGGGGCTCACCCTACAGCTACTGTAAGTGACTGTAGATGCCTCCACTACTCTGCTTTTTGCCCTTTTCTGCCTCTTCTGAGAATGTATATGCAGTTAAAAAACAACTTTAGGTCTACCATGCTCAGTGGCCCACCGGGGGATTCCCCTATTCCCCTGTGGGCCAGTCGGAGCCTGATGTTCTCCCGGTGTGTGGTGGGTTTCATTTGGGTACTTTTTTTTTTCCTCCACAATTCTAAAAACAAAAAGTTAGTCTCGAATTTAGGTTGTGAGCCCAAATCACAGGGACCAATGTGAGCGATGACCATCTCTATACAACACTATAGAATGTGTCAGTATAACATAAATGAATCAAAGAAATATGGAATACTATGCCCATATATGGCTTAGTGCCACCCTGATTTGTACGTTTTTTTACTTGCCACAGGAGCTTTTAGCACAACTTTTCATTTGAACACAAAAACGACTTGGGGGTGGTCTCATCTGAAAGTTTCATAGGATACATGAATGAAATAATGCTGCTTTGTTGTCGTGTGTCCCCCTAGTCTGTCATACTGTTTAATACACTTGTGAACCAAGTAGGTTTAATGTGTCTTGATATTTGTTTGCATTTGTACTGTGAGATCTAACGAACTTGGACATGTTGGATATTGTGTTTTACTCGAATCTCATGGTACTGTTGTGTATATGTCTGCTTTTTTGAAAAATGCAATAAAAACACAGTTAAATAAAAAAAAGAAATAATGCTGCTTTGTTCTGTCACTTCCTGGTCAAGCTGTCTGTAATTAGTATATGAGCTCTGTGTATTCAGACTTCTGCTAATTAGATAAATCTCATGCTGGCAGGACCAGGGAAGCTTCTGAGTTTAAGTAAACAGCAGTACGGTCTTTTGTCTGAAAGATCAGATTACAAACAAGCTCTCACTGTCCAGAGTTCTGTGCTGGGTGACCTGTGTGATGACATCACTCCCTGCTATCAGATAGAACAAACAGCAGAGGGGGAGAAGTACACAAGTCAGTCACTTGGGGAACCAGAGAAAGCACAGAAGGTGATAAAATCACTTGTAGCTCCTTTAAACCCAAAAAAAAAAAAAAAATAACAACGCAATATATTTGGAAAACATCTTTATTTAGTGTTCCCAAAATGTTGAAAGCTAATCTTTGTAGTGAGACAAACCCTTTAGCAATTAACAGTAACTCCCACTGCACAGCATGTCCACATGATTTTTTTTTACCACATCTTAGCCCCCCGGTTTCCATTAGATAAGACTTTATTCTTACTAGTTTAATTTAAACTTGCTATATTCAGGACAAGTTGTTAGCAATGGTGTATGATTTATTAATTGTTTGTATGTCGGATTATAAATTAAGAGTATTGAGGCATGCACGCTCTCTGTGCCAAACACAGGCTCAGTTTAAACTAAATTATAGCCAGTTTATTTGCGACAAACACTCTCTTAAGGCCGTGTTCACACGGCTTATTCACGGCGGATTTGTGAGCCGTATTGAGCGCACAAATCCGCCGTGAATTTAAAGGGGGGGGACTGGGGCGGCGCCGGAGCGCGGCGGGGGCGCCGCTCCCGGCCCCATAGACAATGCATTGTTTACGGCGCGTCCGCGCCGTAAATAATGTGAATGTCACTTTCTCCCCCGCGGCGGATTCACCGAGCGGGGGGGGGAGTGACGGAATTTCCCTGTTTTTCTATGAGAGCCCGTGGATTACCGTAATGACTCCGACGGATTGGCGCCGTATTGAAGCGCAAATCCGGCGCGGAAATACGGCGCCAATCTGTCGGCAAATAAGCCGTGTGAACGGGCCCTTACAGTCCTAAATGTGTCAAAAACAAAGCAAACATTAAAATCTTGCTAATATTAAAAACTAATGGACTACACTGTTGAGCAAGCACAAAGAAAAGCACTTTTTGGTACAAACAGATAATAAATTTAATGTAAAGGAGAGGCGCCAAACATAACCAGAAACTAGCTGCAATGATATAATAGATCCTCCCTAAGCTATGGCTCTCTCTCTCTTATATACAGTAGAAGGAAATAATTATTTGATCTCTTGCTGATTATGTAAGTTTGTCCACTGACAAAGACATGGGCAGTATATAATTTTAAGGGTAGGTTAATTTTAACATTGAGAGAAAGAATTTCCAAAATAAAATCCAGAAAATCACAATGTGAAAATTATATAAATGTGTTTGCATTTTGATGAGAGAAATAAGTATTTGATCCCCTACCAACCATTAAGAGTCCTGGCTCCTACAGACAAGTTAGACTCCTAATCAACTCGTTACCTGCATTAAAGACAGCTGTCTTAAATAGTCACCCTTATAAAAGACTCCTGTCCACAGACTCAATTGACTGTAACCTCTACAACATGGGCAAGAGCTTTCTAAGGATGTCAGGGACAAGACTCTAAACCTGCACAAAGCTGGAATGGGCTACAAAACCATGAAAAGACCTGGGGTGAAAGGAGAAAAACTGTTGGTGCAATATAAAAAAGGAAGAAAAAAAAATGATGTCAAATGAATCGATCTGGGGAGCATGCCCAAAATCTCACCTCGTGGGGGATCCTTGATCATGAGGAAGGCGATAGATAGCCCAAAACTACACGGGGGAACTTGTTTTAAAGATTCAAGCAGCTGGGACACAGTCACCAAGAAAACCATTAGTGTAAAGGTTTTAAAACTGCAGTGCCCGCTAGTCCCCCTGTAAAGAAAGGGACATGTGCGGCCCATTGAGGATTTGGGGGAAGGTGCGTGGGCAGATGAGACAAAAAATTTAGCTCTTTGACATTAGTAAAAATTTACCTGTTTTTGGGGGAAGAGAAATGCGGCCTATGACCCAAAGAAAACCGTCCCCCCTGTCAAGCATGGGGTGGGAAAAAATTATTTTTGGGGTGTTTCTCTGTAAGGGCACAGGAATACTTCCTGTCAATGGAGAAGGGTGGAGCATGTAAACCCTAAAATCCTGATGAAACCTCCTTCCTTCCAAGGGAATTAAAAAGGGGTGGTGACTGGGGCTTCCCAAAAAAAAGACCCCCAAAAACACCCCAAGGCAAAAAAAGGGCGATTAGAAAAAAGCACATTTGGTCATGGAGGGACTTGCCAGTCTCCAAAATTTAAACCCTAGAAAATTAGTAGGATTTAAGCTCGAGTTTCCCAAATCACAGCCCAAATCTTAATGTGATCGCAAAAGGATGGACCAAATTTCCCATGACATGTGAGAAAACCCCCCCCATCAACTACAAAAAACGTTGACTGCTGTGCTTGCCAACAAGGGTTTTGCCCCCAATTTAAATCTTTTTTGCCAAGGGATCAAAACTTATTTCTCACTGCAAAAAAGCAAATAAATGTATATAATTTATACAATTAATTTTTGGGTTTTTATTTTTTTTCTTTTTCCTCAAAGTAAAAAAAACCTACCCCTTTAAATTATAGACCGTTTATGTCTTTGTCATGGGAAATGTAAACCAATCAACGAGGGTCAAAAAAATTATTTCCTTCACTGTGATTTTGGTGCGTTTATGGGGTCCTCACCTTGTTGAACTCTTTTGGGTGTTCTTATGTATATATTTGTGCAAAAAGTTGTTTCTTGAGGCCATTGTAACTCAAGGTGTGTATATATATATATATATATATATATATATATATCCTGGCTTCAGGATACAACAATTTCAATATACCATGGTCTTTCCTGGGAGTAAGGGTTTATTACACAATGTCCCTAACAGTGGTTCAACCAATTATCAGACACATTTTACTTGTATATCATCTGCGTTAGTGCAGTACATGCATCGTTTGGCGACTAGACGACTTATGCATCTCAAACAGCACATAACTACATGTCCTGTACATGCCTCTTAACATTATTCGTGGGTGCAAGTAGATTGGCAGTCTTAGTACTTCCGCCCACATCTACAAGTACAGTTGCCAGTACTACACTCCAGTACTGCACTAACATGTTTTAGTAAGGTGCATGCAGTGGATTGGGTGTCTACTAGCTCCTCTCTACAGTACAAGTGAGGTACTCACATCGCCTTATGCTCTTTATAATGTATAGTAATGCATGTAGTGATTGGTGTGTCTATAGCGCCTCTCTACAGTAGCATGTGTACTACATGTCTTGTACTCACTTACATGTATAGTCAGTGCATGCAGTGATTTGTGGTGGTCTAGTGAGCGACCTTTCTCAGTACAAAGTGGCGGTAACTACTTTTCCTTATGCTTTCTTTACAGTACTAAACGAGCAGCTCTTTGCGTGGCACCAGTGAGGTCCCAATTTTCTTTTTTTCTATTACATTGTGTGTAAAGTACACAACCCAAAAAAGCTCCTATACTCATCATAGAAAGTGATTTCCAGCAGCTCCTTCTTATATTATATGTCAACACACAATGGTTTCAACATACAATGGTCATCTTGGAACCAATTAAGATTGAATTGTTGAGGATTGCTGTAATATATGTGTATATATATATATATAAATATTAAATATAAATATACTATAGTATAATATATATATGGAGGTAGTACATGGTAAAAAATATATCTATAATACATTTTAAATCGGCGTCTCCATTATATATGCTCAAGTAACTTTCAAAGCATATGTCAAGAGAATTACAGTTGGATCTACTTTTATGATTTTGCAAATAGTTCGGTATTTTAGCCACTGACTACATTTTGCTCAGTCACAATACTGACACCAACAGGGGAGAAAATATATGCCATGCGGGAACTAATTAGTCAGACTTTATATGGTGATCTTATTACCAGTTCCATTATTGACCTCGTTACAGTTACTCTGCAGACCTGTATGTTGAATATACAGTCTTTGGACTTCCACCTTTTATTCAGCCAGTTCCACACCAGCTAAGGCCAAAGTGGCACAAACTAATCACTGAATAAAATAGCTAAAGGTGCCGTCACATGGCTAAGTTATGTTGCCATCGGACTTCAGCCGAATTGCTTGCCGTACTGGTCTCTGGGCAGTTACGGAATTAAATCTGTCCAAGCATTATGTTAATCCACAGTTCTCATAGAGAACTATTGAGATCGTCTCTCCTACCGCGCTTCAGCCGAAACCCTCGGGCGGGGAAAAGTGACATGTTTCATTATCCCGGCTGATAACGCCCCGTGAAAAATAAAATGTCTATGTGGTGCCGGAGAGCACCGCCCCGCCCCTTATTCAAGCCGTAATTGCGGGCGAAATCTGTCCCGCAATTACGGCCCGTGTGAACCCCGCCTAAGGGTAACAGTGGAAACTATGCCCACATGGCTTCCATAAGTAATTTCAGGGCCCCAGACAGCCAATAGCATCTGTATCCCCTGCCTCTTATCCGTTCCTATCTTGCCCCATTGTCTGAAAGCCTTTTTTTTTAAACTTTGATCAAGGCCCATGACAGCAACACTGCCCATGATGGCGTCTCCTGCTTTGCCCAACCTTGGACACTACTTCACAGTACAAATGTATCACACTGTAGGATCTAATATTATACAAGGTACTTGTGGAAACTGAATCCTAAGGAAAATTCAGTAATATGTTTTCCATATGTGGCCATATAAAGAAAAACCTTGGCAAAGCAAATGCATGTTAGTCTTCAACTTCTAATTTACGGAAGGCAAGTGCAGAAACATCACGATGGGGCCTGAAGCAAATATAACCTTTTTACATCATACTTTTGACCAGTTGAGGAGAAGAAAGGATAATATTATAATAACAATCACTTCCAACTCAAGGATAAAGGATCTGACAATAGCACAAGACACAGATTGATGGAGATCTGCGGCTGTTACCCAATCAATGTTTGGACTATCGCTATGCAACTGCCTTGTGAATCCTTATGATGGTATGCAGAAAGCCAGAAGACAAAGCATAGTCTTCAGGTATGAGGACTAAGGTAAGGGTTTGGAGTTGCTTTATCTAGATAAGCCTTTTTAAGAAGCCGCTGGTCCAAAATCAGAAAACTCTGGCACAGCTCAGCCAGCCTTTGTTAGCGTCTCTCAAATCTGACTGAGAGGGGGTCCAAACTAAAGGACCTTTCTTACTTAAAAGCAACAGTGTCAGACTGGGGTGCCTACAGCCTACCTGAGGAGTTGATTGTTGGGTGGCATCCTTCAGCTACTGTACTTCTGCATATGACTCTTGCATTCTGCCTTTCTCCATGAACAGTAGCCCCAGGCATGCCTTGTCCAGAGGCTCACAATGTCCAGCATGGGTTTCCCCTGCTCCATCGTGGTCCAGTCTGACTACACAAAACATGAATATTATGGTGTGATGTATATCTATCCCAGTTTCCCTTTCCTTTTATTTGATACAAGGTCTCCGATAGCTGAGATATTAGCCATTTCATGGGGTCCTCACCTTGAACTGTTTTGGGTGTTCTTATGCTTGTTTTTCATACCAAGGAAAGCAACTGCTCTACAGTGTAAGGACCCTCAAACACTGCCAAATTTTTCAGTACCCTGGCCCCCCGTGAATAGGTCATGACAGACAAGATGGATGCTCAAAGTAGAGAGGTTGTCAGGGATCAAGGAAAGGTGGGCAAAAAAATAATCATCTTTTTTTTTTCTTTCTAGAAACATGTACTCCAATGGCCTGTGGCCGTAATGCATTTCATTCTCCATTTAAGAGGTTTTTGCCACGGATCTAATGTGACTTGGGAATCCTCCAAAATGGTGTGAAATACCACTTTTCTAAATATATGTGATTAAAAAAAGTGAAACCTCTGAGAGCTGCAGCCAGACTTAGATGCCCTTAGTTTCCAACTGTTTACATAAGCTAAGTCCAGAGCTGATCTGGCATGGAGCTGATCGTGGCACGCTCCTTGCCGCACTTGCGTTGTTTGCACTGCTATCTGATGGTCAGGACAGCGCGGGAAAGAGAGCTTGAAGGTTGGAGAAAAAACAGTTTACTGACATCAGCAATACTTTGGTTTCTGTGTCCAGAGGCTGTGTCTGCGTATAAGAATCCCTGTTGTAATGTATTTATCTGAGCAAACATGCAGACGCACCTGCTCACCCTCCCTCCTCCCCCCTCGTTGAGTCATTGAACGCTGCCTGCTCGACTTATCTATACTTCCTGAGCAACATAAGAGGGAGAAAAAAAAAACTGAAAGCTCGCGCAAAATACAGTTTGTCCCTGTTGAATAGCCAAACAATGTTTGCTCAACTACAGAGACTGAAGAATAACTGGGAAACATGCATAAGGAGGTGGAGCAATGACCGCAGATGTTAAGGCACCTTGTTTTATAAACGACAACGCCCCTCTTTTTCCAAGGCTCAAGAGAAGAAATCAGCCAGTATAAGTGAGAATCACTTCTTGGCAAAACCCCTTTAAGTTACAGATTGCAGTTCAGTCCCATTCACTAAATATAATGCCCCAATTATTTTGGAACATTCTGCAGACATAAGTTTTCATATTTCGGTCTTTTGCTTGGTAAATTATATTTAGACGTCACATTTTAATTGTAAATTTCTACTCAATTAATATGGATTATTGCACAGGAGATAAAACTGAAAAGTACATGTCATACATTCCTCTGCCTGCAGAGTGGTGGACGACCGGCAATAATTTACTGTTATGGAACAAGGTTAATGATTAAGTCTGTGCGGTTGTTAACAATCAAGCCTATTGAAAAGGTCTTCAAGGGCTCCGAATGGCCATGACACACAAGGCTCGTAATAGCAAATTGTTCCTGGGGGCCTGCTCCGACTCCAATGTGGTTGTCATGGCCACAATGTAATACTCCCAAAGCTCCTGAGCTGACGTAAAAATCTCATTTGTACGTCTTTTATGCATAATGGGTGACTTAGAAGAAGCAAAGACAATTTCCGCTGTTTCAAAAATTTTTTATCCAACTATGTGGAATTTGAGACATACAATTCACAGAAAAGTTATCCGTTAACTAAGGATCATTTGGGTTCTTGACCATTTTTAAATCGGAACTTCACTAGATTAGTAAACCCCCCTTCTGAGGGCATCACAAGCAAGTTCAGACCTGCTGTATTTCCATGCTGTAGACCCTTATATATTCCTTTTAACCATAAATGTCCATGGACCCAGCTGAAGTTTGCTAGAGAGGCATATGATGAAACCAGAAAGTATTGAGAGAATGGTAATATGGAGAATCGAACCCAAGTACAACTGTCTGGTAGAAACACAACTTGTCGTTTTGGTGAAGATAAGAATGCTGAGTTTGCATCCAAAGACCACCATACCCTAACCTACTGTGAAACATGGGTGGGTTAGGGGGGGGCAACATCATGCTTTTTAGGGGGCAGTATCTCTGCAAAAGGACCAGGAAAACTGATCCAGTTTACATGAAAGAATAGAAATGTGGGCCATATATCTTGATGATTTTGTGTGCAAACCTCCTCCATCAGCAAGGCATCTGAAGATGAAACGTGGCTGGTCATTCAGCATTGACAATGATCCCACCGCACACACGCACCATGGAAAGAAGGAGATTGGCCTTCATAAGAAGCATTTCACAGTCCTGGAGTGGCCTAGCCATCCTCAGATCTAGATCTCAACCCAACAGAAGAACCTTTGAAGGATTTTGAAATTCCAAGTTGCCAGCAGCTACAGCCCCAAAACATCTCTGCTCTAAGGTAGATCTGTCATGGAGGAATGGCCAACATAGCACAACATGTGGGCCAACCTTGTTGAAGACTTACAGAAAATTCTTGACCTTCTGTCATTGCCAAACAAGATAAGAAGCAAAGTATTGAATGAACTTTTGTTATTGACCAAATAACTTAATTTCCACATACTTTGCCAAATAAATTTATCCAAATCAACAATTGATTTCTGGATTTGTTTTCCCCTCTCATTTGCTCTCATAGTTGAGGTCGAACTATGAGGTCAATTACAGGCCTCTCTCATCTTTGTAAGTGGGAGAACTTAAATACTGACTAAATACTTTTATGCCCGCCACTGCTATAAAACAGACATTTCTCAACTGCGGCCCCTCCACTGTTGGTAAACTACAACCCCATCATCATATATATAATCTATAACATGGGAATATATGTAGTTTCCCAACAGCTGGAGGGCCGCAGTTTGAGGATGCCTGGTATAAAACATTGGCCTTAGTAAATTTCCTCCCTTACTCCGTAAGACTAGGATTTACATCTACCTACAATTTAGACCTGCTTCTGAGGCTCCATTTGACCTACTTGTACCCCATTTTTGTATTCCTTGTATAAAGATGCTGCTTAAAGGGAACCTGTCACATAGGTTATGCCCCCTTGCTGAGGGCAGCACAAGCTTAGTTTCAGACCTGCTATTCCAGCACTGTTGTCCCTATTCAGAAGATCAGAGTTTAGAACATTTACCCCTCAAATCACATTCATGACAATGTTAGCTCCACCCCCCAAAGCTAGCTCAGCCCACAGACATTTATTCACATGTTATACCTTTTCCAGTAATAAGATTTGTCAGGTGAGATGGGCGGGGCTAGCCTCCCAGGAGGCGGGGTTTGAAAAAAACGACAACTCTGAAGGACTCCCTTCGATGACTCTTCTGGCAAAACTGGCAGATTTGAGCATTAAAATACACCGTAAACAACAGCATATTCACAGATTAAGGGCACAAGCGCTGGAAACAGCAGGTCTGACACTACCTTGTTCTGTCCTCACCAGGGGGCAAAAACTATGTGACAGGTTCTCTTTAAAGAGAGTTTCTTTCTCAGACATTATTGGAATATCGATAGGATATGCTATAAATGTCTGATAGGTGCGGCTCGCAACTTTCTTGGAAGCGGGAACCAAAAGTCTTCAAGTGGAACAGAGAGAAGGTCACACTTGTGCACAAACAACCCTTTTCTGTTCTATGGGGAGTACCTATTACATTTTTACCCCTTTTTGTGTTGTATTTGGAACTTCCATGGAGCAGAATGCAGAGTGGCGCGCAAGCATGACCTACCCTCTGTTCTACATGGGAAAAACCAGGGGCCCTGCACAAAACACACATTTATGACATACCCCTTTTCCCTATGCCCGAAGCCCTGAGATGGGAAAAATTCTTTAAGACCCTTTTGGCCTTACTGGGGTTTTTTTAAACAAATGCTATCCCTCCCCTTTTTAACCACATTTACTGCCAAAGACTGAGAACCAGGTTACCGGGAAATTTAAAAAAGGGGGGTTTTTCCCCCGGGGAGAACAAGTGCCGTTTACTTCTTCTTATTCACATTCTTGTCACTAAGACTATACTGTATAACAAGTGATTTGACCTTTTAACGGGTTTGGGGGCCTTTTTTCTAAAAAAAAAATGTAAGGGATTTGGGTTTAGTGGATCCCCGGCAAAACCCCCCTCAGGGGGGATGAAAGCAAAGCCCCCCGGCCAGGGGAAGGGAAAATCAAAGTACCCCCCGGTTTTTTTCACCAGAGCCCGCCGCAAAGCGGGATGGCCCTTGCTGGGGTTTTGGGGCCCAAACCCCAGGTCGTCCGCCCCCCTGACGTGATTTTGCCTGCGGCTCAGCCGAGGTCAGCGAGGTACAAATAAAAATTCCCAGAATCGTAGCGGTGGGCAGGCTTTAAGGTCAGGGCAGGGGGGCAATTTTTTCGTTTTTTGTGGGCCCAGGCGATACGGTGGGGGCCCAAGGCGGCAAGGGGTTCAGTCGAAAACGTAGCAAGGTCGGGACACCAAGGAAAAATAGACTGCCCAGGAACGCTTTCACAAAGGCAGGGGGCAACAAAGCCCAGCGGGAAGTGACGGGGGAAACCAAAAAATTAAATAAAAGACAGCCCCGGGGGCCCAAATTACCCAAATTAAACCGGGCGCACCGGGTCCCTTTTAAAATCTACCAGAACGAGCGCGCGCCCCTAGGGGCGCGCATGCGCTTTTCCCGGCCAGCGGGGGGAGGGCGGCCCGAACGGGACCCGGGCCGGTCGGGTTTGAGGAAGGGGGAAGGGAAAGCAGCCACGGGCGGAAAGGGGGGGCCCCCGCGGGGCACCCGTCCCCCGGGGGACCGGCCGGGGGGGACACGGGTGCGCCCCGGGGGGCCCCCCCGGGGGCCCGGGGAACCGGCGGCGAAACCCCGTTACATTTACCCCCCCCTTTTAGACCCCCCCCCCTTTTTTAAAGGATGCAGAAACCTGGGGAGGAGGTTACTTTTTCCAGGATTTTTGCACCCGGGTTTCCCAGGACCTCTCCTCGGGGCCGAAGCCCTTCCAATCTAAAAAGGAAGAAGCGCTTCCCTTGACCTTTTTTTCATCCCCAAGATTTTCCTTTACCTCAAAGATTGGGCCCGGACTTGGCAACTGGGGAAAGGGGATTTTTACTTTCCCTGAAAAAGAAAGGGTTCAGGATCAGCGGCTTAAGGAGGGAGACAGGGGAAATGTTTTTTTGGTTTCCAAGATGGAGGCGGGGGAAGCTTGTACTCCCCCGGGTTTTCAACTGCCGAAAAACCCTTGAAGGGTCCGGGGGAAGCCGGGGGCCCCAATTTGAGACTGGGAACCCCCTTCGGGGCGCCAGGAAACCCCCAAAGGGAGAAGCCAAACTTTTGTCCCCTGGGGGAATTTTGGGGGGGGGGGCTTCCCCCTTTTTACACCCAGATTCTTCATGGGGGCAGGGGGCCCGAAGTGGGGGAACTTTTTCCCCCGTGTCTCCGGGCCAAAAGGGGGCCTTTGATACCCCCGAACTTGGTCGTGACAGCGGGCAAAACCCAATTAGTGGGCAGGGGAAGGGGGGGGGGGTGGCGGAGGGCGGCCAAAGACTACAAAAAATGGGAGCCCCCCCGGGCCCCTTTCCCTGATGCGTTTGGTTGTACGGAATTGGGCCCCGGGGGGAAAGAAAGCTCGGCCCCATTTGTCCGACGCCCCAGATAAAAATTGACGTAGGTTTTTCCCCCAGAAATCGGGTTTTCACCCCGCTCCACCGGGGCCCTTTGGAAATTGGGGGGTTTTCGGGGACAAAAAAGCCCCAGCTTATTGCAGAGGGGAGAAAATAGTGCCCCGCCAAATCGGGAAAATAAATTTGGGAACCCCCTAGCGTGGGAAACAAGGGTTGTGAAGGAAACCCCCAAGTAGTGGGGAAAACATGTCGGAAAAAATTTTTGGTTTTAATTTTGTGGAGCAACGGGGGGCCGGGGGAAGGAAACAAAAGTGGGACATCTTCGAAAACCCGGGTCAGAAAACCCCCCAGATAAACCAAATTTTCCCCAGAGGGGCCGGGAAATCAGTGATGAAAATCCATGGTTTAGGGTGCTCCGGGGGTCCCCTCAGGCACGGGCATGGGGATGCAGGAGACCTGCAGGCCTGTGGCTGGGCCCCTTTTTTTCCGAGCAAATGTGTTTACAGGCGAGGTAAAAGCCCCTTTGAAAACCTGTGCCAGGGTGGGGCCCACCCAGAAAAGGGGCCGTGAGTTTAAAAACCCGTATGATTTCCCCGTCCCCCCGGAAAACCAAGCCAAGAGGACCCTAGGCCCCTTTCCAACACCTTCTTCCTGAGTGGGGCGGCACGAAGGTCTTGCCATTTTTTAAAGGGGACTTTTCTGGAAAATTCTGGGGGACCCCACGGGAAAATGATGTTTTGTGACAGGGGTTCTTACCCGGCCACGCCAGAAAGGGGGGGGGGCCGTCAGCCTTGACGTTTTTTTTTCACCCGGGTTTCCCGGAAAAGGGTAGCGAAATTTCGAAGCGGAGAAAAAAAAAAGCCCATGGGGGCTTGGCGAGGATTCAAGCGCGGGCTGTCTGAAGATACATTAAATTCTTTTGGTCCGTAAATATGTCGATAGGATGGGGGAGCCCCCCCCAGAAGATGTCCCCACCCCCAGGGCTAATTTTATGGCCAATTTTTCCCGGCCCCCAAAAGGCATATTTTCCGCTCCCCGGGCAAAAGGTTTTAAAGAGAAGGAACCCACAGGGTGAGAATCTTCCCCTTTGGGGCCCTTTTTTCTGTGTGAAGGCCCCCGCCCCTCCCCCCCCCCAAAAAAGGAAAAAAAAAAGCATCCCCCTTTCCAAGGAAAAGGGGCTTCTCGGAACCCGGGCCCCGGACCAAAACAGGTGCAGTGGAAAGGCAGTCTTCAGACCAAAAAAACCCCTTTCCCCAGCCTCGGGAGACCACATCTGGGGTTTTCGGGGTTCTCCTAGTGAGGGCCACGTTTGGGAAACCCCACCAAATTGGAGAAGTGGGGAATAAATTGGGGGTAATAATTTCCCGGAAGCCCAGGAACCTGGATGGCCCCCAAAAAAAAAGCCCCGAAAAGGCCCGACCCCTTTTGCAGTCCCCGGCAAGGGGTTTACCCTTGGGTTTCCACTTAAACCCCCTTGGCTGAACGAAATCCCCCGGGGAAAGGGGTAGGCGGGACTGATGGAAAAAACTTTTCCCCCCATTTTTTGGCGTACGGGTCGATTGCTGCGAAAGAGGGAAAACAGAACCCTGGCGCATTTGGGGTTTCCGGTGCGTCTGAAGATGGGGGAAAAAATTGGGATCGTCACCCAAAGTACACAAAACAACACAGGTGTACAGGAGACCCCGGGAAGACATTTTTTAAACAAATTCTTAAAACCCACTGCGGGAGCTTTGCAGGGGCCCAAAAGGGCTTTAAAGAGATATTCAAAATTTTCCCATCTCGGGTTTTAAAACGCCGTCTTTCCCACTCGTCCCCCTTTTCCCGAATTCGATGAGGTTTAAGGGGCCCCTTTGGGCAGACCCCAACTTGGAAAACACTTTACCCCCCCTTGAGGCGGCGAAAATTTCTGCGTTTAAAGGGGGAGAGGGAAACCTTTTTTTTTTACGGTGATTTTATTGAGTCCCCGGTAGTCTATACACGGACCCGGAGGGAACCCATCCCCTTTTTCTTTACGAAAAAAAAAACCCGGCCCGGCTGGGGGGAGGACTTACGGAGAAACCCTTTTTTGCAATTCTTTCCCGAATGTAGGCCGACATGGCCTGAGTCCCCCCCCGGTACGGAAAGCGGGGATACCCTTCCCCGGGGGGGCTGGTTCCTGGGAAAAGGTCAATGGGGCAGTCGAAAAACCGATTTTGGGGGGCAGCGTAAACGGGGGCCCCCTTTTCGAGAAATTAAATCCCCAAAAGGCCTGGTACTCACCCGGGGGGACCTGGCAGAAAACTCGGGCAAAGGGGGGTGCGGAGAAGTGGTTTGGGACCCGGGGGTTACCGTCCAAGCCAGGGGGGTTTTGGCATTCTGGTTTCCCCAAAACCCCGGACCCCACCCTGTCCCTTTTCCCAAACCACGATGGGCGGAACCCTTTCAGCCCGGGAAACCCCAAGAGGAAACGCCGAGGAACAAAGGGAAAAGGACTGGGCCCGGGTCTTCTCCTTAAAAGTAAAAAGCCCCCACCCGGAGAGTTTACGGCCCGGTTTTTTATTTATGGGAACATTGGGGGAAGCTCCCCACCAACCGGGGGAAAACAGCAAAAGGGTTTTTTCCCGGGGGACTACAAAGGGACGCGGTAACCGGGATTTCCAAAAAAGGCATGGAAAAGTTTCCCCCGGGAGACCCCCGAGTCCAGGAAGGGCAGAACTTTCCGGGGAAAGAAGAACCAGCGTCAGGGTTCACCCCCACTTCACATCAAAAGTGGAGCGGAAGAAACTTTCACCTAAGCCCCCCTCTCCCACGGCACCTAGGGGAGGGGCAAATTTTCCCGGACCCCGAGGTGAAGCAAACCTCTAATTTTTTTTGGGGAAGTCCCCTGCCTTTTTAGTTAACCTGATATCGATGCGAGTGGCAAAGGGGGGATTTTAAATTTGTTTAGGGAGGACGGGGGGTCCCTTGCTTTCCAAAGCGTCTTTTAAACCCCGCTGGACAAACCTTTTTGAAGGTGGGGGCAGAGGGCGGGGCATCGTTTTCAACGCGGACTTTCCCAAGCCCGGATAAAAAGGAAATTTAACCGCATATTCACCCACAAGGACTCCCCCTGACTAAGGGGCCCCAAAAGGGCGGGCTCAGCAGAGGAAGCACGCGCCGGCTCCTCAAAAAACGGGGGCGGGGGTTCCCCGGAGAAGATCTGTAGGGGCCCCCGCACAGGGGGTTCCTGTCCCAGAGGGGGGTTGCCCCAAACCAGGGGCCCTTTCCCCGGGAAAAAGGGTCACCACAAGGCCACTTTTGACCTCCCCCCGAGGGGAAACTGGTTTCCCCCAAAAGCTCCACGTGCATAGAGCACTGCGTAATGAAACCCCGGGGAAGCTTGGGATCCCCGGGGAAAGCTGGGGGGTTTGAGGGGGCCGAAGCTGGGTCCCCCCGGGGGCCCCAAAAGGGAAATGCAGATTTAGATGGACCCCAACGGAGGCGGAGGGGGGCTGCGGGGATGCTAGGAGCTAAAACCCTCAAGGCAAGAGCGGCCCAACTGCTGTCCTTTTTTGTGCGATTTTTTTCGTTTTCTGGGCAAAAAAACCGTCGAATATCCTTATGGCCCTTTCAAGGCACCTTGGCGGGGTCCATGGCTGGAACTTAAATGTACCCACTTTTGGGAGTGGATCCCTGGAAACCTCCGCAGGCGATGAAAGCAACCACGCCAAGAACGGAAAACAAAAAAGCCCCCGTTTCACCAGAGCCCGGGCCCAAAGCGGGATGGAATTGCGCGGCTTGAGGCTACCAGGTTTGTTCCCCCCCCCCCCACGTGACTTGCCCCGGCGGCACCGATTTCAGCGAGGGACAAATAGTATTTCCCAGAATCGTAGCGGGGGGCAGGCAGTATGGTCAGGGCAGGGGGCAATGGTTCTGGGCGGGACAGGCGATAAAAGGGCAGGGCAGGGGGCAGAGGTTCCCGGAGTCGAGAAACGTAAACAAGGGGGCTGGGACAAAGGGGAAGGGGAAATTTGACTATCCCAAAGGGGAAAGCTTTTTCCCCAAAGGACGGGGCAAAAAAAGATCCCGCCCGGGAAGTGACGTGGGACCAAAAATTTAAAAAGAGACAGCCGCCCGGCAATTAGCCAATTACCCGGGGCACTGTCCCTTTTAAAACTACATGAACGAAAACGCGCGCATCGCAATTTCCCGGCCCGCCCGGGGGCGCGGACCGAACGGGGCGCGGTCAGGTGGAGGAGACGGACGCAGCCAAAGGGGGGTCAGTGGGGCCCGCGGCCGGCCCCGGGCCCCGGGCCCGGGGACCGCCGGCCCGGGACATGGGGCACCGCGTTTCCCTGGACCGGGCCGCGGCGCAAACCCCTTACAATAAAAGCAGATTTCCTTTTTTTTTTTTCCAATTCGTTTAAACCCCCTTAAAGGGGCCCTGTCAACATAATGTATTTCCCCCCCTTTCTGAGTACAAGGGACAAGCTATGACTGTTTTCCAGGGGACTGTGCCCCTTATTTGGGTTTTATGCAGCAGTTTTTAGATCATTTAAATGTTTAATCTGGCAGTTTGCAGCCTGTTTTTTCCATAGGATAGCCATTTTTTTCAAAAATTTTAGTTCCGCCCACCCAACTACCCCCCGCCCCTCAGGCCATCAATCTTTAGGGCACCTGCACCGTATTTCTTCAATCCGAATGATGTAATGAAAAGCGCTGTGTAAAACGTATCCAAACACATACCCAAAAGGTATACGCTTTTGGATCTTTTTTCTGTCAGCAGAAATTACCCTAAAATTTTTTAAATAGGGCGTCTGCTGTGTAAAACGGATCAAGAATTGACATGACAATTCTTTGATCAGATCCGTTAAATGCACCCGAAAGACTATGTAAAACACATATTGTCTGAACGACATCATCATCGAAAGCAATGCAAATCACACTGAGCATTGTTAGATACGCACCCAAACACGTATCTAATAAACGCTGTGTGAACATTCACTTACTTTGAATATGTAGAACCTGGTGTGTAGGCGGAGTTAGCTGTGGGTAGGAGGGGATAACACCTGCTCATGAATAAGCCGGACTCTTTTCTGGCTGCAAACCGAGAGATTGGAGCATTAAAGGGGTTTTGCCCCGAAGTAAAATTGAGGTGGGAAGCTTGCAAATGAAATACCAAACATTTTCACCATTCATTATATTTAAAAAATTTCCCGCACCGTTTTGTTTTAGCGGCTCCTTTTGTGATCCATTTTTTACAACTCGTCTCCAGGGGGTACGACCTGGGGGTGAGAGCTCCTCACCTGGCGCACATGCTCAACCACCTCTCCTCTCAGGCAGCACTGAGTTTCAAACCCCAGGGGCGTACTCTACTCCGTCCTCTGTCCTCCTTAGTAATTAGTCAACAGTGCAAATAAATAAAAAAGAACCCTCAATGAGCTATGTGCATTGATAAAGAGAAAAAAACAGCAACACAGGTTTGGTTCCTGCAGGGATTTGAATCTAGGACCTTTGTGCCCTGGAGGCAAAAACTTTACCTCACAGCTACTCACAATGCTTTACATAAACATACCTTTCTTTGACTACAGAGAGGAAAGGCCGGGTGATGTCATCATGCTGGTCACATGATATGCAATTCAAACACATCACACACGCCCCCTTCTGAGCACACAGAGCTGAAGAGATGGATACAGGAAGTATGAGATGAGATCGTGGCAAGACCCCTTTAAATGCTCTAAAACTGCAGCATGTTACAGAATAAGGGACACAGCGCTGGAAACAGCATGTCTGTCACTATCTTGTGCTGCCCTCAGCAGGGGGGGGGGGGGCATATACTATGTGACAGGTTCGCTTTAAAAGCATATTCACAGGACATACAATAAGTGACGGATAAGTAGGGGTCCAATCTTTTGGGACTCACACACATGAAGGAGAAGTGGGGTCCCTTGTCAATAGACAGGTGAGCATGCTTTAATGTGGCCAAAATATCGGACAGCTGCCATGTGTGGGTAAAAATGGGTCAGGGAACCACTGATCTCCTTTCAGTGGGGTCCAGCACCTCTCAGGAATTTATTACATATCCGTAAAGATACCATTTAGATAGTTACATAGTATGTAAGGCTGAAAAAAAGCAGCTACAATCCAGTTCAACCTGTTAACCTACAGCAAACTCGCACAATATACAGCCAGCTAAAGCATTTCTGAAGGCCTGCAAAGACCAACAAAGGGGTGTGACCTGTGAGAACCTGCCCCCAAAATGGGTGGTACCACCAGTTTAGGAGCGACTTCAGGCTGGCAGAGGTGCAGTCCTGCCCCCACATCCTGCAATGTTGATACAGTGTTGATCCAGAGGAAGGCAAAAACCCCATGAGGTAGAAGCCAAACATGAAAGAGAATGAGGGAATCAATTCTCCTATCCTATTTTATGAACACTTCTAAGGCCACCGTCACAGATCTGCAGCCGGAATCCAAGTCAGCACCCTCAGGTTTCTGCTACAGATTTTGACTTCACATGCAGCAGATATTATTATTATTATTATTATTATTATTATTTTATAGCGCCATTGATTCCAGGGCGCTGTACATTCAAGAGGGTTACAAACATAACATAAGTCAAACATGTTCAATGCTGACAGTATGTGACAATCAACTGGCACAGAGGGAGAGAGAACCCTGCCCGCGAAGCCTTACAGTCTACAAAGAAGGGGGAAAGAGACAGAAGGTGAGGGGCAGACATGTTTGTGGAGGGTGTAGTGACAGAAGGGGTACTATAGTTTATAGGCTAACCTGAAAAGATGGGTTTTCAGGTTGCTTTTGAAGCTGGTGAGAGTGGGGGAGAGTCTGAGGTTTTGGGGCAGTGAGTTCCAGAGTGTGGATGAAGCACGGGAGAAGTCTTGGAGACAGTTATGTGAGAAGCTGATAAGGGGAGAGCAGAGGAGAAGGTCCTGTGAGGAGCGGAGATTGCGTGATGGGAGATATCTGGAGATTAAGACAGAGATGTAGGGAGGGGAGAGGTCATGGAGAGCTTTGTAGGTCATGGTTAGCAACTTGAAGTGAATTCGCTGGGCAATGGGAAGCCAGTGAAGGAATTTTACCTCTATTATGGTTGCATATGAGTCCCATTCAATGAGGCTAATGTGTCATAGGACATTTTTTGTGTTTGTGAGCTGAACAATCTACACCATGGTTCTGAATCCACACCGAGATCCGCATTATGTGCCACTGTGTGAACAGAGCCTGATGTCTACCTGTGAGGGGGGTGCACAATATTCTGTTTTTGAGATGAGAGGTAGAAATTATCTTTACTGTTCATGTCTCCAATCATTGCCTCATCCTAAGGGTGCGTTCCGACTGCACAGGACAAATACCGACCCTCCCCTTCACATTGGCTAGCACAGATTCCGTCCGAAAACCGGACGGAAGATTGTGCTTACTCAATGTTTTGCAGCCGGACCGCGGGCGGAAAAACCGCCGGACGGAAAACCTGTGCAGTGGGGACAGTGGGGACTGCTGCACGGGTTTTCCATAGAGCACCATTGTGCTAATTTTCGGCCGGTTTTTCAGGCGGTCTGAAAAACCAAAACCAGCTGAAAAACCGGCCGAAAACCCGTGCCACGGGGACATCCCCAAAGGCTATGTTCACACGATGTACTGCGGCGCATACAGTACGCGCAGCAGTACATCGTGTCTTTCGGGAGCTCACGCTAATACACGCACACTCTCGCAGTGCGGGGGAGTAAGGGGGGTCGGCAGCCCGCTGGCTCCATAGACATTCATTACTTGCGGCACGTATTCGCTGCAAGTAATTGATATGTCACTTATCTCCCCGCTTGCCGTATTGTACGCCCGGGGAGAGGAGGCGTAATCCATAGTTCTCTACGAGAACTATGCATTACCGTAATTTCGGCGCGCATCTGCCGGCGCGCAAATACGCGACGAAATGCGTGCCGAAATTACCCCGTGTGAACATAGCCTAACACTTTGCTATTATTATCTATACGTGATAGATAAAGGAGAAATAGTATCTCATTACGACTCTTGTCACTCGGCTTATTGATTGTGTACGTCAGCATAGAGTCAGGTTTGATTTTCTGTCTAAATGCTGCTTGAACTCATTCAGAAAATGCAGTTCATAGGTAGAACAGGACACAGACTGCTGTCCTGATGAATATCCCCTCTAGAAAACTGGATCAATTACACAGGAGCCCCTTATCCCACAGAGTAGCCCTATACTGACAAATAATACAATAGACAATTGAGTTAGGGTACACATAGTTGAAAGACAACACATGTAAAGCTTATGTCCGCAGAAGGGAATAAATCTGGAATTGAGGGCCGATGTTCTTATGTAATTGACTGGTCAAACTTTTCCTCTAATCGGCGGGATAATTGTAACAATATCTTATGTTCGTTCTGGCCGACATCATTTATCAGTATGGGACACAATCGCTCGAGAATGAGCAGAATGAAAAGTTTTTACGTTCTCCTATAACTTCTTTAATAGCTATAGCTGCACTCCTCTAGAAGCAGTGCCAAAAAGGTGCCCACCCTCACTTGCTGCCCAGTAGTCATCCTATTGGAGCTTTTATTTTCCCTTCTATTAACAAGACAACCTTTATGGGGACTGTACGTAACCCTCACTGCATACCAATAATATATTTGTTTCTTCTTAAAGTTACAGTAACCAAACAACTTATACTTTTAGCACGAATGTAAATTTTAGACATGTCCACAATTAAACATTATACAGCTTATGTCTAGATAGAAATGTACATAAAACATAGGGCGACATGTATGAGAATTGGCGCTCACAAGCCAGTTCTAAATAGCTTTAAAGGGGTTTTACCACCATGTAATGTTGACGTGGGATCCTCCAAAATGGGTATTCAATCACTTTTCTAAATATATGTCATTAAAAAAAGTGAAGACTCTGAGAGCTACAGCATTGCTCAGTCCCCCTTGGTTACCTCAAAGCTTCCACTAGACACGACCGAGGAGCTGACAGGCCGCGCTTGCGTGAAACACTTCTTATCTGATGACAGGCAAAATGAATGAGCTTTTAATGCACCGGGTAGAAAGTTCAGTCTGAGGCTGTGTCTTGCTGTATTGAGAATCCACTGTTGTAATGTTTATTATTTCACTTAAAGGGGATTTGCCAAGAGACCATTTACGTACCTCCGGTCAGCATGAGAGCAGGATGTAAACAAATCACCCTGAGTCATGAAGCTGCAGAGGAGAGAGGGTGGGGGCCAGTGAGGAGTGAGGAATCCAAGGGAGCGTCTCAAAACTTAAGTGAAATAATAAACAGTACAAGAGTGGATTCTCAATACAGCAAGACACAGCCTCATAGACTGCACTGTCAGGAGGAGCCTTATCTGCTAAGATGCTAATGTAAACAAACCACAGAGCTGAAAGAGAGAGAGACGCACACAGCCAGAGCACAAAGCTGCATAAGGGATCCTGTGACATGTTCACTGAAATAATCAAACTATAACTTGTGGATTCTATATACAAAAGACAACACCTATTCTACACAGCAGCTTGAAAGCTTCTTCATGTTCCCTGTCATCAGATAAAGCAGGTATCTAATCACACTACAACTAGTTTATTCTGTATACAAAAGAAAACATATTGCTACCCGGTGCCTTAAAAACTTCTGCAGCTCAGTCTCATCAGATAAGAAGCTCTCTCTGCCCCAAGCCCGGCCAGCAGACAGCAGCCTTGTCAGGTCGTATCTAATAGAAGCTTTGAAGTAACCAAGGGCATGTAAGGGAAGGCTGTAGCTCTCTCAGACTGCTATTTTTGTAATCACATATATTTAGAAAAGTGATTTAAACCCCATTTTGGAGGATCCCACGTCAACATTACATCGTGGCATATCCCCTTTAAGTTTTGAGACGCTCCCTTCTTCCTCACTCCTTACTCACCCCCTCCCTCTCAGCCCTGCAGCCTTCATGACTCAGCGTGATTTGTTGACATTCTCCCTGTGCTATGGAGAGAGGTAAGAAACTTTCGTCCTAGCAAATCCCCTTTAAGGCAGAATGTATGAACCTGTTCTTCTGCAGGTCATACATACAGGTGCAGTGTAGTGCCAATACCACAAGTCTGGCTCAGGCACCACCTTTACCCTGGTCTGGTGGTTCTTCTGCAGGTCATACATACTGAGCAGTGTAGAGCCAATACCACAAGTCTGGCTCTTGCTGCTCCTTTACCCTGGTCTGTTAGTTCTTCTGCAGGTCATACATACAGGCCAGTTTAGAGCCAATACCACAAGTCTGGCTCAGGCACCACCTTTACCCTGTCTGGCTGTTCTTCTGCAGGTCATACATACAGGGCAGTTGTAGAAACCAATACCACAAGTCTGGCTCAGGCACCACCTATACACTGGTCTGGCAGATATCACTGCAGGTCATACATACATGGCATTGTAGAGCCAATACCACAATTCTGGATCAGGCACCACCTTTACCCTGTTCTGGCTGTTCTTCTGCAGGTCATACATACAGGGCAGTGTAGAGCCAATACCACAAGTCTGGCTCAGGCACCACCTTTACCCTGGTCTGGCTGTTCTTCTGCAGGTCATACATACAGGGAAGTGTAGAGCCAATACCACAAGTCTGGCTCAGGCACCACCTTTACCCTGGTCTGGCTGTTCTTCTGCAGGTCATACATGGAGGGCAGTATAGAGCCAATACCACAAGTCTGGCTCAGGCCCCCACCTTTACCCTGGTCTGGTTTCTTCTGCAGGTCATACATACAGGGCAGTGTAGAGCCAATACCACAAGTTTTGGCTCAGGCACCACCTTTACCCTGGTCTGGCTGTTTCTTCTGCAGTCCATATATACAGGGCAGTGTAGAGCCAATACCACAAGTCTGGCTCAGGCACCACCTTTACCCTGGTCTGGCTGTTCTAACTGTTCTGCGCCTAGATTTGGCATCAAAGAATCATAAATGTGTCTAATCCTATGAATGTGGTGCCACGCCCCCAGAACACCCCCAAATCTTTGGCGCATTAAAACTTGTCTTTGACGCATTACAAAGACACTTATTGCGCAAACGTGTGGCGTGCGCCTGTTCATACATTCTTTTTGGCTCAAAGTACACCAGAAAACTGGCGCAGCCCCGTTCATACATGTCGCCCATAGTGTCACTTTGTGAGTACTTGCTTTCCACTGGTTCACAGTTTTAGGTTATTGTGACCTGCAGATTTCTGCCTGTTGCTAATGAAACAGTCAACTTGTCATCCATCACAACCATTATAGATTAGCTAAGTTCCTCTATAGTTAGTCTACATAGGTAAAACGTTTAATGATTGCAGCTAAGCAGAAGGCATGGTCTTAGGGGTCGTTCACATGGCGTTTTTTGATCCAATTTTGGATCCGTGTTGGATCCGAAAATCGCATCCAAAAACGCATTTGTGATTGGATCCTAAATGGATCAAACATGTATTCAACACGCAGCTGCGTGTTGGATACAGCAGGATATAGTTTATAGGGCTCCTTCTGCATCTTTCGGACCAAGAATTGACATGTCAATTCTTAGAACGGATCCGAAAGACGCAGTGAGACACATCAATGATCACTTGTGTGAACACCGATGTGTGTTTCATATTAAAAGCAATGTAAATCACATTGCTATTTATTAGATGCATGTTTGGATCCGTCTAGGGTCCGACAGACGGACCCAAACATGCATCTTAAAGCGTATGTTCAAACAGACTCAACACGTCATGTGAACATACCCTTATAGTGTCTTTCCAGACAAAACATCCCTGAAGTCTTGTACAGACACTGAGCAAGAAAGGAATGCTGAAAGATACAAGCACAGCGCCAAAAAGCAGCCTGCTGTAAAAACAGGCAAGGGAATGGGCTTAAATACTGTCTGTATTTCAACATGGACTTCTAATCAGATTGAAATCAATGCCAAATGGACTTCAATGGAAAATCCATGTTGTAGTTCATACCATGTGGAGTGTTGCAGTGTGGATTTCACACCCACGGCATGAAAAAAATAAAAAATGAACAGGTTCATTCTAAACTTCCCACTGAAGCCAATTACATCACAGCGTGAATCTACGTGTACATTTTGAAAGCCAAGTCTGAAATCCACGTTCAACAACGGGGATTTCAGTGGCAGATTCTGCTTGGATTACAAGTGGATATTTCTATCTGTAATCTTCTGCCCCATTCACTTCATGCGGTGTAGCGCCTCACTCACGCTTGGACGCCCTCCTGGACCGTCCTGGGGGTCTTTTAGCTCAGGATCGTCGCTTGGGACAAACGGATGGCACTCTGACAACGGCTTCTTATTTAAAACTCAGCCTGTTTTATTGTGGCACAGGTTTAGCATCTTTCAATAAACAACAGAACAAATCAAAACCTCAGGCCGTCAGGCCACTAACTAAACTTACACACGTTTAGCCCTCAACTATCAGGGGTCTGTGCCTACTGCACAGCCCCATAAACACATTCACTTGCCAGTCTCTACTGGTTTCGGCTTCTAAGCCTCTGGGGGCCAGAGCCTCTGTCCTCAGCTCTGCTGCTCCACACTGCAGGTAGCAGACCACGCCCCCCCAATCACCTTATAGGAGGCCCTTTATAGCCCACAGGGACTGGCCCAAACCTGGCCTGGAACGTGGGACGGCCTCCCACCCAACCTATGACCCCCGGAAAGGAGACCCATACCTGGCTGCAAGGCACCATTCAGCTACCTGTGCAGTAATTTTTTTCACTGACACCACAATCTCCTTCCCCCTGTAACTGCACACGCAGTCTGCCAATATCCCCCCTTGATAAAACCGAGTCTTTTTCACTTGTGCCATCACCCCCGGGGGTTTCAAAGCTCCTACTTTGGGGGAAAAAACTTCCTTAATTCTTCGGGGGTAGACAAAATTGCCACACCAACTCATTTTGGGGGCTCACACCAGCATCAACCCATGTTGGGCAACCAAGTTTACTGCCACTTACTATGGGTGCGCAACCCAGCACATCTGCAAAGGGGGATGTTACCCCCTTTCACCTCATCTGATTTTCACAGGGTTACTGGTAAAACCCCAATCCACGCAACCCGGGCCCTTTTGTAGTCTTTTTCCCATACCCAGGCTACCCTGAAAATTCCCCACGGGGCCCAATTTCCCACTATCTGGGTCCACATCAGCAAAAGGCACCTGGTTGGTCCCAGCAACCACACTAATGCACCAAAGCTGTAAACAGCACCCGTCAGGGTTTTCTACCACCATGGCCTTTTTGGGGGGCACCTGACCCAAACCTTTTTGTCTGCGGATTATAAAGAAACCAAGACCTCTCCAAACGAGCCCCTGGTCCTCAGCTACCTTTCCAATTCTCTGGACCTAAAGCTTCGCCCGTGGCACAGCCGCTCTGGTCAAAACCAGTACCACCTCATGTGGATAACTCCCTGTAGTTGGCCCCGACTGGGTACCATTTCCCCCTTGTGCCCCCCCATAACCTTGCTGGTAAAGGGATCACGGGGTTTATTTCAGACACTCCCTACCCTAGGAACCTCTTCTGATAATCTGGGCCCTTTACGGGGTGATTTTTTTAATGTCGAGGACCCCCTTCCCTCCAACACCGGGCTCACTGCAAAGGGAAGACCAAAACACGGTCTATACCTCCCTTTCATCACAAAATTAAAGATTACGGGGGCCCCTGTACTCACCTGAGTTTTACACCCCAAAAACAGGGTTTAAATTGTGGTGACCCTCTGGCAGGTATATATATCTTTACAGGGGCCACAAACATGCATTTTCGTAATACAGACTTCATCAGACCACTGCAGGCAAAATTTTTAGATTCAAGGACAACCCTATAACACTTTGTCTCCTTTAAAATTTTACCGCCCCTCACCATGTCGAGACACATTCTCCGTGAACACCTCCACGGGGGCTTTCTAAAAGCAGACACCTACTTTAAGGGTTGGGGAGATTTTTCTTTCACATCCCCCTAAACCCATCCTAAGGAGAACCCTCAGTTCTACCTTGGATACCCCTATTTTTGCTCAACATCAAATTCACCCCCTGAGGGGGAGGTAATGGCAGACACTTTATCAGGGAATCAGCATAACCGCCCGGGCATTACCTTCAAGTTCTCCCCCCATACACCAAACGGCCGGGTTTACATTAGGCAACTCAGCACCTTTTTACCACTGGGGATTAACCCCACTCACCTGCCTCTCCTGGTTCAACAACACCCAGCTCTCCATCACAGAGTGTCCCCCCGAATACACTCCAGGCTGCACATATAACTGCCCCCCCAAACGTTTTATTTTCAAAGAAAATTTTATCACTCTTTGAGGTCCATTCAGCAGGCATTACTGCACGGGGTCTGGGCACACCCTATTAAAAATAGTCCCCCACACATTGTAGGACGCAAAATCCCCACATTCTCCCCGTTTTTCCTTCCCGGCCGCACACGAAACATGAAAGCTCCTCCCTGGGACCAACTGCAGTCACACAAACTGGTGCCATCAAACTGGGGGATGCATTACCTGCGACTTTCAGGGTACAAAACAGGACAACAGTTCGCTGGGGCACTGGGAGACACATTTATGAACGGGCACCAACCAAATTTGCACACAATTCACACGTTTCCACAACAAGAGGGGCAAGGATAGCTTGTTCCCATGGGCAAAGACACCACTCCACTTGAGCCTTAGTGTTAACACATCCTCCAAACGCACCACCACAGGCATACATCTCTGCTATACTCTCAGCAAAAAAATTCCCTAGGGGCACACCTGACTTGTTTGCTCTAAAAAGCTGGGCTGGAACGGGTTTAGGAGCAAATTTGTGATGCCGCTAACCCCCCCCCTCACAACGTGGGGACATCCCACTAATACAGATACATTTTTCTTCTGATTAGCATTTCAACTGGGGCCCTTATTCCTAATAAATTTTTAACAGAATCACCATTCCCCACATAACGCAGCATGGAGACAGATCATAGTTCACATCCGCGCTCTCAGCACGCTTTACAACACAGGGATAATTCTGGGGGTCGGGTTGGTCCACCCTGGGTTTTCACACAAACCCCGCCTGGCGTCCCAACACAGGTGTCCCCCGCAAAACACCCACGGGGCAGTCTTACCGGGTCCCTGACGGGTCCCACAACCCGGGGTCCTCTGGACAGTCTGGACTTTTCCTCTGACTGCCATGTCACCTGGGGGGGGGCTGCATTTTTCCTTGAGCTCCAGGGCTTCACGCCCCTCCGAAAGGGGAGTCTGGAGCACACCCCCGCTGCCTGTGGCATTTCTGACACAGCTCCCTCTGCTGACCGGTGATAATGGGCTCCCGCTGATCGAGTTGGTTGCCCGTGGCACCGGCAGCATGCAGGTCCCGCAGTAATGCAGTCTCTCCAGACGTGGACCTCTTTTTTGCTGGACGACTGGGCCTCCTGGCCACAGGACATCCGCTCCAGCAGTCCTCAAGTTGATCGCCCTTGGCAACAGCCGCATCCGTACACCTCAGCAGCTCTACCTGGTCTGGAGTTAACCCACGCTGGTGAGGCTTTGACGGTTTCTTAGAAGGCGGCTCTGGCCTTTTAGCACCAGCCTTTTCCACCGACCCTCCGAGGGGCTGTTTTGCCTTCCTCTCTTGTATGGCCTCCCTATATGACCTTATAGCCGCAGCACAGGCCTGATGCTGCTGAGCGTTAACTGGGAGTTTGGCCATATCTTCAGTCATCAGGGCAATTGCCCGCTCCAAAAACTAAATAAGCTCTCCCATGGTCCCAAAAAAATGTTCCAGGCAGTCACAGTTTCGTTTAAGCTCTGCTTCACAAAACAGGCCTCTGGCCCTTTAAATACTGCTGCAACAGTTCTGGGCACTTTCACCTGTGCTAATAATGTGCCACTGTGCCAATAATGCCCAGTCCGTGCCAATTATTCCCACGGCATACCTCCACCATATGTAGCGCCTCACTCACGCTTGGACGCCCTCCTGGACCGTCCTGGGGGTCTTTTAGCTCAGGATCGTCGCTTGGGACAAACGGATGGCACTCTGACAACGGCTTCTTATTTAAAACTCAGCCTGTTTTATTGTGGCACAAGTTTAGCATCTTTCAATAATCAACAGAACAAATCAAAACCTCAGGCCGTCAGGCCACTAACTAAACTTACACACTTTAGCCCTCGACTATCAGGGGTCTGTGCCTACTGCACAGCCCCATAAACACATTCACTTGCCAGTCTCTATTGGTTTCGGCTTCTCCTAAGCCTCCGGGGGCCAGAGCCTCTGTCCTCAGCTCTGCTGCTCCACACTGCAGGTAGCAGACCACGCCCCCTGATCACCTGTAGTAGGAGGCCTCTTATAGCCCTACAGGGACTGGCCCAAAACCCGGCCTGGAACGTGGGGATGGCCTCCCACCCAACGCTACAACCGTCCTGGGAAAGGAGACCCATACCTGGCTGCAAGGCAGCCATTCTAGCTCCCTGTGTCAGTAACTTATTGTCACTGACACCAGCAGGTCTCCTTCTCCCACCGAACCCAGACATCGGGTGGCACGTTTGCAGCAGGTACCCTGCTGAATTCCACCTAGTGGCAGTGACCTGTAACTGCACACTGTCAGTCTGCCACAGCGTGTACAGCGAGATATCTCAAAAAAGATAGCAGGGCCATAGGAATTTTTAGGGAAAATATAGCCTAATTTGGACCACGGTTTGCTCTTTTTTTCAGGACATGTATGCTTTGGGTAACACACACAAAAACACAGTCTACCATGAGGTCTTAGGCTATGTTCACACAGCCTATTTGGGACGCATTTCGCCACGTATTGAGAGCGTACTGCACTCTAATACGGGCGAAATGCGCGCCAATCGTTACAGTAATCCACAGTTCTCATAAAGACCTATGGATTACGCCTCCTCTCCCCGCTCGTACCATACGATCGTATGGTACGAGCGGGGAGATAATTGACATGTCATTTATTCACGCACTGTACGCCCCTCAGTTAAACCATGTGAACATACCCTTACAGGGCAACAATTCCAAACAATAGAGACAAAACTTATAGACTTTGATAGCATATCGATAGGACATACCATCAAAGTCTGGTAGGTGTGAGTCTTAGGGGTGTGACCTACCGCTATTTTGAGAACGAGTCCCTATAAGTGTCAGCTCAGAATGGAGAGTCAACCGTGTTTGTGACCAGCTCTCCATTCAGTTCTATGGGAGTCACAAGTAGAGCTGAACACTCCACTCACCTGTACTCAGATCTCCCAGAGAACAGAATGGAGAGCTGTGAACAAACACAACTGTCTCTCCATTCAGGGACTGGTTCCATCCTCCGAGACCTGCACCTACCCTGTTTCCCCCGAAAATAAGTGTCTGATATTAATTTTTTCTCCTAAAGAAGAGCCAAAACTTATTTTTAGGGGTTGTCTTATCTTTCCATGAACAAGAGTTCACATTTATCGTTGAAAAAAAAAAAATCAGCAAGTATTAATATACTGTAGTGATTTCATCACAAACATTAGCATAAGCAACAACCTCAATTCCAAAAACGGAAATTCCAGCGGGTAATGTATCCACGTTCTTTATTGTGATATTATCAAGACAGTGTAAAAAAGCATAAACGCCAACGCGTTTCGGGCCCCTAAGGCCCCTTGTTCACACTACAATTTTCACATAACCATTATTTTTTAATAAAAATTTAAAAATACGTCATAGCATCATTGATTTGTGAAAACCATTAAAAATTCTTTTGTTTTAAACCCTTTTAATGCTCTACCAAAAGGCTTTTTGATCGTTTCATATATTGCAATACCCAACTTGGTTCCGCGGGGAAAAAGGAGGAGGGGGGGTTTATTTCTCTATACTTTTAATAAAAAAAAAATTTGACAGTGTTTTTTCATCCCCCAATGGGGAAGCGTGTGTCACATGTCATTATCCAATATGCTTCTCGCATCCTCACTTTCTCTCCCAATTACCTCCCCTATTTGGTCTATTCACCTTTTTCCTTTTCCCCACATCAAAAAACGGTCGGACTGGGGGGTCGGGGGCCCACAGGGGATTTGACTGGGGGCCCACCATACTGTACATGAAAATATTCCCGGGCCTCTGGGAAAAAAACGCCCATTTCCCACTAATGCAGTGTGCAGAACGAACTGTATTGTGTATACAATGTAGTCACACATTTTCAGCAAAAACATATCTAAACCCGGGCTAAGTAGCTCCACCCATATCCCCCCCCCACCCATACAATATCCCCCTCCTCCCAAATCAATATCCCCCTCCACCCACATACAATATCCCCCCTCCACCCACATACAATATCTCCCTCCACCCACAACAATATCCCCCTCCCCAAAATACAAACCCCTCCTCACCCCAAATACAATACCCCCCTCCACCCACATACAAAATCCCCCACCACCCCATACAATATCCCCCTCCACCCAATACAATTTTCCCCTCCACCCACAACAATACTCCCCCCACCCACATACAATATGCCCCCTCCCCCCACTACACTACCCCCCCTCCACCCCAACACTATCCCCCCTCCCCCCATACACTACCCCCCCCACCCACTACAATACCCCACTCCAATAGCCCCCATACAATATCCCCCTCCTTTTCCCCCACAACAAATCCCCCTCCAAACCCACATCAATTTTCCCCCCCCCCCAAAAACAAATCCCCCTCCCCCCAACATCAATATCCCCCTCCGCCCACAAACAATATCCCCCCCCCAAACCATATCCCCCTCCCCCACATAAATACCCCCTCCCCCACATACAATATCCCCTCCCCCCACATACAATATCCCCCTCCACCCCATACAATATCCCCTACACCCACATACAAAACCCCCCTCCACCCACAAAATATCCCCCCCCACCCCATACAATATCCCCCTCCACCCCATACAATACCCCTCCCCCAATACAAATCCCCCTCCACCCACAAAAATACCCCCCTCCACCCACATACAATATCCCCCTCCCCCCACATACAATATCCCCCCACCCACATACAAATCCCCCCCCACCCACATACACCACCCCTCCCCCCACATACAATACCCCCCCCCCCCCCATCAAAAACCCCCCTCCACCCACATACAATATCCCCCTCCACCCACATACAATATCCCCCCCCCCCCCCATACAATATCCCCTCCACCCACATACAATATCCCCCCCCACCACATACAATACCCCCCTCCACCCACATACAATATCCCCCTCCACCCACATACAATATCCCCCCCCCCCAAAATAAATATCCCCCTCCCCCCGCATACAATATCCCCCTCCACCCACATACAATACCCCCCTCCCCCCCCACTAAAAAATCGCCCCCAACTTTTCCCCTTGGTCACCCCCCTCCCCCCTTCTAAAAAAAACACCAGCAAGAAAAAAAGCAAAACTCCTATCACAGGGTCAGGTGTTCCCTACTCTTAAAATGGGGGGACACATGTACCTGCCACTATCCCAACGCCGTAAACTTAAAACACTGCTAAGGAACCCACATAGAGATCAGACCCCAGCTCAGGTCACATCACATTCAGAAAAAACGCCTATCCAATATAGAAGTAAAAAAACCCCCTGAAATAAGGGACTCACCGAGACGTCCCTACTGAGGATTCGTTCCTTCTTTTGAGTCTTCTTATTCCCTCCTTGCATCCTTCCACTCCCCATAGGACTTGCCCCCGGCCAAACTCATTCCGCAGAAATTACACAAAAAAATTCTTAGATCCCAATTTTCCAGCATCTCTTTACCCATTCCCACTCTGTACAATCTTCCAGGGGTGGGGGAGCGAGTACAACCCCTAACTTAGGGCCCAGATCCTAAGGGGTTGGGGGGTGGGGAGAGGACTAAACCCCCCGGAGAAATGACAACTATGGGGCCCCGTTGCCCTAACAATTAAATTTTCCAGGAGGTAGGCAAGACCCAGGTAGGGGGCAAATACCCAAAACCCCGGTAACTAGAAGGCCCATTTAGGAGGGAGACTCCCGCTGGGTAATTGGAAGCCCGGGGCCCCCGGTAGGTGGGTGGCTACCTACCAGGGTGGGTAAGTAAACAGCCCCCAGTTAATAAGCAAAAGGGCCCCAGTTAGGCAAGTTGAAGGGTACAGTTAGGTTGGTGGACCCCAGTTAGGTAGACTGTAGGTATTAGGGTCCCCTTTATTAGGGCTTAAAACCTTTTGGGACCCCCTTTTGGTATATAAAAGGGAGTTAAAGCCTCCTTTAAAAGGAGTATACAGACAGGGGTTCCCCTAGGTAGTAACAGGCAGTAAGGGGGGCCCCCTTTAGGAGTTTAAAAGGATTAGGGGTCTCTTTTTGGGAGTATACAGGGAGTTTTGGGGCCCTCCTTTAGCAAGTGTTAAAGGGAGTCAGGGCCCCCTTTTGGTAGCCCGGGCCCCGTTTTTACAGGGCCTTTACCTGCCAGGGCCCCGTTTGTTTTCAGGGCCCCCTTTTTTGTAGTCAGGCACCCTTGGCTAGTCAGGGCCCCCTTGGTTAGTCAGGGCCCCCCTTTCTGTAGCCAGGGGCCCCCCCTTTGTTCCAGGGACCCCCTTTATGTACCAGGGCACCCCTTAGGGATCAGGGCCCCCTTTGCTAGTCACGGCCCCCTTTGTAACCCCGGCCCCCCCTTTGCTAGTACGGCCCCCCTTTAGTAGCCAGGGCCCCCATAGTTTTGTACGGGCCCCCCTTTATGTACCAGGGGCCCCCATAGTTTTGCAGGGCCCCCCTTTTTTAGTCAGGCCCCCCCCTTTTTGTACCAGGGCCCCCCCTTTTGAGTAGCCCGGGCCCCCCCCTTTTTTAGTCAGGGCCCCCCTTTATATCGGGCCCCCTTAGTTTCCAGGGCCCCCCTTTATTATCAGGCCCCCCTTTTTATCAGGGGCCCCCCTTTTGTTAGCCCGGGCCCCTTTTAGAAAAGCCAGGGCCCCCCTTTTTCAGTAGCCAGGGCCCCCCTTTGGGAGAGGGGGGCCCCATAGTTAGCCCCGGGCCCCCCTTTATTAGCCCGGCCCCCCTTTAGAAAACCAGGGCCCCCTTTACAGTAGCCAGGGCCCCCTTAGGTAGCCAGGGCCCCCCCTATTAGTCAGGGCCCTCTTTATTGGTCAGGCCCCCTTTGTTAGCCAGGGCCCCCCTTTTTTGCCAGGGCCCCCCCTTTTTTAGACAGGGCCCCTTTAGATAGCCAGGGCCCTCCTTTCAGTAGCCAGGGGCCCCCTTTAGAAAAGCCAGGGCCCCCCTTTTCAGTAGCCCGGGCCCCTCTTTAGAGTACCAGGCCCCCCCTTTATGTAGCCAGGCCCCCCTTCTTTTTACCAGGGGCCCCCCCTTTAGAGTAGCCAGGGGGCCCCCCTTTAGAGTAGCCAGGGACCCCCCTTTTTCGTAGTCAGGGGCCCCCCTTTTGCGTGTCAGGGGCCCCCTTTTAAATACCAGGGGCCCCCTTTAGAGTAGCCAGGGGGCCCCCTTCTTTGCCAGGGGCCCCCTTTAGTAGCCCCGGGGCCCTTTTGTAGTCAGGGCCCCTTTTAAGTAGATTTAAAAAAACAAAAAAAACAACAACCCCACATTTCCTGTCCCGGGTCCCGCCCGGTCCCCGGGCCCCACCCAGGGCCGCCGCTCCTTCCGCCTAGAGGGGGCGCCCCGCAGCTGAAGGCATAACCGTTCAGCCTGCCGGGGAATCAGCGAGCGTACGTAGTGGCGCTGTCTCCGCGACACCCCCGCAGCCCCGGGGTCGGGGACTTATCCCCAACTCACGGGCCGGTCCTGGGGGGCTCGGGACGAGGTCCCCTCCCGGGACCGGATGCCGGAGGGCCCCCGGGGGCGGGCAATGCCTCCGGGGGCCCGCATGGGGGTCGGGGGGGCCCACCGGGGATTCCCCGTCCCCCGGCGGCCCAGTCCGAGCCCATCAAACGATCGGTTTTCCCTGGTGCATCTCCCGAAGGTCTGGGCTCCCCGACATCGGGGTATGTTTGTTTCTAATTCCTGCAGGGGTTTTCTGCAATCCATGTTTTAGTTTACGTATGGTACCCCTATGTAAACTAATTGACTGGGTTTAACAGATATAGTAAAAAAACATATCAGTGTCGCAATTCACATATTGTTTCAATATATTTCCTTGTATTCAACTATTTGTAAAAGTATTTCCTTTTATTATTATATGCATTTATTGCATATTTTTCCACATGGGAAAAAACCCCTTTTGTTGCAACCTGTCTACTCTTATTGTTACATAGGTACTGGGGGTAATTCATTCGCTAAGGTTTTTCCTCTCCTTTACACACATTTGATTCTTTTTCAAATGTATTCCTTCAGGATATTATCCTGTCGTAGAATTTGTAAGTTTTTAAAAAAGATATTTTTTATTTTGTTATAATCATCACTAAACCCTGTTGAGAAAGTTACTTGTGTGTTTAATTGTTTCTTCTTTTTGTTTTGTTTTTCCAGTAAGGCTTGTTGGGTGGTATCTTTCACTGTATTAAATGCTTCTCCTAATAAATATGTTGGGTAACCTCGTTCTTCCAACCTTTTATCTATGATTTTCTTTTAAGAAATCTTCCTTGTGTGAACAGGCCCTACGTGCTCTGATATATTCCCCACTCGGAATTGCTGCTATTGTATGTTTCGGGTGTTTGCTTGTTGCTTGTAAAAGTGTATTTCCACATTGCGGTTTTCTGAACAATTTGGTGTGAACTCTGCCTAATTCTGGTACACCTTTTAATTCTAAATCCAGAAATGATATTTTCTCAGTATCATGTAAATGGGTGAATTTAAGATTACATACGTTATAATTGAGATACCCCACAAATTTTGGGATGGACGCATAAGCAGCCAAACTCTGAACTGCATAAAAAAATGCACTATGTCTTATTTTGGGGGAAACAGGGGTACCAGCCTTTGATGGCACACATTTGCATTGTTAACCCAGAACCCTCAGTAGTTGGTTAACGTTTGCTGTCACTCAAACCTCACCTCCCCCCTAAAAGCTGTGTAAGTACTGCAATAAATAAAATACAAAGACTGCCTACTCTTCAGATCAAAGAATATCCTAATGATTTTGCCAGATGAGAGCTTAGTGCCGGCCCTATGGCACATAAATAACAGAAATGAGCAGGGGATGCAATTTACAAAGCACCTTTTATCGATCGCTTAGGCTCAGTGCTTCCTGACAAAGGAGTATTGCAGTCACGCCATTGACAAATTAAGTTGTGTATCAGCACTGTACTGTGTATGAAGGGTGTAGTGGTTATGAAGTACAAGCATATGAAAGGTATTACCATGAGATAATATTTTTAAGGTAAGATTATATTGAGGCGAGATAGTATGTGTAGGGTACAAGAGTATAGAGCTAAGTACACACCTCGTCTTTAGCTTCCACTTAATGTACAAGCCAGGAAATATGTTTATATGTTAAACAGATGCCAAGTAGTGGCATCAATCATTCATAGGGTTTCACTGTATTAACATATTATCTGGATGCACTTGTATAGAATAGTGTAGGCTCTTGTGCTATTTCAAACTTTTTTTTCTGCGGTGTACAGACCTATAACGGCCAAGCTGACAAAAAAAAAAGAGCCTCTGAGGGGTCATTTAATCCTATGGATACATTTAGTGTATATATCATGATCCTTCCCAGTGTACACAATAAACGTACATAACATAATAGCAACCGGAGCTAAAACGTGTATTGTTTGTGAGGTACAAGTGTTTAATGTGCGCAGCGTCTATACATCACATAGCGACTGCACAGGAGGAAAGACCAGGGCTGTAGTACATTTATCATAGTCACTTACCTTCCTGGGGTTGAGCTGCCGTCCCATGCTGGGACTTTGTGTAGACTTGTGATCTCTGATGTATATAAAAGTATATGAAGTGAATTAAATAAAATGTGCGGCGTTGTGGGGTAAAAATGTAAAAGCTTGAATTCAGGGGGTACAAGTTAAAACTGTGTAGACAGTGGGGGTACAATGTATAAGCTGTATAATATCTGCGAGGTACAAGTGTGTAAGCTGTGTAATATCTGCGAGGTACAAGTGTATAAGCTGTGTAATATCTGCGAGGTACAAGTGTATAAGCTCTGTAATATCAGTGAGGTACAAGTGTATAATCTGTGTAATATCTGGGAGGTACAAGTGTGTTAGCTGTGTAGTATCTGCGAGGACAAGTGATAACGTGAATATCTGCGGGGTAAAGGGTTTTTAAGCGTGAAATATCTGCGAGGTAAAAGTGTATAAGCGGTAATACTGCGGGTACAAGTGTATAAGATTTAAAATATCGCGAGGTACAAGTTAAAAATGTGTAATATCGGGGGAAAAATGTATAACTGTGAGTATCTGCGGGGTACAATGTAAACTTGTAGTATCGCGGGGTTCAAGTGGTAAGCTGGAAGTATCTGCGGGGACAAGTGTGTAAGCTTTTAAATATTGCAGGTACAAGTGTATAAGCTGTGTAGTATCCAAGGTACAAGGGTAAGCGGTAATATCTGCGAGGTACATTTATAACGGGTAATATCTGCGGGGTACAAGGTATAAAGCTGTGTAAATCTGCGAGGTACAATGTATAACTTTTTTATATCTGCGGGGTACAAGTGAAAAGCTTGTAATATCTGCGGGTACAAGTGTATAAACTGGAAATAGCGATACAAATGTATAAGCGTGATTTCTGCGGGGTTTCAAGTGAAAAAACTGTGTAATACTCGGGGTAAAAGGTATAAGCTTTTGTATATTGCGAGGTACAAGGTATGATGTGTAATATCTTGGGGAAAATGTGTAAGATGTGAAATATCATGAGGTATAAGTGTAACTGGTAATATCATGGGGTAAAGGTGTAAGTGTAAAATATCTGCAGGTACAAGTGTAAATTTTAAAATATCTGCGGGGTACAATGTAAAGATTTTAAATTCGCGAGGTAAATGTATAAGCTGTGTAAATCTGCGAGGTAAAAGTGAAAAGCGGGGAATTCAGTAGGTAAAAAGTGTGTAAGATGTGTAATATCTGGGGTCAAGTGTGTAAGATGTGTAATATCTGCGAGGTACAAGTGTATAAAATGTGTAATATCTGGGAGGTATAAGTGTATAATCTGTGTAATATCTGGGAGGTACTGTACAAGTGTATAAGCTGTGTAATATCTGTGAGATACAAGTGTATAAGCTGTGTAATATCTGTGAGATACAAGTGTATAGACTGTGTAATATCAGTGAGGTACAAGTGTATAAGCTGTGTAATATCTGTGAGATACAAGTGTATAAGCTGTGTAATATCTGTGAGATACAAGTGTATAGACTGTGTAATATCAGTGAGGTACAAGTGTATAAGCTGTGTAATATCAGTGAGGTACAAGTGTATAAGCTGTGTAATATCTGCGAGGTACAAGTGTGTAAGCTGTGTAATATCTGCGAGGTACAAGTGTATAAGCTGTGTAGTATCTGTGAGGTACAAGTGTATAAAAAACAAAAATGTCTGTGAGGTACAAGTGTATAAGCTGTGTAGTATTTGTGAGGTACAAGTGTATAAGCTGTGTAGTATTTGTGAGGTACAAGTGTATAAGCTGTGTAGTATTTGTGAGGTACAAGTGTATAAGATGCACAATGTCTGTGAGGTACAAGTGTATAAGTTGTGAGGCGTCTGTGAGATAGAAGTGTATAGAGTGTGTAGTGCCTGAGGTACATTACACAATGTCTGTAAAGGAAGTTAGAGCTGCAGTACATTTATCATAGTCACTCACCTTCCTTCATGACTGGTCTCAATGGGGCGAGCGGTGACTGTGCAGCCTTGTGATGTGATGTGATGATGACAGTGGAGACCTCTCTGGTGCTGCTATCACTACCACAGGCTTTGCCCGCACATTTTGTTAGGTCAGGTGAACTGTGGCCGTAATCAGCCTCAAACAATCAGAGGCTCTTCACACCCAGGGCTGATATCCATACATTGCAGCATGATAGGACTGCAGTGTAACAAATTTACACTTTAGTATCTGAAAAAATTTTTTTTTCTCTCTTTTTTAAAATCCAAAACCACTAATGGGCACTGAACACAAAGAATCTGATCAAGGAAACATTTAGGCTGCGTTCACACACTGCAGGCTTTTGTGCTGTGAGGCCAGGGCTGCCATCGGTCATCTAATAACCGTTTCAGGGCCCCGCACAGCCAAATCAAATGGGGCCCCCACCCATTACTAGTTCCTATTTTTTTAGCATATCAATGGGCCCCTTTTGATTAGGGCCCCCTACAGCAGTACTGCCTGTACTGCCCTATTGGCACCCCTTTGTGAGGCCCAGAACCACACAGCAAAAAAATGCGGCCTTACTGCAAATTGCCATTATTTTGTGCCAAGTGCTTCGCCTGTACTTGCAGTAAATCCAGATACCAATACTGTGTGGCCCGAAACTTGTCCAGCACAAAGCAAAGCTCGAGCATGTCCTCAGGTGTCCTTCACACACACTTATTTGTGGCTTATTTTATTTTATTTTTTTTAAAAGCTATTTTTCCTATAATAAATCGCATGATTCTGAGATAAAGTGGTTAAATGATTCCTTTATTACAGGAACAAATACTACAAAAAACACCACACATTTGCACCTGTTTCTATGCAGGAAAAAGAAAAAACAATGGAGGCGGAGAGGCCCCATAGATATGCATTACCCGCGGCACGTAATCGCCGCGAATAATTGACATGTCACTTATCTCCCCGTGCCTACAGTACGATCGTATTGTACGTGCGGGTGGATGAGGCGTAATCCATAGCTCTCTATGAGAGCTATGGTTTACCGAAATTGCGGGGTGCATTTCGCCTCATATTAAGCGCAATACGCGGCAAAATACGCCCGCAATTACGTCTGAAAATAAGCTGTGTGAACAAACCCTAAGCCCCGGTTCACACGGCTTATTCAAGCCGTAATTGCGAGCCGGATTGCGCTCGCAATTCCGGCTTGAATAAGGGGCGGTGCGGGGGCGCGGCCCGCCAGCCCCATAGACTTACATTATCCACGGCGCGTATTGCGCCTGGATAATGTGCATGTCACTTTCTCCCCGCCCGGCGGATTCGCCGAGCGGGTAGGAGCGACGGAATCCACTGGTCTCTATGAGAATTGTGGATTACCGTAATTACTGCGACGGATTGGAGCCGTACTGCAGCGCAAATCCGACGTGCAGTTCGGCTCCAATCCGCGGCGAAATAAGCCGTGTGAACGGCCCCTAACAGTAAGCCTTGCCGCCCATAGCAACCAGAGCCCATAGCAACCAGAGTGAAGCTTTCATTTTTTTTTTTTAAACTGCTCTGGAGAAATGAAAGCTGAGATCTGATTGGTTGCTATGAGCACTGATTGGTTGTTATGGACAGTTTTAGTAAACAGACAGTTTTGCCCAAATTGAGCAATCCGCTGATACGTTTAGATTTCTCTATTAACGTCAGATAGCTTTTGCCTGCTACATTTATTGTCCTGTGAAAATGCAGATAAAAACACTGCTACAACACCGGACCTAGTGCTAAGCTATGAAGGCTGCTCGTTTTTTCATTACTTTTTTTTACATTTCCTTTTTCCTGCTGCCCGGCAGACCGCCGCTTCCTTTTTCCTGCTGCCCGGCACTTCCTTTTTCTTGTTACTTGGCAGACCGTCGCTTGCTTTTTCCTGCTGCCTGGCAGACCGTCGCTTCCTTTTTCTTGCTGCCCGGCACTTCCTTTTTCTTGTTACTTGGCAGAACGTCGCTTCCTTTTTCCTGCTGCCCGGCCGACCCCCGCTTCCTTTTTCCTGCTGCCCGGCAGACCCCCGCTTCCTTTTTCCTGCTGCCAGGCAGACCCCCGCTTCCTTTTTCCTGCTGCCCGGCAGACCGTCGCTTCCTTTTTCCTGCTGCCGGAAGACCGGCCTTCCTTTTTCCTGCTGCCCGGAAGACCGGCACTTCCTTTTTCCTGCTGCCCGGAAGACCGTAGCACTTCCTTTTTCTTGTTACTGGCAGACCGCCGCTTCCTTTTTCCTGCTGCCAGGCAGACCGCCGCTTCCTTTTCCCTGCTGCCAGGCAGACCGCCGCTTCCTTTTTCCTGCTGCCAGTCAGACCGCAGCTTTCTTTTTCCTGCTGCCAGGCAGACCCCCGCTTCCTTTATCCTGCTTCCCGGCAGACCGTCGCTTCCTTTTTCCTGCTGCTCGGCAGACCGTCACTTCCTTTTTCCTGCTGCCCGGCAGACCGTCGCTTCCCTTTTCCTGCTGCCCAGCAGACCGTCGCTTCCTTTTTCCTGCTGCCTGGCAGACCGTCGCTTCCTTTTTCCTGCTGCCCGGCACTTCCTTTTTCTTGTTACTTGGCAGACCGTCGCTTCCTTTTTCCTGCTGCCTGGCAGACCGTCGCTTCCTTTTTCCTGCTGCCCGGCACTTCCTTTTTCTTGTTACTTGGCAGAATGTCGCTTCCTTTTTCCTGCTGCCCGGCAGACCGTCGCTTCCTTTTTCCTGCTGCCCGGCAGACCGACGCTTCCTTTTTCATGCTGCTCGGCAGACCGTCACTTCCTTTTTCCTGCTTCCCGGCAGACCGGCACTTCCTTTTTCTTGTTACTTGGCAGACCGTCGCTTCCTTTTTCCTGCTGCCTGGCAGACCGTCGTTTCCTTTTTATTGCTGCCTAGCAGACCATCACTTCTTTTTTTCCTGCCCTTGGCAGACTGTCGATTGCTTGGCTAATTTTACCACGGGCTGCTGACTGCCCAGAATGTGGTTCTGGGTGACTCTGCCCAACCCAAATCTGAAGCATAACATTAAATATGAAGTAAAAGAAAAGCTAGTCTTTTTTCCCATTGGCTGGACATCCACTTTAAGCCTACATTACTTATATATTGCGGCTCTTTTCAATCTTTCCATTAATCCTTTTTCATTCCATTACGCTTCCTCTTGTGTACAGATCACTACTCAGCAGTCTCCTCATTATCAGCACAGGCAGGACAAGGGTACATTTTTTCTGCGTGAATTTGAGGAACGGTCCCAAATTAAAATCTGTAGTATTTTTGCTGTAAATCTGCACTAACTGTTGTGGATTGTGGTACGGATTTTATCACCAATTTTTTCACATTGACTTCAATTGGAGAAGGCAAAATTGGAACTTAAATCCGCAGGAAAGGTTTATCTATAAATTTTAGTGTACTTCTATTGAAGTGAAGGTAGGGAAAACAACAATTGGTGGATTTTGTAAGTGTGGATTTTATTCTGCAGAAAAGCTGCAGTGGAGCTGCCCTGAGTGACCATATCTTTACAATAACGGGTAAAACCTCTGATACAAAGCTGATGGCAGATAACACAGATTATCATCACTGACACAGGCGATGGTCACAGTCCCACTCCTCTTCCCTGCACTGGCCATAGAGCCCGTCCACAGCACTCCACCACAGTGATCAGTGAGCCATCTCTAGGCTACAGATTTTTATAGCCTATGTGGATGCTGTAAGAGTACGATTATATAAATTGGGTCTGCAACAGGATTCCTGCAGTATACAATCCGTGTGTGGGAAATCCACTGCAAACAAAACCCATATTAAGGAATGTTCACACGGCGTTCTTGGATCCGGTTTTTAGATGCGTGTTTGGATCCATGTTTCGGACCCTAAACGGACCCAAACACATATCGAACAATGTGCAGTGTGATTTGCATTGCTGTCAATGTAAAACACGCATCGGAGTTCAGACGATACGCGTTTACTTGCGTCTTTCAGATCCATTAAAAGAATTGTCATGTCAATTGTTGATCCATTTGACGCAGCAGACGCCCTATTTAAAACTATAGGGTGCATTCCTACTGCAGCCAAGACGCATCCAAACACGCACCTTTGTAGTGGATGCGATTTACGCAGCGCTTTTGGATGCATTTTTTGGATCCAACAATACTTGTATAGTCCAAAACAGCATACAATCACTTTTTCAAAAATTATTCCATATTACTATTCAAACGTGACAGATTTATATACAAACATACTTGCGAATCGTCGCATAGTCTTCATTTAAGCATATCCAACATGAACAACTTCTTGTTGAAGTAATATCTTCACATATCTGTACACTGTGTTGGAAAGTACAAATATTGTTGGCTTAGGGGTAAAGAGGAGCCCAGTATACACAGTGCCCATTAAAGGGGTTTTGCCACAATCTAATGTTGATGTGGGATCCTCCAAAATGGGTAATCACTTTTCTAAATATATGTGATTAAAAAAAAAGTGAAGCCTCTGAGAGCTGCAGCCTGACTTAGATGCACTTAGTTTCCTGACTGTTTACATTGGCCATGACCAGGAGCTGATATGGCAAGCTCCTGGCCGCACTTGCATTGTTTGCACTTCTTATCTGTTGGCAGGACACAAGAACAAGCTTTGAAGGGAGGGGGAGAAAAAAAAGCAGCGTTACTGGGCATCTGCACTAGCTTTGTTTCTGTATTAGAGCCTGTCTGCTGTATAGATAATCCGCTGGTTGTAATGTAATTATCTGAGTAAACATGCAGATGCTCCCTGCTCAGCCCTCCTCTCCCTCACCCCCTGTCTGTAGTCAGTGATGCTTGGAGCTTATCTTTTCTCCGCAGCAGATAAGAGAAAGAAAACAAAACCCTTATAGCTTGTGCACAATACAGTTTAACTCTGTGGTTTAACCAAACATGTTTGCTCAACTACAGAAACGGAGTTTCAGCCTCCAGAGCGTGCATGGGAGATGGAGTGATGACATCACAGAGGAGGTACTTGTTTTTTTAAACACAAAAACAAAACGCCCCCTTTTTTTCAAGGCGCAAGAGGGGAGTATCAGCCTGTTAGGTGAGGAAATCACTTCTTGGCAAAACCCTTTAATCACTCCAAACAGCAAGACTACCAATAGAGTGTTTTACGCGGTTTTTGGATCCAACACGCCATGTGAACATACCCTTATTTATTTTAGAGTGCCATTAGTTTCAAAATGCTGTATGTTAAAGGGGGCAGTACATACATATTTCAAACAAGTACAACGGCGATGATAAATGACTAACAACTAGTACAGATGGAGAGAGATGCCTACCCGTGAAGCTTTATAATCCACAAGGAAGGAGGAAAGAGTCAGAAGAGACGAGGCAGACATATTTGTGGGGTGTTGTAGGGGCACCAGGGTTATAGGCTATCCTGAAGAGATGGGTTTTCAGGTTGCTTTTGAAGCTCATGAAAGTGGGGGAGAGTCTAATGTGTTAGGGGAGTGAGTTCCAGAGTATGGGGGAAGCACAGGAGAAGTCTTTGAGACTATAGAAACCTGTAATATATAGGGGGCTCACTGAACATACCCTAAAGCAGATCTCTCAAATGCTATAAATGCAAGATGGCTGCCCCCATAGTTATATGCAGAGAACAGAATACATTTATCAAACAAATTAGTGTTTCTGTATCTGGTTCTAATAAGAAACCTCATTTCCGTTGAAACAATAGTAATATGGCATTAGCAAGAAAAACAAGAGCAGGATTATGAAAAGAAACCCATGAAAGGAGCGGGATCTGCGAGGAACGTATAACACAGTTAGCAAACAGATTAAAGGGTATAGTACTGAGCTAAATGAGTCACACTGATCTGGAAAGGCCTAATTTATGGGGTCATTTAAGGACACAATGTCAAGAGTAGAATCCATTTAGATGTAGGCTTTAGAGGTTTAGTTAATTATTTGGGATATTAGTTGGCGCAGTCCAGCTCACATTCCAGGACATTTGCATTAACAGGTACACAATATCTTTGTGAAGACCTTCGGCTGCTTGCATATAATCCGATCACCTGCTGGAGGTATGGATTGTGTTTCTATTAAGTGAATTAAAGAAGAACTCCAGGCATCCCAATACTGTGACTTATTTGGCTCAATCTACGTGAAGTAATTACCTGATGCTCTTGTTCCACGTAGGTTTAGCTTAGTCGTAATTCCTAATTATTCAGTCCTTCCTGTTACAGACGTGAGCTGCCACTATACAGCAACTAATCTGAGCTGCATTGTAAAGCATAGGAGATGCAGAATAGTGATGAGGCAGGAAAAATAGTGTCGCCAAGGAACCCAAAATAAATCTTTGCAATATCAGACTACAAGGAAGTGACAGGTCAGTCATCTGAGCTCAACTCAATTGAGCATGTATTTCACTTTTTACAGACTAAACTTCAGACATAAAGGCCACAAACAGCAACTGAAAACCCCGACAGAGCATTAAAGGAGTTGTCTCACGACTGGATTTCATCCTATTCCTTCTTCTCGGTGCTGCCTCCTAAGAAAGCTGGAAGTTTTGATAATACATGCGGCGGGAGTAATGGCCTTCCTCGAGTCCTCTACCCCCCTCCCTTCAGTCTACATGATGTCATGCTGCTGCGTCTCGCTCCCGATGCTAAAACAGCCCATTGGGAAGGGAGACATCTCAGATCACACAGAGTTCTCTTTCCCCAGCATGCTGACCATTCAATAGCATCCACCGTGTACACGAGCACATATTTCTCTCCCATACATTACCACAGCGACAGCACGCAGGCAGGCGATTACCAGGCCTGGGGTTCCCAGCACAGGGAAGTTGGGCCAGAGGGAAGCGATTCAAAATAATCTCTGATGTGCGGCTCTAGATGCTGGGTGGGCAGCCTGATGCCCTCTTTTCCTGGAGTATCTCACTGCCTATGTCTGCTCTGTCGGTCTTGCTTAATATTCTATTCACTGACTGTTTACTATCTTCTGCTGGAAATCATTCACTTCAGCAAGTGAAGCAGGTTCTAGGTAAACAGGAGAGATGCATGCTAATTCAGACAGGACATCAGGGCTGAATGGACATGGGCAGGAAAATAGTTAACAGCAAGTGAATATATTAGAGCCGAGAGGACACAGATAGGTAGCAGGGGAGTAAGACAGGGCTGCTAGTCTGCCTGCCTCTAAATCACTGCTTGTGCAGTAGGCAGAGCGAGGACAGAGAATTTGAGAGAGGGACCGACTTATTTTTATAATTCAAGATTTTTATAAAATATTTTTATTCCCCCTGTTGTTGTAGGCCCCCCCCCCCCCCCTCCCCCCCCCCTCCCACCCCCCCCCCCCATACGCAATTGTAAACACGCTATACATAGCTAAGATAGATATTTGATAGGCTAGCTTCAATTATCTTTTGGCACCAGATTCACCATACCAGAGGGATTTAATATAAAAGCGTTGTTTTTGTGCCAGTGGTGAGCAAAAGAATAAAACCATCTTTTTATACGCCTAAAAAAGACCCAATTTTTCCTGTAGCTCATAATTCACAAAGGGCGACGAGGTGTGAAATTACATTTATTATACTCTTTGGTAGTGTTAGCGTAATAACCACGCAATTGAGAACACTGCTACAAAGACTAAGATAGTTCTGCTAGCCTCAGATATCTTTGCGCAATTTACATACAGGGGATAATTAAGAACTGTTGTTCTTGCTTGCTGTTGTGACTCCAAGAACCGGTTTTTTTCACGCCCAAAAATTACCAGAATTAAGAATCTCCTGTTAGCTAAAATTCACAAGCGAGAGGTTTAAGGAAGATAACAATTTTTTCTCTTGGTTGTGTAAGCGATTGAAAATCAACGCAATTGTAAACACATACCCCAAAGCTAGGTAAGTTATCCTGCTGCTCTAGATTCTTTGCGGCAAATTTACAATCATCCCATGGGTTAATTAAGTGTTGTTCAGGCGATGCTCAAGTTGTTTATTGACTCCACAGAAAAACCAGTCTTTTTAACCGCCCAAAATAATAGACCAATTTTCCTGTATAGACAATAAAATATCACAAGCGAATGGTTTATTTACCAAATTTTTAACATCTGGTTGTGTAGGGTTAGGATAAATACGCATTGTAGACACGTACGAATAGCTTAGTGTTTTAGTTTGATGGGTGCCCGCTCAATTCTTTATGACACAATTCACATTCTCTCCAAGGGGTTAATTAAAAGGCCGGTGGTTTTTGTATTGTGTGGTGGCAATAAAAATAATGAAACATCCATTTCTTTTTTTCCACCGCCAAAAAATTACAATTTTTTCCTGGTAGCATATTAACATAAGGCGGAAGGGTTAAATTACCAATTTTTTTCTCTTGTTGTGTAAAGCTGGGGTAGGGAATAAACCAGGCAATTGTAAAACCCACGCTAACCAAATAAAAGGTTAGTTTAGGTTTTTCCTGCGCTGCTCATCTTTTGCGACAATTTATACATCCAGGGGTTTAATTCATAGCGTTTGTTCTTTGCTGACATAGTTGTGGACTCAGAAAAAACCGTTTCTTTTTTTCTACTCAGCCAAAAATTATACCAAATTTATCCGTAAGGCATAATTGCAACAAGCGAGAGGGTTAATTACAATTTTTTCTTCTTGTTACTGTAGAGTAGAAAGAACACTGACCAATTTGTGAGCCCACGGTTGACCAAAAGCTAAGTAGTGATCTGCTCTCAATTCGTTGCCGCTAATTTTACATCTCTAGGGGTAGAATATAATCGTTTAGATTCTATTTGCCTGCATGTTGTGCCACTCATATGGAACCGTATACTTTTTTTCCACCGCCATAGACCGATTCATGTGAGACATAGTTAATATTCTTAGCCTGTTGCATCTCGCCCCCGCACGTTACTGCCTACCGCTGTTCGAATTAAGCATGGGCACATGAGTATCAGAACTATGATAGCGAATGTAGTTTTTTCATCAATGCTTTAGGTCTTGGGTGATCGTGATAGAGACTCACAGACAACACAACAGCCCTCCAAGGTAGCTGCTATAAAGCAAAGTTATCTAGAAACCAGAGAGTCAATCAAAGCGAGATTAGTGATGGTGGTTTTTCATTGGACTGGAGCTCGCAGATGTACGCAATCTCTTGTCTATGCGTCAATTAGTTCATCGCAGGGAGAGTCTTTGTAATTAAAAGTCTCGTGAGTGTTATGTTATCAAGATCTTTGTGTGTTGAGATAGTATCTGCGGCCACTCAGCCTCATTGAACCGTCAGTGGTCTGTTCGTCGTCATTTCTCAAAATTAAGACAAATATATGTCCTATGTAATTTCAGGATGAAGCATGTAATGTCACAGAAAAATAGACATGACGAAGGATAATTAGACTCGCTCATTTTGCTCTTGTCTGACTTGTTTGCTGGTGTCATGGTATGGTAAGAACGAGTGACTATTAGCAGAGTCAATTGAGCTCTTAATAAAGTCCGTAATGTCAGATCTGACATCGACCAGGATTGTGATTATACGTAGATTATAATCTAATAGACCTTGCTCAATGAACTTATATTCTCTCTAAACGCTCAACCATTGTAAAGGTGAGCTCAATACTGGGTCCGTCCGTGTGTCCCCCAGATGAGGGTGGCGGATATAGAGACCCCCCACGCCACGTGGGACGGGACCAGACGCACTGCGGGTGGTGGGGCACACCCCCCCCCCCCCTCCACACACTCCGCTGAAATCGGCGGGGGACGAAGGTGTACACAGGTCGGTCACTTGGGAAAACCTGAGGAGATCCTCAGAAGGTGATAAAATCATTGTAGTTCTTAACAAAAAAAGATGAACAAAGCAATATATTTGAAAACGTCTTCATTTAGTTTTACCTACATTTTGAAACCTAATCTTTGCAGTGAGAAAAACCCTTTAAAAAGGAGGAAACACAGCGCCTGGTGATGTCCATGAGTCAAGGCCTCAGGCCGTCATTGCCAACAAAGGGTTTTCTACCAAGTATTAGAACTTAACATTTTATTTACAATTATTTAATTTGTCTAATTACTTTTGGTCCCTTTATAAATAGGGTGGCCCATATTAAAGAGCTGAAATTCCTAAACCCTTCATCCAGTTGTAATGTGGATCCCCTCAAATGAAAGCTGAAAGCCCGGACTTTATGTCCATTATATCGCTATAACATGAATATGTTTCAAGAAACAAAAAACAAAATTTGTGTCAGTGTCCAAATATATATGGACCTAACTGTATATGAGAACATATAGGGTTATATGATAGAGAAGAGAAGCAGAGCTCTGTGATATATAGGGTTATATGATAGTGGAGAGAAACAGCTCTGTGATTTATAGGGTTATAAGATAGAGAAGAGAAGCAGAGCTCTGTGATATATAGGGTTATATGATAGTGGAGATTAACAGCTCTGTGATTTATAGGGTTATATGATAGAGGGAGAGAAGCTGAGCTCTGTGATATATATGGTTATATGATAGAGGAGAGGAGCTGAGCTCTGATATATAGGGTTATATGAGAGGGAGAGAAGCTGAGCTCCGTGTTATTTTGGGTTATATGTTGAGAGAGAACCTGACCTCTGTGATATATAGGGTTATATGATAGACGGAGAGAAGCTGAGCTCTGTGATTTATAGGTTTATATGATAGTGGAGAGAAGCTGAGCTCTGTGATTTATAGGTTTATATGTTAGAGGAGAGAAGCTGAGCTCTGTGATTTATAGGGTATATGATAGAGGGAGAGAAGCTGAGCTCTGTGATATATAGGGTTATATGATAGAGGGAGAGATGCTGAGCTCTGTGATAGATAGGGTTATATGTTAGAGGAGAGGATGCTGAGCTCTGTGATTTAGAGGGTTATATGATAGAGGAGAGAGATGAGACTCTGTGATTTTTAGGGTGATTTGATAGAGGAGAGGGCTGAGTCTGTGATATATAGGTTCTTTATGATAGAGGAGAGATGCTGAGCTCTGTGATATATTGGGTTTTATGATAGAGGAGTGGAGCTGAGCATCTGTGATTATATAGGGTTATATGATTTGGAGCAGGAGTACAAAACAGAGAAAAATATGATGGTGGAAGTCCTGCTTACCCTGCCCACATACAGCGATCGACCGCTTTCCCTGTATCATTGTGTGTACAGAATAAACTGTATATTTGCAGGGTGAGTCCCAGTGTCTCTTAGTCTGTGGGTTCTCTGCTTTTTACTCAAAAATCCTGCTCCAAATCATCTAAACATGTATATCACAAAGCTCGGTTTCCCTCTATCTCAGATAGGGCAGCACAAGTCACCTCATAGCTTCACGTTAAGGGTCAGATAATAATATTTGCTTGTTGTTTATTACCTGGAGAGGGCAAGACCGCATAGAGGCTGCAGACACAAAACGGTAGACTATTCGTAACCAAAACCATTCACACAGCTGCTTTATTTTTAACACTTGGGGCCTCATGTATGAAAATGGTCTGGGTCTAAGACTTTATTTGTTGCCCATAGCAACCAATCACAGTTCCCTTTTTATTTCATAGTACTCTTAAAAAATGAACGGGGAGCTCTGACTGGTTACTATGGGCAACAAAGAAAGTCTTAGACCAGGTCAGTTTTCGTACATGTCCCCATAGATGTATTGGAGCACTTGAGACCAAATATCTAAAACGCACATAGGTGTTTCATTTCAATAAGCTTTACTTATAATGAACCCCTATGACAACTTAAATTTATTAACATCCAAATAAACAAACATACATTTAATAATTAACAAATTCAATTTTTTATAATACATTAAAAACTTATTACTCTCTTATACTTAAATACACTTACTACAAACCTCTTTACCACATACATACTACAATCACATCTCCTATTTTCAAAAATTCCAAACTCCATTACTTTCCCATAACCATAAACAACACAACCCTATCCAAATAAAAATCCCTCAAAACCCACCCTCCCGCCTTCCTGCACTTTTTTTGTTCGCAACCTACTACATATATACTATCTCACCACATCTGAACGAATATTCCACTATGAATATACTGTATACTTCTAATAAAACTGTCCTCCCACAATCCCATCACCTCCCAAAAAATTCTCACTGTGTCTTCGGTAGAACCAAATAACCTACAGTCTCCTACACTACTATCACATCAGTAAACCACCTACATCACTATTCCGTAATTACCATCACATCCCTACACCCCCCTAATACCTCTCTATTAGACCCTCCATATTCACAGAATTCTCTTAACACAAAATATCATCACAACTGTCACCACACAAAAACAGATAATTTCCTACAATCCAACTCCCTATTGACCACTAACCTAGTTACATAATAAATCAATGTATATCATTACCATATCAACCGCCGTACTCTCACCCTCACTAAAAAACTTGCTCCAACCCTCCCATCCATACACCATCTACATACACACTATCACACCTTAAAAAAATAAACTATAACAAAATCACAACAACCAAAATTATCTTTTGAAAAAATTAAAAAACGTTCTCTTCCCACTCTCCTTCACCAAGAATTTTTAAAAACGTATAAACCCTAGACTCTCCCTCACCCTATAATATCTTGTCATGTGTTTCAGACAAAGTAGCAAGCGGTGCAGGACATCACTAATGCTTTAATTTTGCAAAATAAATACAATTCTTCCACACACCTCAGCATAAGATAATAATACCTGTTGAGGCTACTTATTTTTTAAGAAGAACACCTGTGTCCTCGAATGTGTCATCGTTGACACATTATCAATTGTATAACAAGACCCCCCCCCACCCCTCCCTCCAAGAGATAGATAAAAACTCACACCGATTGTGTGTGTGTAGGTAATCAGGTAGGATGTTTAGGTCATATCGTATGTCGATCAAGCGAAGGAGGATGAATTGCACGTTCTTCTCGGTAATTGATATATAGGGTTATTTATAGATGGCAGAGTGAGGATGAGCTACTATGTAGAAACTATAGCGAAGTTGTATAGACTAGCTCCAGATGGATCGGAGTAAGTTCATGATGCGTCTGCTCTAATATACTAGGGTTATTTGATAATGATGCTGAGTAGATTATGCTATTGTCGCGCAGCGAGACATCCAGCGGTTATGTAAGCGTATGTTTTTGAGCTGTGGATGACAACCTCAAGTAGCACTACTGTATTGGGCGTGTCGCTAAAGTAAAATGAGATTAATTTTCGTCTGTGTGTTGTAATTCCACGAGGAGAGGGTAGTAAGTATGTACTGAAGTTCTGTGATTCTCTATGTATAAGTGTTATATGATAGAGCGTGAGAAAACGAGCCATACTGTTGCATGTCTACGCTGACAAGAGTCATAGTAAGTGTAGTCGCTGTTACTGACTCGAATTATGAGTGGAGTAGCGAGCTGAGCTCTGTGCTCTATAAGGGTTATATGATAGAGGAGAAAAGCTCTCTCGCTCTGTTATATATTAGTGTTATATGACAGAAGAGGAGAAGCTGAGCTTGGGATATATAAGGTTATTGAGAGAGGCGCCTTAGCTTTGTGTATATAGGTTATATGTATAGAGGAGAGAAGCTGAGCTCTGTGATTATATTGGGTTTATATTGATAGAGGAGAGAAGCTGAGCTCATGATATATAGGGTTATATGAAGAGGAGAGAAATGAGCTCTGTGCTATATAGAGGTTATTATGATAGAGAGGAGTTGGTAGCTCTGTGATATATAGGGTTATATGATAGATAAAAAGGAGGAAGCTGAGCATTGATACTAGGGTTATATGATAGAGAGAGAAATGAGCTCTGTGATATATAGGGTCTATATGATAGAGGAGAGCTAAGCTCTGTGATATATGTGTTATATGATAGAGGAGAGGAAGCTAAAGCTCGTGATATATAGGGTTATACAATAGAAGCGATGATCAGATCTCAGATATAACAATTTAACCAAAAATCTATTATCTACTCCTCATCCTTATACGAAAATTGTTTAATATCACTCATTGCAGTACCCACTACCCCTACTTACCATCACAACCACCCATTAAAATAAAAAAAAATTTTAACACTTTCCACTCCCTTCTAAACCACATCCTCCAAACCATTTTATACACCACCCACTATACCACAACAATACCTACCATAAAACGAAACCAATCATACAAACATTTTCTATAAAAATTCACACAATTCTCCCTATCCTCTCACATTTACCCCCCTCACATACTCAAACTTCCCTCTATATCTACACCTCTCTCCACACCCTTACTACTAAACTTCATCTCCTATCATCTCAACCCTCTTTTCACACACTTCCACTTACTTCCCATAACCATTCCCAAACCATCCCTATCCCTCACCTAAACAATCACTCACCAATATCCAACCCCATCGCCTCCTCCCACTCCCTCCACAATACTATCTTCCATACCAAACCCAACCTCACATATCACCATAATAATGTCACCAAACCACCAGACCCTCTTGATAGTACACCAATACCACTCCCCACTACACCCCACCCCATCACAATTACAAAACATTTACTTTCAATTTCCATATGATGAGATTTTTTTTTATCTTTTTTTCACACCACCCCAACTTACTGTTTGTTATTCCCATACACCGCAGCGCACCACATAAACCTTCCATCTTCTCCCACCCACTCACTTAATTCCGTTTGTGTCTAACTATACACTCTACAATATGAAATCTACACATACAACTTTCTAAACTTCTCTATCGACCCACACAATCCAAGCCATATCACGCCATCCTTTACTCAATACTTCGCCACAAACAATAAACACACAACACCTATCACTCCAGAATAGTACTAACCTATATTCCCATATGTAACCCACCCCTGATCCATATATTCAAGACCACACTTCAATCCATGACTCCCACAGAATACACCCTCATCACGTGTTGACATCCAATCATCAATAGTTATCTGGATACACATAATGTTACCACACAAACATACAAACCTCCCACACCACATGCATACAATCAACCCTAAAGTCATGTGTACTGCACCCACATCTTCTACACATGTCTCTGTCCTAAGTAACCAATCCCTACCTTCATACACAATTTCCTTCTCTTATCTCTCTCTCACCCACATAAGACTTTGTCGCTAGAACGACCTTCTAAATCTATACAACACACCCAACCAAACTCACTCCCCCCCTCCCCCCTCGCACTCCATCTCCTCCTCATACCACTAAACATAACTACCACTTTACAAGACATCTCATGTCACTCTCACTTCACACTCTTCAATAACTAGAAAATCATAATGCTCTAGATACTACATCTTAGCTCATTTCCTCACCTACATTGATGAGACCACACTCACTGACTCCAATAAACAGACTCGCAGAGTAGCACATGTATACGCATCTACGAATAGTAAAGACACCAGACATATATTAAGACTACCCAATATGCCCCCCTGTCCTACTCTAATACTCCGTGACAATATGACCACACCTAACCACTACTTCTAGAAAACTGAGACGTAGCTGCAACAATTACAGAATGTCGCGTGAGTTTTTCTCAGCTTTACAAATTCAGTGCTACTGAGTGATCGTTCTCTACCCACACTCACACAAGACTGGGAGTAAACAACCATCCTTTTTATCAAAACCCCCCAACCCATAACCATCAATACCTCCCCCCACTCAACCCATACCCCCCTATATTCAATCCCACTCCACCGCCCACTAATAACAACTCTCCACTCTATCAAATCACTACCATCTATCATCATACTAACTCTCTTCTCACACCCACACAACATCAACCAACCATATACTTATCTCACCCCCACCCCAATACATTACAACCAAAACAGTATTTCCTTACATATACCCCCAATCACCTACCCCCACACTCCCACCCCCAACCATAACAAATTACAAATACCTAATATAACCCCCCAAAACTTCCCCAGTCCCCCCCCCCTCCCCTCACACCAAACACTGTAAACCTCCCTTCTCCACCAACTTACCGTCCAACCTATACCTAAGACTCAGAGACCCCATCCCAATACTCTACATGTCCCCATTATCTGTACACCACAATTCTATAAAACTAGTCGCCCCTGTACCCCTACCTCCCCATCACTTCCAATATTGCACAACCAGACTAAATATCCAATCAATCACCCTTTATCAACCCTATACAAAAAAATATCCTATCCACCATCAACATCTATTCAATACTTCCCACATGCCACCGTATCCACCTCACCCCCCTGTCCTGTTATAGTCAATCCACTATACCAAACCTATCTCATTCTATCCACCACCAAGAATCCCACATACCAAAATACTCAATACTCCTACCATCTCCCCCTTTCCCCTATCACTCATATAGTAACCCACCCCCCCCCCCCCCTTCCCCCCCCCCCCCCCCACCCCCCCCCCCCCCCCCCCCCCCCCCCTCCTCTCACCCCCGCGCCCCCCACTACATATATAGAAATAAACTTATACCCCCTCTCTCCCCTACCCTCCCTCCCCCCCCCCTTCCCCCCCCCTACCACCAATCCCACTGTGTTACTCCTCTCCTCTAATTACGCCCTATCCCATACCTTCCAATCATACGTCTCACACATACCCACCTCCGCTGTCCAACTCCCTTAACTGTCTCATTAACAATTCCCCCTCTATCTACTACATCCTTCGCTCCCCCCTTAACCCTATCCCCCTCTATAACAATCTGTTACACTGCACCACACCCCCACATCCCCCCCACTAATATCCTATACACTATATCTCACCACCACCCACCTTATCACTATACCACCCACACTAATCATCCACTCACTCATGCCTCCCCCCCCCCCCCCCCCCTCACTCTCACTCTTTGTAACTCATAGTATAGTCAATTACCCCCCCCCCCCCACACCCACAAAAAAAAAAAACCAACTATACTCGCCCCCCCCGCCCCCCCCCCCCCCCCTCCCCACCCCCCCCCTCCACCCACATACTACGGCCCTACTGACCATGTACCTCTACCCCCCCCCCTACATACTCACCGTATCCCACATAGACACTTAACCCACTACTCAATCTCTATCCAAATAACACCCATCCTAATCACCCCTACATCAGTTGACACTCCCTCGTGTGTCCCCTACACAAACCCAATCCAGTCTTCTCAAATGTCCCCCCCACCCCACCCATCATCCCTGCACACCCCTTAATCACAATAGTAGCACCCCACACCTAAATCCTCAAAAACTAACCTCCCCTCCACTCCACAACACAAGAACGTACCCCATTGTCAACGTCCCAGTCCTCTATATGTTTCTCCCACCATATTCTCCTCATACTCCACAGCCATGTACCTTCCCCCCCACCCAGCTCGCACATACTAGTCCACCATTAACACACTATACTTACATATTGACACACATCTACTACCCCACCCACCTCGTGCTACTCATAAACTACATCCATAACAACACTCTACCATACCCCCCTTGCTATATCATGTCCAACCAACATCTAACATCATTCAATCATATCACGCGCCACTAGATTACCCAACCAAACAATTACCTATCATACTCCCCCACAGTCCACCCCTTAAAGTACATCCCTCTACACCATCACGACCGCCCCCCACGTTAATCTAAAAATAACCAACCCCCAATCTCCCACCACCTCTCCCCCCCCCCCCAACGTCCCACCATTCCATCACTACACATAACCGATCTCTCTATCAACATCCCACTTCCTGTCAAACTCTATTCATACATGCACTAAGACATTCCGCACAACACACCATTGTACATACAACTCACCCCCCCGCTCACCCACCACCCCCCTACTCTCAATGTAGATTGCCAGTTCAACACCCACAATTCATCTCAAACAACACTCACACACCATAATCCTCACCCAATGCAAGAACCCCGATAGAGTATCCGTCAATACAATTCACACATGTAAGCAATGTAAGGAACGACATTCAAGTCCGAACCCATAGGACTCCAACACCACCTCCTCAACCTCTATCCATGAAGAAAAGACTCCACGACTAAACCCGAATCACGTCTCTGAGATATACACACAACAGCAATTTTAAGACTGACGGCATTACTGTGAATTCAAATTTAAAACCCGTCGTGTTGGGGGAAAATGAATATATTGCTCCGATCTTCTATCAGTATCCCTCCATTCTTTACCTCATTATTTATCCTTTCTAAAAACCCTATCCAGTCACTGAAGAACTGAACACCCAACGCTCCGACACTCATGCCCCACACCAAAACCTAAATCCATCACCAACTTCTTCCATTCATGTATCCTTAGACTGTCACAAGTCTACTTTTGCATGAGCTGTGAGCAAAAGTACTGTATTGTCTAGGAGGCAGATAGAGAATATGAGTAGCGAAACATCCCCACCCCCTCACCACCCACCCCACCCGCCCCCGCGCTCGCGCTCATATTCTTAGTATCGGACTTCGATTGTAATCAATGTGTGGAGCCGTGGGATTAGTGTCAATGTTCATCTGTCGTCTAGCAATTGCGACTAAGTACGATGATAAGACAGTATGTCTCATGTAGAGTGTATCGCTCACTGTCTTCTCTTTAGCTCTTTCGTAGATATTATGTTCTGTGACTATAGGATAACATTGTATGTTTTGGCCCACAGGTGAGGAATAAGAGCATGGTTCGGATGCACGCTCTTTAGCTATTTCAAGTTTCTAGCTGCCGAGCAGTGAATAGTAAACTATTAACTCGTTCTGTAGTACTTAACGCCTGCGACTGGTTGGTATTTATCATGGAATCATGCTCGACTCGAACGTCGCAGTTCATGCCTCGCACATCTCACTAACTCATCTCTGAGACTTTGATGATGGGGCAGCTGGCAAAAACATAATAGTTACACTCTGCACAGTCAGGACGGTAGTCACTAGTTAACTACACCGCTACCACCATATCCAGCGCGCACCCAATCCCTCTCCCATGTATTCATCACCCACCCCTCGCCCGCTGCACTGAATGGCATGCCCTTATTCTACAATACAGAAGAAGAGCAATTGTAATTCGTGTTCGTCGTGCGCGCTGTTAAGAGCTCCTGTGCATGTAAAAAGACACATAGAAGGGAGAAGATCTGTGCTGCTATAGCGATGAGCTCATATAGGAATGACTGGATCTTCGGACTAGTCCCACAACAGCGTCCAAACTCTAGAGCTAGAACTCTGAGCGCAGTGAGATTAGATCATCTTACGTGCTCGTACTGCGTTATCATAGAAGAAGCTGTCGTAGATGAATGCAGGGCGTGAGAATGCGCTAAAATATGGTAACATACGAGCAGTCAATGTACGAGAAACTAAGCTACTATGATTTGTGTAGTAGTGCGATTGTACAACTTGAACAACACAGGTGACATGTTGGAGGAGATGTGAAATCCAGACAGAGAGGGGAGGTGTGGTCGAGGGAGAGCGCAGGGTTTAGCGATATGCAGTCTTAACACAACACCGCTGACCCGATCATAATAAATTGTAATTAGTGCATTTTACGAACATATCACACGTGACAATCGGGATGCTGACTGAGCGAGAATGTAGTGCAATTGTATAGGGGCGGGGTTGTAACTAAAGGATAATGAGAAAGATGTAGTTCTAATCCCCATGTACAGGTTAATTAGGATTGTAACCTTTGCAGACGTCTAGCGAATCGAGGAGAAGAAAGCGTCTACTGCAGAGGACTTTGCTCAGTCGTCTCAACCCGGGACAATGGAGACTATGACCTAAACGCAGCCCCCTCCCCCCGCTATCACAAATGAAGAATGATGAGCATCGCCTTTTGTGGAGGAACTTCCTTCCATGAAGCATGTGACACTCTACATAGCAATATCCCTGATATCAGTCCATAATGGTATTAGTACACGCAATCAGATGAAGTAGGGTTTCTGCACAGCTATACAGCTACACAATCATGAGAAAAATTTGTAATTCACCTTCAGTCTGTGAATTATGCTACAGCCGCAAAACTAGTCATTTTTTTGGCGGTGAAAAAGATGGTTTTTTTTTTGTCACACTGCACAAAAAAAGGCAAACGCTGTTTAGCTGTAAGGTAAGCGCCTGACTTCTGATGATGTGCTCAATTGTAGCACAGTTTTTATAGTAGAACTAGACTTAGACGCCAATCTTGTTTGTGTTGCAGCCGCTAGCGATCAAAACATTATGTTTGAGGAGTATGTCGTCTATATGTACCTGATGTATTGTCGAATGAATGTCGTCTTCGGATCTGTGTGAGAGATAGTTTTGCGTTCACATCGCTGAAGTATCCCTACGCCCCAGAAAGTCACAGAATATCAATGTAAATTGAACACTTCTAGACTCTCGTAGGGAATATTGTGTAGATGAACTATGCTAACATGGCTAGATAAGTACTTGGTTCGAGTGATTTTTGATAGATACGGAGAGAGATGGAAGACTGAGAAGCTGTGCCGGTAGTTCAAATAGGCTGATATCTGCAGCCAGCCACAAGACGGACTTATGCTCGAAATAGAGTGAAAATCTCACAGTTACGCTCAACACTTCGGGTTTTACTATACCAATCCCCCCCGCGAACAAAGGCAACCTCTGGAACTGTGTCTCGTTCATCGCGCAAGAGGAACTGATGTGTCAGGTCTATAGATTGGTGTTTGTCATCTCCTTAATTCCAAACTCACCACCCCCTCCCCACCCCACCACTATGTATAATATGGTAGATGATTTGTACCCCCCAGTCAGTCGCTGCCCCCCCATCATGCTCGACTTAGTCTTGTGTAAACATGCCGTAGAAGTGAATGACAAGGAACGGCGGACATCAAGCGACTGCCGTTCTTGCTCAATTTACTGGCACACGTACGCTACCTCAAGCGAAACCGCCATGCTGGCAGCAGCGAGACGAATAGAATAATTGTGGGTATCATTAATCCTTCTGCTTGTGAATTAATGCTAACAGATCACAGTTGGTGGTATTGTGTATATCCTGTTGCTTTTATGAAGAGCTATATAGGCCATCCCCAGAAAGAAAGCTGTACTCATATCAAACGTATCACAGACAAAGACCAGTATGCATAACAGGTGTACAGGACTTCTTTGTTTTCTGCGAAAGTGGTAAAAGCAGTACTGAGGCCTTGTGGGCCTGCAGGTACAACAAGCTTGATAGGAATATAGGACTGTTATGTTATGGATCCTTTTAATATTGAGGGTGTTCCCACCATAAGACTTGCTTGCATTTGAGAAAGATTTACGTGGATGTAATGATGATTCAACGCAACACTCTCCGACCTCCAACGAGCTAGGCGCCTTGACTACAACTGCTTCCTAGAATGGATCCGCTGACGAGATAGCTCGAAATATGCGCGAGTAGGGAATGAGCTCCATTCATAACATTAGGGGGACATATGTCCACTATACAACTGCACTAGTTCTTTATTCTAACTTTGATCCTGTGTGTATGTGTGTGTAAGTAGCGTAGCCTATGTTGTACTATAATATGTCGTGAGTTTGATACGGTACTCAGCACATAGCATACACTGAGTAGAAGAGATAGAAGTATTGTATATTTATAGGAGACTTTCCGCTATGTGTAATTTAAGTGAGCTTTTGCTATGGAATTAACGAGAATGAACTCGTCATATTTAGTTATAGTGACAACGTCGTAAACGAGTTGTTTGATATCACACTGACGGTATTACTATTGGTTATAATATATTATAGTTTCGCACTTTGGACACACTATTTTTAATTGTTTCATATGGCTCCTAGTCATAAGTCTTGTGTATATGAAAATTAGATTATCAACAACACTTATGAGCATAGTCGATAGTATGACTAATTGTCGTTGTATTAGGACTTAACTCACTTTAATAAATAAATAATTATAATTTTACTTGGTATTTTTTTGTTGCCTTCTCGGATTTAAGATATGGTCTGTCGATGGTCTCCATTGAGATTGGTAACCATGAAGGCAGGGCTGTGGAGTCGGAAGCTAAAGCCCCAACTCGACTCTTCAATGTATGCCCCAATAACGCTCGATAGTGATCCATCATACAGGCGCATGTTTTTTTCTATCTTCTAGTGATAAGACTCTTACTTTAGTAAAAATGGTAACATCAGCGTTATCACTCTTATGTATACAATGATCAGACCGCTATTTCGGTCGAGAGACAGAAGCTATTGACATAGCTCAAAAGGGTAACAGTGCGTTATGAGATCTTTTTGAACTACTTGTGAAGCTAGAGTAGAAGAAAAAAAGCTGTATTTGTATCCCAAGTCCATTCAGCACCAACAATGGGAATTTATATACACCCCCTACCACATAGAGAAAAAAATTACTAATAACATGTGCTAAGCTCTATGAGACAGGGCTCTGCATTTTGGTGACAAGAGTATGAGCTATGGGCGTACAGGTACGATATCTATGAGTGGTCTCGTCCTATTGATGTTGTGTGTAGGCGTTCAGTGATAAAAGAAAGACTGTGATAAGCTTATGTCAAGCGTGATTTCCTTATTGTCACACACGCACAAACACAAAGCCATAGATTCAACTTAAGCGCTACAAATAATAATAAATTGACGATTTTGCATTTTAAGGAGCAAAACGGTAACAATGAGTTACAGGAAAGAAACAGTCAGACTAAATGCATGATGAGGTAAATACTTGCAAGATCTCAAAGTTATGTATAAGATAGGTAAGATGATGTATATAATATTAAGTAGCCTCATGTGCAAACTCGCTGTAGTGGAGCCATAAGAACATCTACTGGATTGGATGAGCATATGGGGCGAAATGTCACAAGTTCAGCAAACAGTTTTACCCATTTTGCTTGTCAGTGTAAAATTATTTGCTATATGGTGATAGACGACTTTAGAACGTACCCAAAAAATTGAAATATATATGCAAAACACTGACCTAGGAGCAAACTATCAAGAGTGGAGTTCCTGTCTGAATTTTCTTCTGAGAAATAGCATTGCTATTCCATCGATCCTGCTCGTCGACATAAGCGACTGTCACATATGATAATTAGTTAATTTCCCCAGGCTATGAGAACGGCCTCTCTACACAATACTTGGCTGTTTTGGGGGCCAAAGCGAGGGGTACCACAAGGGCTGAAACAACATCTTTTGTAGAGACATGTGTCGAGGGTATAAAGGAATTGCCTCACGCACCTAGTCGTCGATTTTATGGATCAAAGGTTGAATCATTCTACTTCTTAGAAAAGCAGGTCAAAAATTTTGCTGAAATCGGTTTGCCATGGAAGCATGATTCTTTTCACTGGGGCAGCGTTTTGCACTGACTCCGTAATTCTAGTTCAATTACCTCCTGCGTAAAGATGAGGCTGAAGATTATGGAGCAGTTGTATGCATCGTGGACCGGTCACCCAAAATCACTCTTGTCTTTGCACTGCAGTCAAGTCAGATTAAATACGAACCACTTTTAATGAGGTGTGTCCCTGGACTGACCCCTGGAAGCTCAGACTCCAAGCCCCTGGTAAAGAGGTTGGTTAGCTAGTTGTTAACATTATTTGTAGACATGAAGTAGATTCGTTAGTTACACTCAGAGAGAAGATATAACTAAGAGTAGCAGCGTTGGACGCTGTGTTCAGCTGTATCCAAAAAACAAAATGGAGAGCTGTGCACAGGCGTGACCTGCTCTCCATTCCCAGCTCACAATTTCAGGAGTTCATTCCAGAGATAGGTGGGACCTGAACTAATCAAACTCTGATGGCATAGCCTGCCGATATGCCTTCAAAGTCTATGATGGGAACAGCCTTTGTAAATTCATTATCCTGCAGATAAGCGGATCATGTCTATGTAACTTTGATCCCGATGACAATGTGATGTTGTGTATTTGTAACTCACTCAGTCAACACTTTATCCAATTTTACGGCAGATTCTGTGCTGATTTTCTTATGACATGAGGAACACTCCGTGCCTTCAGTATTTTTAGCCTTGAATAGAGCATCTAATAGTAGATAATCTGATGTCCTGGTTAGGTGGACAAAAGTCCACATTAGTTCCAACGTGTAAAAAATCGTACTAGGTCTTTACCTAGATAAGGAAAAGATCGCTCAATAGAAGCTTAAATATATATAACCACCCACCCCCCGCCCAGAAACAATGTTCACGGCTGTACATTGAAAGTTGGGGAGTTTTTCAGGTCAGGCCAAAAATATGGCAACTGCCACAATATATTTAAGAACACTTTAGTGGTTAGGTAGTTACTATGTATTAGTCTCCAATTCGTGAGATGAACTAGAGTAGTGTACATGGCCTGCTAATTATGGACACTGTAAGAAAATATAGGATACAAGTTAAATGGGTTGCTCATCAGGCTGCATCACAGATGCCATAGCCTAGCTTTTACGCCGCTATCTAGGATCCCACTTCTTGTGTCAGACGGAGGGGTTCCTTTCAGCAGTGATTTTTACGATATCAGCTGCTGTCGTGTGTGTGTCTCTAGCTCTAAGAACTGTTAGAGTGGACATTGGTAGAATGAAGGGTGTAACATAGGACTCACGACAGGAACCAACAGGAGCCAGATACTAAAAGATATAGTATTAGTGACCTTACCCTTTCGTGTTAAGTAACATTAAACAAGCTAGTGAAGAATGTATAGCTACAGGTGTGTGCTGCTAAGGGATATGTTCACTATTGGTCAATAATTGCGTGCAGTGATTCTGCGCCACGTATTTGAGTTTAAAAAATTAAAGTGTGAATGATTTAATATGGATGTAAGATAGATGTGCCTGCCAAGGATTACGTTGAATTCAGAGTCTCACGCGAGGAGAATATGGAAGTTACGTCACCCGCGTCTCTCTCCGTGGCGTACAGGCTACCAACTGTCATGTATTGCCTAGACGCTGGAGGACGAGAAGCGGACGTCACGTTGTAGATCGTGCACGCTGACGAATGCGCATAAGTGGAATAGGCCATTCCGTGCTTTTGAAAGGTGTGCATGAAGCTAGACATGTCGCACTACATTCTAAGAACACATGTGGTAGATGCAGTCGCGTACAGAACAGGACGACTCCACATATATGCTATGCTGAACATTCCATAAACAATAGACACAGTAGGGCGTAAGGTCACCAGGGTCCTATGCGGACTGTTTTCTCCGACCACTGCTAGACCACCATGTCATCCTCAATAGACAGAAGGTTGTACATGTGTCACATGAGAAGGCTGCGTCGCTTCGAGAACCTATGCGAGAAGCAGTACTGCAGGTGAACAAGCTAATGTAGAGTTTAGTAACTGCTCTAGCGCGTGCTCAAAGAAAGCAAATCGTAACCAGTAATGTATTTGGTAATAGTCTTTTATTTACCTTTGCTAACTTGTTAAAGCTAATCAATGTGGTATGGGGACAGCCATGAACCTCTTGACGGAGAAAAATATCCGTGCAAACGGACTGGACTTTATCATAAGAGATTAGCAAGGTTAGTTATATGGCTGCAACATTTTCTCCTCTTGCCGAAGAGTGTATGAGCATTTTTGGGGAACTGCTGTGAACTAGTTGTGGATTAATTCAAAATTTTACTATGGATTTTTTTTTGTTTGACTTCAATTAGAGAAAGCTAAATCAGCAGGAAAGATTTAAACTGCAGATTTTGACTTCTCCTATTGAAATTTAACGTTGAGAGATTTGCAGTAAAATTCACAATAAATCTGCCCTAGGTAAATGTACCATTAGAAGTACGAACCTTGCATGAAATAATAAATTTGCTCCAAAGAGTTGCATACCTCGTGTAAATCACTGGCCACTTTCTGCCTTTCGGTGAAATTCCCCTGATAGCCAATTTCAGCAATGTGTTTCCTGTCAGTTAGATAGACCCCCCTCCCCCCCCCCCCCCCCCCCCCCCCCCACCCCCCCCCAATCCGGACTTATCACGAGCCTTGACTGATCATTTTATAAAATCCTGTGAACTGTCGTATGAGATAACATAGAATAAAACTTCTCATATAATATAAATGGAAATGGTACAAGAAATTAACAGCAAGGACGAGACCACACAATGTGAGATTGATAGTCAGTCGACTGGATCAAACAGTCATGGATAGCTTCTGATTTGTGCTGTGTAGGTGAAGGCCAGTCACTGGTGGTCATTGGCGTTTAGAAAGCTGGGTGACACGGAAACCGAATAGTCAGTGACGCAAAATAAACACAAGCAGTAGTCTATTGAATCCCATTGAAAGACACACCGTTTCTTCCCGGTTCTCAGAAACCGGCTGCAGTGTCATGCTTCATACTGACCAAGTGCCTCTGCCACAAGCACTGTGGGCAGTCCGGGGAGTATGCCATGTGCCACCCTGCTCACACAGTGTGTTGCAATACAGGGCATAGAGATGCGACACATGAGCCATGCCCCTGCTCTTTGCATAAGAGACCAGGTCAGACATCACAGAGCCAGAGAACCACCACTGGAGAAGTAAGAATTTAGGATTGCAGTAAGCTTCAAGTCAGCCGAATGGTATAGGCTGACATGTTTCTTTAAAGGGAAAGTGTCATCAAAAAATGACTTATTGTTTAACTCGCATTTTTATGTTAAACACATTTTTTAGGAATTTTTGGTTATGTTTTTTTTTAATTTTCCATATCACTTTCAGCATTTTTTTTTTAACAATTCTTAATTCCTGCAGTTATACTGTAAAAGACGGGAAGAAACAAGCGCAATCTTGAATAGTAAAAGTATAAAATGGGGGGTTCTCAATATAGAACCGCTCACCTGATTGAGTTGTACAGATATGGTACAACTCACATAACCAACATGAATGACCCGATGGGGGATAAAGTCCACGAGCTGCCGGCCTCCTTCTTGCACGGGGAGATGGAAGTACTCCGCGGGAGAACACGTAGATAAAATAGTAAAGGAAATAGCGCTTGTAGCATAAGACTGTTCTAATAAAGACACTTGGGGCCACATGTATGAATCCCACCGGGTCGAGGCGCCTGATTTATGTCGCGGCCGGGCGGCGCTCATACATATCATGTAAAGTCCGCCGCGCCTCGCCAGCGTATGAGGCGAAGTGCGGGGACATGGGCGCTGTGCGGCGCTGCGCCCATGCTTCGCCGTCCAAGGAAGTGTCACTCAAAACATGCGGGTAAAAGTCCGCCGCGCCTCGCCAGTGTGTGGGGTGCAGTGCGGGACTTAGGCGCCATGCGGGACTGCGCCGAGAATCTGTTCCGATGCGAGACAGACTGGAGAACAGCGAGAAATCATTCCAGATGTCGGTGCGGAGTATGAAGCAAAAATCGCCTTTATAAAGGCGTTCTACATAGAGGTTTATACACCCAGTGTCTTTATTATAACAGTCTTATGCTACGAGCGCTATTTCCTTTACTATTTTATCTACGTAATTCCTGCAGTTCACTCTTTGGCCACTAGGCCTAATAATCGTCTGACACTTCCTGTTCTGTTTAGAGAGCTTTTCAGTAGTCGGCTCATTATCAGTAACAGCAGGGTCACACTGAAAGGAGACACCATTGTGTACAGATAACACAGAATCCACCAGTCACAAGAGGAGATGTCACAGCTCCCCCTCTCCCCTCCCTTTACAGTGAAAACTCTCCTATAGACGTCTATGGGACAGAATCTGTCTTAGGAAGCCTATGTGCATGAAGCTGCTGTAAAGTATCTCTCTGACTGCTGTTAAAGCAGTGCAAGCAAGAACGTCTTCCCCACAATCCTATATAGACGGCCGAATAGAGAAATCTACAATCAGGAAATAAAAACAACTGAGAGGAAAAGAATATGGATCAGGGGCTTGATTTAATAAGTAGAAAAAAAAAATTGGCGACAGATTCCCTTTAAAACTTCAAACCCATAGTATTAGGTAAAGCAGGACACAACTTGCATATATTAGCCTTGACAGCTTTTTAACACACACTACCTGCTGAAAAGTCATCTTGCAGATTGAATCAAGCTTAATACATGCAATGTGTTAAATACGTTAGATTTTTAGGAAGAGGTCACATATGGTGTTTAATAGTGTAAAAAGGTAAAACAAGCAGAGAATGAAAGCTTGACAGAGGGAGAGCTCCACAGTACACCCGAAAGGATAGACAGATAGGAGTGGGGAGCTCAGATACACGGAAGAGAGACTGGGTCTTACCAAGGTCAGCTCTTCATTCTGCCTTACTGCTTCAGAATATGAATCATCAAGTTTTTTCTGCAATTCAGTCAACAGATCTTTCAGCTGAAACAAAGTTCAGAATTTTTAAAGCAGCCGTGCAACCACAAGGTCACCTGGTGTGAGGAGTTGTGGATTTATAGGGGTTGTTCATGACTGGACATGGCTGCTTTCTTCCAAAAATGGTGCCAACCCTGACCCTGTTGCATGTGGTATTTAAGCTCATTCCTATTTACTTTCATAGAGCTGAAGAGACCTTTGAACAATGATTCTTACACACGCTATTACACAAATCCATATTGTTTTTATATATATATATATATATATATATATATATATACACATATACATACATACATACGTATATATATATACATACACACACATACATATATACACACACGTGTGTATATATATATATATATATATATATATATATATATATATATATATACACATATATATATACACATATATATATACAAGCATACATTAGCACACATACATACACACACACACATACATACACATACATACATACACACACACACAAAGTACTAAACTCCCTTTAAGACTAAATGGCAAAGTTTTTTTTTTTTTTTTGGAGTGGTCTTCCCTCCCATCCACTCCCCATTTGTATAAAATACCTCACATGTCCCTGTCACTATTTATTGGCATATTAGGGTTTGCTTACAAGTAATAAAAAAAAAAAAAAAAAGTTTATTAAAGCAAACCATGTATAGAGGATATAGTAAATATATGTCCTGAACCTCTCTCTCTCTCTCTATGGAGTGTTTCCATGACCGCATGTTCACATTACAGATTGTCTCTCAGCCAGTTACAAGCTGAACATGTTACAGAATGAGGGTGGTGGTGTTTGTCGTTGTCCTTCACATTCATTTCTATGGGAGTACTGAAAATAGCCAAGTACACTAACCCAGCTATATTCTGAACTCCCCAAAAAATGAATGGGGAGGACGGACGGAAACACCACCCTCCTCATTCTCTCACACCGTCGGCTCGTAGCTAGCTGAGAGCTGACTTGGTAACGTGGAGGTGCAGCCATGGGAACACCCCTTTAAGTAGCTACAAATTCTGTTTATAGATAAATTGAGTGACAACCTAATCGGTTAACATTCCAGTTATAGCCAACCTCCCATAAGGAATGTCATACATCCTTCTTAGAACATCAAATCACTGTTGTAAAGAGGCATCATTTCACAACGTAGCAAGGGGTACACGTATCAGATTCACCAAGTGGTAGTTTGTGACTGAGAAAGCAGTGAAGGTCAAGCCTGTTTTTGGCACATAGGGGGACGGCTTTTCTCCGCAGTTTGCGGATTCAAGACCTTCCCCTTCGTACTGACATGTTCCACCCGAAAACTATGAGCGACATGTCCCAACACTCCAACGCCAGTTTTTTGGTCTATTTTGCGCCAAAACCACTTTTGACGCCATATTCTTGTTGTAAATGAACTGTCATACACCAAAACTAGGCACATCATACGCCGAGGACGACACTTTGTAATGCGCCTAAATATGGTGCGCAATGCGCCTCTATAGGCGCATTACATATGTTATGCGCCTCCGTCGGGCAATGCGCCTCGATAGGCGCATTACATATACTACCAATGATATGCTATGCGCCGCGAGTTGCGCAATGCACCTTTTTTTGATGCAATGTGCCTTTTTAGGCGCATTAAGTTTTCTATGCAAGGTATACCTGACGCCAGTTTTTAGAAAGTATCGGACTTCCAGGGGCACTTTACTGATTTAATGCGCTTAAAACTGGCAGGGATACGCCACTTTTCGGACGTGTCGCCGTATGTTTTTCAGACCGCCGGTCTATAAAACCCGTCTGGCAGAAAATCCATGTGGTGTGGACTGCTGCACGGATTTTCCATAGAAGTCCGTGGAAAAGGTTTCACAGTCTGTTTACAGACAGCTTTCAAATCTGAAAACCGTCTGTAAATCTGGCCGAAAACCAGTGCCATGGGGACAAGCCCTAACACTTATTGTTGGCAGAAACTGAATTACCAGTAGGCAAATATATGGAATTAAAGGGGTTGTCTCACTACAAGGATTGCCTTTTATGTCAAAGATCTTGCAAAGCAAGTAACTTTGCAATATATGTCCATTAACAGTGTCCTGCCTATTCCTAGATATCTCCTCTTGTATGTGCTGCATCAGCATCTCAGGTCACTATAGCTACAGACCTGTTTGATCTCTCCTGATAGGCTGCCAGCACTGGTTGCTATAGCTACAGACCTGGCTTCTACTGCAGCCTAGTGGAAGCCAATAAACACGCCCCCAAATTTAAAATGAAACCAAGACTCAGGACTGAGGTAAAATGAATCAATGTAGTGAGACAACCCCCCTTAACATCTAGATAGAAAGATAAACATTCAAGGGCTTCTATTAACCATTTACCTCTCGTACTTCAGACACATAAGTTGTTCTTTCATTTTCAGCCTTTTCCAGCAAGGTTTCCAAATGTTACTTCTCCTTTATCAACTAAAAAAAAAAAAAAAAGCAAACATCAGAACAATTAACTTAAAGGGCAACATAACAAAGCACACAAATCTCCTAAAACTTTGATTCCTGTATTATTGTATTAATTTCTAATAGGCAAACACCTTATCTAAGCACAATGGGGGTAAATCCATAGAAATCACTTCCAGGGAAAAACTAGAATCTTATACTCGCTCCCAAAAAATAATGTCTCCAAACGTACATTTTCTGACTCCTGACTTCGTCTTTTCAGTTTATCCAACTCCTGCTCCAATGAATGAACAGCTGATCTTGCCTAAATGCAAAACATAAATAAGCATAAAGTCTAGATATGAAATGAATAAAAGAGGATATAAATATTGTATGAAGAATAAGTAGTGATCGATACAACACGGTCAATAAAGGGGAATTTGACCCGGTACATTATACTTATGGCTTAACGGGGTTTCCCATTTTAAAGTTATAGCATATTGCTACAATATGCAATTACTTTCTTATTGATGGGGGTCCCACTTGTGGGATCTGCCAGGACCCTTTAAGCAGGCTTGAATGGGCTGTGAGCAGTTGCCTGCACCAGTGGCCAATAGCGCTGTGCAGGCAGAGACTGAAGGGGATAAACTAACATTGCTGCCCTTCGTTCTTAGGTTCAGTGGGGAATTCAGTCAAACCTCCAACAAATAATAAAGTACAGTGGTACCTTGCTACTCGCCACTAATTTTAGATGGCAAGTTGAGCACCAAATTATATTTTCCCATAAGGAATAATGTAAATTAATTGAATCCTTTCAAGACCCCATGAGAATGCACATTTTATATGGGGTTGGATTTTAATAAACAAACATTAAAAATACACATAAATGACACAGATAAAGGCTTGAAGAATCAACTCTGACAACAGGACTGCAACTAAAAGAGGTTGTCTAATATATTTTTGGTAATTATACAGAGGCTACTGGTGCCCTGATAAAAAAAAAACAAAAAAACAAAAAACATTGTCATCTCCAATCTCCCCTCCAGTGCTGCCACAGTTCGGCTTCTCCCTAGTTCTTATATTGACTTCCGGCTACTGCACCGGTCACAAGTCAATGCCGGACGTCACCATTCAGAAATGAACAGCTCCAAGTGGTGATGTCAGTAATGGCATGTAACCACTGTCCGCCAGTGGCTACAGCTGAACCGGGCAGACCGTAGCGGTCAGATGCAACAGAAGAACCAAAGATGATGACGGGCAGCGTCAGCGCTGGAACAGTGGTGAGAGCTATGATGAGTATGTGTTGCTTTTTTTTTTTAACATTTTATCAGAGTACCAATATTATATATTTTATAAACATAATTGGACAACCCCTGTTAAGTATTTACTACTATACCACTCCTGAGATGAATGTAATAGGTCTTTGACTGGCCTTCAACACTCTAAGGACATGTCCCCACGGCAGAGGACAAATACCGGTCGGTTTATCCAACCGGTATTTGTCCTGTTTTAGTGCAGTACCCACGGTCACGGGGCGGGATGGCTTTTCTCCGCGATGAGCGGAGAAAAGCCCTCCCCCTTCATATTGACATGCTCATATTCAGTCTGAAAACTGGACGGAAGAATGTGCATGTAGAATGTTTTTCGAGCAGCCGACGGTTTGCAAAAAACCGTCAGGCAGAAAACCCATGCAGTGGGGACTGTTGCATGGGTTTTCCATAGAAGCACGTTGTGCTCGTTTGAGGCCAGTTTTTCAGACGGTCTGCAATACCGCAAACTGTCTGAAAAACCGGCCGCTAACCCGTGCCGTGGGGACATGCCCTAAAAATTACACACCAGCTTAAGAAACCAGACTAAGCTGGGTTTTGCACTGGTACAGTACAAGAGCGACGCTAAAAGTAACACTAGTAGAGAGAGTATACGCCTCCATGATCACGACGGGAACTAGTGGAGTTCAAAGGAAAAGTTGAATACGAAGATGGTTTTTTCCCCATCAAAATGTGCCGAAGACCAAATCTGATAAGTTTCAAAGCAACTTAGTTCCATGGTTTAAGTATAATAGCATATTTTGGAGAGAGGTCATCACTTTTTGAGATTGGAAGACACCTTAAATACAGCATTGGATTCTATTTTTGTAATACAGCTGAAAGCCAAGTATGGCACTTATCTTCTTGATCAACCCTCATTTAGAGCAGCAGGAGTTGGTCATGCTTTAAAAGCGTTTTCCAATAAATATAATATCCTTAAAGGGAATGTGTCATCAAAAAATGACTTATTGTTTAACTCACATTTTTTGGTTATTTTTTTTTTATTTTCCATATCACTTTCAGTATTTTTTATTGATTCTTAAGTCCTGGAGTTTTCACTTTGGCCACTAAGCCTAATAATATTCTGACACCTCCTGTTCTGTAGAGGGAGATTTTCAGTGTCTGCTCATTATCAGTCAAAGCAAGGTCAAAGTGAAAGGAGACACCAATGTGTATAGATAACACAGGATCCACCAATCACAAGAGGAGATGTCACAGCTCCCCTCTCACCTCCCTGCACAGTGATTTCTTCCCAGGTCACACAGCATGACTAGAAAACTCTCCTATAGAAGTCTATGGGACAGAGTCAGTCTTAAGGCTCCTATGTGCATGAAGCTGCTGTAAAGTATCTCTCTGACTGCTGATACAGCAGTGCAAGCACGAATGTCTTCCCCCCACCCATATATAGACGGCCGAATTGAGAAATCTACAATCAGAAAATAAAAACGGCCTGAGAAGGAAAAGAATATGGATCAGGGTCTTGATTTAAAGGGAACCTGTCACATAGGTTTTGCCCTCCTTGCTGAAGGCAGTACAAGCCAGTGTCAGACCTGCTGTTTCCAGCGCTGTGCCCCTTATTCTGTAAAATGCAGCAGTTTTATTCATGAGCTGGTGTTAGCTCCACCCACCAAAGCCTAGCTCCGCCCACTGACAGTTATTCATATGGTTCTACCTATTCAAAGGATAGATTGTCAGTTTGAGGTTGTGCATGAGGCTAGCCTCAGGTGGCGGGGTTGAAAAAACTGACACGAAGACTTTCGAATGCTCTTCTGCTGAAACTGCATTTTGCACATATAAAACACGAAAACACAGCTATCTAACAGAAAAGGGAACACAGCGCTGGAAAAGCATGCTGACACTACATGTCGTACTCAGCCAGGGGGTGCGAAACTATGACAGTTCTTAATAATTTAAAAAAAAAAAAATGGCGACAGATTCCCTTTAAGGTAGGTGAACCGTGTTACTAATCAGCAGGGGTCCAATCCAATTTGTCCCCAATATCAGCAGGACAAAGGGATCAATGCAATCTGGAAATGAGCTATTTTCCAAAATATTTCCATAAAAGCATTGCTGAAAGACTCCTTACTACACAGGTGTCATATTCAAGGCCCACGGGCCGAGTCCGGCCTGCCATATTAATTTATGTGGCCCACTGGAGCTTAGACACAGTGAGCAGGGATGGACAAGGTCGAAAGCAGAAGAATCAGCCATTCACATTCCCCTGATGATGCAGCCAGCAGAGCTGGTGTTGCAAACGTAAGGAGCAGTCGCGATCTTGGATATGCACCTCCACACTGCTCTGTTCAGCAAGTAACAGGTGGTGGCACAACTCTTGACAGCCCTAGGTAGGCCCCCTAACCACACTCCATGGCCCTCCAATGGCTCTCTGATTGCAACCATAAGGCTATGTTCACACGGCAATGACTGGGATGTATTTCAGACCGTAATTCGCGCGAATTACGGACTGGGATGTATTTCAGACCGTAATTCGCGCGAATTACGGGGTGAAATACGTCCCAGTCATTACGGTAATCCACAGTTCTCATAGAGAACTATGTATTACGTCTCCTACGTCCCGCAATTAAGCCATGTGAACATAGCCTAATGGTATGTGACCCTGGTGGGAAATTTGTTTGCCACCCCCGCCCTACTCGTTGGACCTCCGCTAAGAGGATCATTAACTGTCTTGAAGCAAACGTCATTGCTGCAAGTTGTCCTGACCAATAAAAAATTTTACAATAAAAAACCCAGTGTGGACTGTGTCTGTCTATTAATATTGCCATATTAGAAAATGTATAATGTGAAGGAAAACAGTCATTTAAAATGCACCTGTGTATTTGAAAAGGAAATATGAACTTTTATTGCAAAGCTGCAAAATGAACACATAATAAAAACCAGGCTGCAGGTCTCGGACATTACATCAGATCAACAAATTACAGGTTAAAAAAAATGAAATGCTGGCTGAGTTTTGTTAGGCCAACAATTGAAGGCTCACATGGTTTTTGTTTAAAACTGGCTACAATACAGTTATATGATTGCTCAATGCAAAACTTACAGTCCCAAACGCCTTAGGCCTCATACAAAATGCCTGCAGCTTGCTAAGGGCCGATGCTGGGCTTCCATGTTTGGCTTGTGAGAGTCCTGAAAAGCTTTGCAGTTTTTAAAACTATTTACAACTGAATCCATTTACAAATGTTAATCTTACTATAAAGAACAGAGACCGAAGGCTAGAATTGTGACTGAAAAGCCAGCACGGGCTAAATCTAACTTTTTTTTGCCCAAAAGACAAAAGGAAACACTATCAAAAACTTCCTCACCAATTATCCTGGCGTACAGGGGCACCTATTCTTTGCGCTAAATCCTAATGCGTTGCAGGAAGTTCCCCTTCACTGTAAAGTATTTGAATGCACATGCATGCATTATAGTCTAGGTCCTTTCCTCCTTTCACTCTGCATAGACCCTATTGGACAAACCATCAGCAGAGTTGGCCTTCAGTACCATCTCTTTGCTGATGACACTCAGTTATACACTTCTTCCCATAACATTACGCCTGCCCTGCTACAAAACACCAGTGACTGTCTGTCCGCTGTCTCCAACATGTCCTCTCTCTATCTAAAACTAAACCTTACTAAGACTGAACTTCTTATTCCTCCATCTACTAACCAACACCCCCCCTCACCGTGCTAGTTCTGTTTCAGTGTGTGGTACTACCATAACGCCAAAGCAGCAGGCTCATGGTCTCGGGGTCATACTACATTCTAATTTGTCCTTAACTCCCTATAATCAATTCCTTGCCCGCACCTCAAAAACCTCCAGAATCGGTCCTGTTCTTACTGTGGAAATCACTCAAAACCGCTTATTGGTGCCCTTCTACTTTCTCGGCTGGTCTACTGAAACTCTTTGTAGAGAGGGGGGGGGGGATCGATGAGCAAGCTCTCCCCCCTCCAATCTGTCCTGAATGCAGCAGCCGGGCTCATCTTTCTTTCCAGCCGCTATACTGATGCCTCTACCCTGTGTCAGTCACTACACTGGCTGCCCATTTAGTACAGAATACAACAGAAACTAATCACTGTCATCCATAAAGCTCTCCACAGTGCTGTACCCCCCTACATCATCTCTATCACCCTACCCGGTCTTTCCGCTCTGCTGATGGTCTTTGACTAAGTGTCTCAATCATCTGAACTTCCCATGCCCGTCTCCAAGACTTCCTACGTGAACATACCCTATGGCAGGCCTACCAAGATCCCCAATTTCTAACCCCCGTTCTCGGTCACACACTGCGGACACTCCCTACACTTGGGCTATCACAGGCATATATACATGCCCTGTCTGGGTGGCAGGTGTGCCCACTTATGTAAGTTACCCTCTATTTATGGAACCTGGCAGGACCATTGTGTAAACCATGCACTTCCCACCCAGCAGGGCCATAACACCTTGTATCTCATCTGTAAGTAGCTTTTTACCATATAACATTTAGTTTTTTTGTCTGTACTTGTATCCTCTACATTGTAAAGTGCTGCAGATTATGTTGGTGCTTTACAAATAAAGATGATTATCATCAACTGCTGAAAACAGGAGGTTTCCACAAAAGCCTCAGATCCAAATATCTCCGATTTAAAAGAAAACGGCATGAGGCAAAAGTATTGCTACAATGAGACCATTTGTATGTGCTTACACTTGAGCATGGGGCATGCAGAGAAAAGCCAGCAGCATCAATGCTTCCCATACGAACCTCTCTTAGTTCATTCTGAGACTCCTCCAGCTTCACCTTCCACCGGCCTTCCTCCTCTTCCACGCTACGCTGCAATCTTTGTAAAATACCTTCCTTTAACAAACGTGATAGCGAGTCAGACACCACTGCACCTGTTAGGCTCTGTCTTCACTGCACAGAAGAACGTCCGTTTTTTCAGCGTTTTTCGTTTTCTAAGAACTCTGGAAAAACGACTGTAATCATCTCCTATAGACTCTAATGTAAAACCGTCCTGCTGTCTCCACTGAGCTTCTTTTTTCTGCTCGATTTTTTTACTGGTCGTCTTTTGCAACATGCTCTAAAAACCGCCAGAGCCGGGCAGAAAATTTACTACAGGAGTCTATGGAAAGCGCCGGACGTCTTTTGGCGCATTTTCTGCCGCGATTTTTCATTGAAAACCCTTCCACCTATAGTGGGTGTAACAAAGGTTATACATTATCAAATTTACATACAAGTGTCTGCTGTGTCCTTGTCTGTACCTTTTGTAATAAAATGATCATGCTTTGACCTCTAACGATTTTTGCGCAATTCATATATTTTTCACTAAAAATACGTTTATGGATTTTAGCGTCAGAATACTTTTTTTTGCGGATTTTGGTGCTAAAATCCTTTTCTTAACCTATTTGGCGCTAATAAAGTCATCTTGCTTCTGACGCCAAAAATACGTGTTTTTTTTACGGATTTTGGCAGCAGAATCCGTTTTTTTTACGGAATATGGTGCTAAAATCATTTTCTTAACAATTTTTGCGCAATAATATTTCTAAATCGCTTCTGACACCAAAAATATGTTTTTTTTGCGGATTTTGGTGCTAAAATCCTTTTCTTAACATATTTTGGCGCTAATAAATTTATCGTGTCTGACGGCAAAAATACGTTTTTTACGGATTTTAGCGTCAGAATCCATTATTTTACGGATTTTGGTGCTAAAATCCTTTTCTTAACATTTTGGCGCTAATAGTTATCTCGCTTCTGACGCCAAAAATACGGTTTTTTTTTTACAGATTTGCCACTAAAATCGTTTACTGAACATATTTTGGCGCTAATAAAGTTCTCGTGTCGGACGCTAAAAATACGGTTTTTACGGATTTTAGCGCCAGAATCCATTTTTTTTTTTTTTTTTTTACGGATTTTGGCTCTAAAATCCTTTATTTTAACATATTTTGGCGCTAATAAAGTGATATTGCTTCTTATGCCAAAAAATACTTTTTTTTAAACGGATTTTGCCGCCAGAATCAGTTTTTTTTACGGATTTGGGTGCCGAGATCAATATCTTTAAAAATGTTGGCGCTAATAAAGTGATCTCGCTTCTGACACTAAAAATAGGTTTTTTTAACGGAATTTGGCGCAACAAAGCGTTTTTTTGGATTTTGGCGCTAAAATCCTTTGGATTTTGACGCTAATACAGTCATCTTGCTGTATGCAAAGATAATGTGGGTTTTTGTGGATTTTGGTGCAAGAATCTGGTGCAAAATTTAATAAAGTAGTAGCACGCAGCAGCAGCACACAATGGACAATGTGCTCACAGTGGCTACAGTGATCTAAAGGAAGTGACTACTTAACATGTTAACTCCGCCTGTAGGGTGTAGTTTACATCCAATGGCTTAATTTGTGCATACATTAAAAAGCAGAGCAAAGACGCTCCAAAAAAACTGACGTTTTTTTCAGCTGCTTTTGGCAGGCAGTGGACAGAAAACTCAGTTTCATGAAAGTTTTTAGTAATTCGTTTTCAGGTCGTTTTTTGTCCACTGCAGTGTAGACATAGCCTAAATTACAAATTAAAAACTGTGAAATAACCGGAAAAGCATGCTTACCGTCTCCGCTAGCACCGACTTGTACTTCTCACACTCCAGCTGCAATAACGTGTGGATTTCCTCCCCGTCCTTCAACTTCTGTTCTAGTGCCTAAAAAAAACAGACAGGAGTGCAGCTCATTAGAATAAGGCCTCGTATACATAGCACTGGTTTTTGGTCGGATTCAGTATTTTGAATCCCAAAAAATCTACCTGTGAACCATCCCCATAGACCTCAATATAAAATTCTAGCACAGCACGGATTTTCTATTGTCGGATTTCTAAACCATCTGTTTATTGACCATGTTCAATAATCCGCATATTACGGCGGATTCTAGTACAGTTCAATGTATTGGGGCCATCCGAAATTTGACCACAAAGCATGGCCGCCACGTGATTTTGATCCCCCTTAGGGCGCCAGGAAACCAGACAATTGTTAAGCTGCCTGCCATTTCTTTGTACCGGTCACCCGTCCTCATTATCGCCTCCACGGTTTCTTCTTGGATTCTGGTAACCCACCTGAGGGTGTGATTCTGCGTACACCCAAAAACATTGGATAGTTAGGTACCATTGCTTCCCCATGGGGCATTTTTTCTTCACTGGAGTGGTTTTTTCACCGTTCTCTGTGGTTGCTCCTTGGCCGCTGTGCCATTAAGCCTCTGCTCCGCAGGTGTGTTTGGTAGCTACCTTGTCTTCTTCACTTGCCTTCTTTTTACACAGGGTGCGCATTCACTTCCTGTTCTATTTGGCCTGTTTGCAGGGTTAGGCTGGCACATGACTTGTTTTCCAATGGTCCTAGGCTTCCTTGTTCCCACCCTATGTGACTGCTTTTGGACATCCCAAAGTCCAACTGTCTTTCCCCCCCAATGATATTGATGAGAAATTCAGATTTTAGACTTACTGTAAAATCCTTTTCATGTCTGATTCATTAGAGGACATAGGCCCCTCTCTCTTTTTGCCTCGTTTTAATATGTGACATTCTCATCTTGGAATCGAACTGTGATTTATCCTTTCTGCTACGGTTTTTATACCAACTGCATAACCTGGTGTCAGCAGGAGGGATATAGTCCACCAGGGCAGAGGGAACATGTTTGGTTTCCACCTCCTTTGGTGAAGGCCTATACCAAGGTCAATCTGTGTCCCCCAATGAATCAGATGAGAAAAGGATTTTACAGCAAGTACAAAAATCCAAGGATTCCATACTTACTGTAACCACCTCGGATTCTCCACTTTCATTCAAACACACTTTTGCTGCCTTCTCAAACTCTTGGATCCATTCACAATGCCGCTGACAGAGAAGAAAAAAAAAAAAAAAGTTTTAAGTTACTGACACTTTGATCCTCCTCCCCGGTTGGCTTATTAGTATACAGCAATAGGTGGAAAAGTTTTTTTTTTTTTTTTAATTATTGACAAGGGTTTTAAAAAAATTTTAAAAACTTTACTCCCACTGTGCTGAAATAAAAAACTAACCAATACTTACCTCTCCCATCATCACCAGAGCCGCAGTGTTCTCCCTAGTATTCTCCCAACCCTTATTTTATTGATGACATCACGTCCATGGATCACATCATGCTACAGCCAATCACTGACCTGTGGTCACATGTTGTACATGCAGACATGTGATTGCCGAGACCAGAGACTGGTTGCAGCATCATGTGATCCATAAATGTGATGTCATCAGTGAGGGACCCAGAGGAACACTGGGGCTCTGGCAGTGCTGAAATGGTGCTGATTGCAGAGGTAAGTATGGGTTAATTTTCTATTTCAGCACAGTGGGAGGTGTGTAGCAGTCCAGGGGTGTAGCAGTCAAAACTGGGCTTTTGTACCTGAGGGGGCCTGAAGTGGACTATGATTTAGGAAAGGGAAGACCTTTCTGAGCCACTCATTGCCTCCCACTCAGCCAAGCCAGCATTGCTCTGCTCTGTACTGACGAGACACAAACACCCCGAAACGGCTGTATACAGATGGGTGATGCTGGCTTGGCTAAATATCAAAAGCAAATTGAGGATTTGTTACATCCGATAGAGGGTGCTTGAGCTTCTCAGCTTCTTTCCCATAATGCCTTGTGATATGATTTAGGAAGACATCAATATGCATATATTAAAAGGGTATTCCGGCATACAAAACTTGACTTCTATTCAAAGCCTAAGGTACAAACAGAAAATCTCCAAAATACAGTAATGAAATATTTTCAGTAGCTTTCTACATCACCAATTACTAGCCCAAATTGTGATGTTTATAGCTTGTTGCCAATAGATACGACCTGCAATTCAGTCTCGGCTTTCTGGTCAGGCATGCTCAGTTCAAGCACTAGAAAGGTGAGGTCTGGGTCTATGAGACAGCAGGGGATGATAGGCGATGTAAGGACTAATGCGAGAGGCTCAGCAGTGGGGGAGCACAATATGAAATGCACAAGAGGGTGAAGGCTATTTAGCAGCCTATATAGGGGAGGAAAAGAGCCTGGAATAGAGGTCAGCAATGCATGATGGGAATTGTAGTCTTCCACCCACATGAGCTGCTGCTGAAGCCAAACCCACTCTTGTTGTGCTGAGGAGGAGCACATGGGGGGCAACAGTGTGACAAATGATTTTGTCAATTTTTGGGATGTAGGATTAGTGTTGCTCCTCATATAATGGCCTTGCAGCCCCCTTTCAAGTTTTTTTTGTCTGAACACTGAAATATCCCTTTAAGTGGCACAAGGTATGTTGGAGGCCTTGTTACAGATTTGGATTCTACAGTGGGCACAGAAGCTTCCAACTAGGACTCTGACCCTAACCCTCATCTGTGTGATCATATGTGAGATATTTGCAGCAGCAGCATGTTCTATATTGCACTAAGGCTAGTATATCAGATTTTTTTTTTTTTTTTTTAGCAGGACACACCTTAAAGGGGTTGTCTCGCTACAAAGAATAGCTTTCAAATTGTAGGGAACACAAAATAAAGACATTTTCCAAATATATTGCTTTGTTTCTCTGTTTTCCCTAAGGAGATGCAAGTGAATTTATGACCTCCCTGGCTATTTCAGTTCCCTCAGTAACCGACCTGTAAACAATTCTCCCCCTGCTGTTTGTTCAATGAGATAACAGTGAGTGAGGTCATCACACAGGTCATGGCAGTGTCCTGTGCTGCTCACCATTAAAAAGCTTGATTTATGTAAAATAAACAGAACTTTAATTAGGGATTTTGTTTTTGGTATCAGATAAGAAGTCCTGTTATTAGTTTGAGAAGCTAATCTGATCTAATTAGCATCTTAAAGCACAGCACAGCATGTAGCTGAACAAGCAGGGAGCTAATGCAAATGAGTCAGTCTGAACCAGGAAGTGGCAGAGTATTTCATTCATGCATTCTCTGAAACGCTGAAGGGAGACAACTCCTTTAAGTCTTCAGTTCACAGCACTTTTGGAACATGCACCATGAGTGTTTTTATCACCTATGCTGAATGTCACCACAAGTTAAAAAGCACCCTTTACCATAAAGGTTACCTTGTGAGAATCTATACATCACTTAAACCATTAAAAAGAAATGTATTCATGCAAATATATGTACTCAGTGAAGACTTGGAAGAGGTGCAATGTTTTAGGCGATTATGTAAAAGTTTTAAAAGGGACTATGCTACAACCATAGAGTTAAGGTGAATTCACGCGACTTTGGGTAAGTTCACACAGCTTAACTGTGGGGTGTACAGTACACCTCGCAATTACGTCGGGTGTTCGGGAGCTCGCGGGCCCTTAGACTGTCATTACTCGCAGTGCGTAAGCGCCATGAATAATTGACATGTCACTTATCTCTCCGCGCGTCGTATTGTGCGCCCGGGGAGAGGAGGCGTAATCCATAGTTCTCTATGAAAACTGTGCATTACCGCAATGATTGGGGCGCATTTCGCTCGTATTAGAGCGCAGTACGCTCTCAGTACGTGGCGAAATGTGTCCCAAAATAAGCTGTGTGAACATAGCCTTATAGCGGTGCACACCTGTGCACGCTGCTATACACATGCTGTGGGAAGTTACGAACTGGCGAGCCTGTACTTTCCACAACACTCCAGCTCAACCCCCATTCACCTCCCCTTTCCACACCGTGTAAACGGCAGCAAGAAGTTACATGTCACCTCTTTTGATGGCGGCGCAGAATACGCCGGGGGAAAAAAAAAAATGGCCCTCATACTGTATAATTCTTACCAAACTAGCAGAAACCGATACATGTGGGAAGATCTTCTGCAGGATTTCCCGGGCCTCACTCTCCCCTGTGTTCTGCGGTCTCTCCTAGAACCAAACATGATGGCACAATCAGATTTCAGAGGTATAAAAAAAAAACAACAATGCTATAAGACATAAATATGGGTAAAACACACAGATGTTATGTTGTAGGATATGACAATCAAACTAATGCATTAGCTAGGAAAAAAATATTATGCTTCAACATGCACATGAAACATCTTAAAAGACGTCAATACATCCACTCCAACACAGCAGATATATCAGCAAGCAACCACTGGCATTCCTCATTGGATGTTATAGAAACAGAACTACATAAATGAGAATGTAGCCTCCGGGTTAGCCAGCCCCAAAGTTAAAGGGTTTGGCTCACTACAAGGATTGCTGCTTTTTATTTTAAAGATCTTGCAAAAATAAGTCACTTTGCAATATGTGTCCATTAGCAGTATCCTACCTATTCCTAGATATCCCCTCTTGTATGGGCTGCATCATTTATTCAGGTTGCTATAGCTACAGACCTGTTCGATCTCTCCTGATAGGCTGTCAGCACTGGTTGCTATAGCTACAGACCTGGCTTCTGCTGCAGCCTAGTAGAATCCAGTAAACATGCCCCAGAATTCAAAGTGAAACCAAGAAAACAGGACAAATCAATGTAGTCAGACGACCCCTTTAACTAGCCCCATATATGGTTGTCTCTGAAAGTTACAGAGACGATCTGGTCAGCTAATGAAACATGCGACTGTCGTCAGACCTGTCCTGTCTTATCTTCTGTGGAAGAACACGCAAACCTGATCAAACAACTTCACCTTGAACTTCATATTTAAAGTAGGTTGTCACATTTTGCCATAAAGAAATGACAGAATCCGTTACTCCACCCAAATGCTTTTTTTGAAAAAAAAAATTCTGATTAATGTTGTTGCCTAAAGCGGCCAGACAGTTTAGAAGAACATCAGCTAAACCCAGATGGGACCAGCCTATCATCTACTGTGTATGGGGTCTCCTGACTTCTGCCAATGGACAATTTTCTGGAAAAAGGATTGGGCAAACTTGATTTTAAATGGACACTGCCATCAGAAAGCAGAATATTTGTTAATACCAATATTCCTGGCTCCTTCTCTCTGCTAAATGTGGGGACCACTATGATAAAAACCTCACTGATCAAGCACGAACAGTCTCTGCTGAGGATTCAGAATCAAGGTTCAAGCCCCATAAAACTCCTTCAAGGCCCTGATCCCATCATGTATGGAGCACACTTTGAGAGAACTCCTGGAGTAACCTTGGATGAGAGGCCACCACAGATAATACTATGCAACATACAATGACATATGTTATCTGTTCAGTCTCCTACCCCTTTTCTTGGCACAAGCAAGCGTCAACCTCACAAAAGACCATCCGAAGGTTGTGGGTGAAAGAATAAGGGAGCCATAGCACGTCTTCAGCACATATACTGCCTCAGCTTCTGCTGCCGGGTAGTCTAACGGTGTGCCCGGACTGCCAGATCAGTAAGAGGAAGTTATACCCTAGTCCCAGAGACATCTCTCCACATGTGGGCACTGATGTCACCAGAACTTCCCAAAACACATGTTTAATCCAAGGCACTGAAAGATACATTCTATAGATACCGTTCGATATCTTAATTTTAACTGACCTATACTGGGGTCAAAGCCTTCATCTGGAAACTGAGCTCCATGGACAAGTTTAGCATTTTCTGGTGCACACGATAAGCCGTAACAGTGAAACGTTCTAGTGATTTTTACTGCCCTGAGATCAATATATTGGTTTATGCAAGTTGGCACGGGATTTCTGATTAAAAACGCAGAGTAAATATTGGCAGGACTCCTAGAAGAGACAGTGAGAGTCCTGTTGATTCCACCCACATAGTGATTGACAGCTTTCCCTGCATCAGTGTGTGTACAGAGCAACCTGTCAATCAATAGAAAAATTTGATCCAGCAAGTAGAGAAAATATAAAATTCTTCTATATTAGAAACTTTGCAAAAACAGCAGGAAAAACGAAGTGTTACACCAGAAACAGTGATTTGCGATTCGATCTACACAGATCTTAAAGGGGTTTTGCCACGATATCATTTCATGTGCTTAGAAGGGGGCGTGTGTGATTTGTTTGACTTGGATATCATGTGACCCAGCAGGATGACATTACCAGGCCTTTCCTCTCTGTAGTCAAAGAAAGATCTGTTTATGTAAAGCATTGTGAGTAGCCGAGAGATAAAGTTTTTGCCTCCGGGCACAAGGGTCCTAGGTTCAAATCCCTGCAGGAACCAAACTTGTGTTTTTTTTTTCCAGTTTATCAGTGCACCGACCTCATTGACGTTTCTTTTTTATTTGCACTGTTTGACTAATTACTAAGGAGAACAGAGGACAGGAGTAGAGTGACAGCACCTGGGGGTTTGAACACTCAGTAGCTGCCTGAGAGGAGAGGTGATGTCTGAGCATGTCTGACCAGGACTGAGGAGCTCTCAGCCCTGGTCGTATCCCCTGGAGACGAGCTGTAAACAATGGATCACTAAAGGAGCAGCTAAAACAAAAACGGTGCAGAATTTTTAATAATAATGAATGTTGAAAATGTTTGTTATTTAATATGCAAGCTTCCCACTTCAATTTTACTTTGTGGCAAAACCCCTTTAATCATAGCATGGACAATCAATCAGTCTATCATGGTACGTAGGTGTAATAAGCAGGGTTCTCGCTGTCTCAGCTAAGAGTCCTGTCCAGATTTACTCTGATAATTTCCACATTTATGGACCCAACTCTGTACGCAGTATGTAGCTATTAGATGCTCGATTTCCATTATATAAACAGGTATTAATTGTACAAATCATTCTTCACACAACACATATACACACTGGCATGCCCATGAGGGAAAAGAAGAAAAAAAAGGAAGACAATAATACAATACAGATGAGAAAGGGTCGAGAAAGAAGAGACAGGAGGAAGAGAACATATAGTTATGATTGGGAGATTCTTGAATATAGCCAATCAAGGCTTCGCTGTATCAGCACCACTGGTGATGAGATAGTATAGACACGATGCAGCGTGCCTCTGCTACCTCCCCTCAGTAGTGACTAATAAGAGTCCACAACTGCTCTGCCTGTCGCTTTAACTAGGTATTCATGTGGGAAGAACTGCATGCCGATACTGCCATCAGGACGACACGCATCCAAGGCTAAATGCTGATCTTTACTATGTAGATGCCAAATAGGAAAGGGCGCCAATAATTCACATTAATATTCTGACCTACATCAAAACACGGACATCAGTAACCAAAAATATGGCTGGCCAATAATAAAGCCATAGGTTTCGTATGGTCAATATCTGCATGAAATGTGTACATCTTAACGGTGTTGGTTGGGTGGCCCGTATACCCTGGCATGGGAGGGCATCCGGTGGAGATCAAATTCCCTGATGTGCATCAAGTTACTGTGCTTGGCTTTACACCCAAAGTGAACCTCCACCTTTGCTGATTGATTTCATACATCTTAAAAGCAGCCTGAGGTCTGCTTTCTGATACAGCAGACCAAAACCAATGTATAGATATAATCTGCAGCCACCACCGGATGGAAGATAGGATCTTACTTGTGCATCTCAAAAAAATTATAATGTCACTGAAAAGATAATGGATACCAATAATTTAGGTCAAATAGAGAAACCCAGAAAAACCAACCCAAAAAACCTCCAACAGGGAGCCAAAACAAAAAGCTGTCTTTCATCAAGTCACCACACTATACAGGTAAAACATAACTTTTATTACATATGTATTAAACCAATATAATTTGATATTTGGAAAAACAAAAACAAATTACTTACATAGAACTACTTATCCTCTTTAGTAGTGAGCCAGTGAGATATATATATATATATATATATATAAATATATAATTACATATAATAAATATATATAATAATAATCCTCTTTGACAACATACAGACCTATGATACAATGAAAAAGGCTAACGAACCCACGTGACCGGATTCTGATATATAGTTTATGGACACGGTACAAACATATGTATCCAGGAAATAAATATGAACAATAGCCTACCAGTCCCTATTAAACCCTTCCTAAAGTTGGGGCCCCCGTCCCAAAAAGGACGACCCCACCAATCAGTGGCTGTCCCCGGGCTCAAAAACTAATACTAGGTAGGAAACAACTAAATCGCTGCATGATCCAAAGGGAGAAACCCCTAGGCGTTTCCCCGTCTGAAATACGGTTCCTCAGGGGGCCCAGTTTCTTTATCTTTAGGGGCCCACAGATTTGCTTACTAGGTTATTGTTCATATTTATTTCATGGATACATTGTTGTTGGATACATATGTTTATACCATGTCCATAAACTATATATCAGAATCCGGTCACGTGAGTATGTTACCCTTTGACAACATACAGACATATGATACAATGACAAAGGGTAACATACTCACGTGACCGGATTCTGATATATAGTTTATGGACATGGTATAAACATATGTATCCAACAACAATGTATCCAGGAAATAAATATGAACAATAACCTAGTAAGCAAATCAGTGGGCCCCTAAAGATAAAGAAACTGGGCCCCCTGAGGAACCGTATTTCAGACGGGGAAACGTGTCTGGGTTTCTCCCTTTGGATTATGCAGCGATTCAGTTGTTTCCTACCTAGCATTAGTTTTCGAGTCAGGAGACAGTCATCGATAGATGGGGTCGTCCTTTTTGGGACGGGAGCCCCACCTTTAGGAAGGGTTTAATAGGGACCGGTAGGCTATTGTTATATTTATTTATTTATATATATATATATGTATATACTGTGTATATATATATATATATTATATATATATATATATAATATATAATATATATATATTAAATCACTGGCTCACTACTAAAGAGGGTAAGTAGTTCTATGTAAGTAATTTGTTTTTGTTTTTCCAAATATCAAATTATATTGGTTTAATACATATGTAATAAAAGTTAAGTTTTACCTGTATAGTGTGGTGACCAAATAGAGAGACCCTTACATTGTATAGACTCATTACAGTATGAATTACAACGGTTAATATAATACAATTGTGAGCCGTATAACAAATACAAAGATAGTCCTGGAGAATCCCATTAATTTTCAGTGACATTGTAATTTTTTGAGATGCACTAGTACTTTATACTGAGCTCTTCAGGAGTTAAATGCATATGGGTGTATTCAGACAGTGAGGTTGTGGTGCAGAAGAAAAAAAACACGCTACAACTGGTTTTACTGGTGAGACATGGAACATACAGTACATGTTTCATCAGTAAAAACCATGCAGCCAATGACCACATCCCAAAACTGGCAAACCATGTGAAAAGCCACATGCGGTTTTAACCGAACCCTATGCAGCATAAAGCTGGCTATTAAAAGGATGTTCCCACAATGCACTCTGAATGGCATATCGATAGGATATGCCATCAAAGTCTAATAGGTGGACCCACAGCCATCTCCGGAACGTGCCTCGAAAGTGTTAGCTCAGAATGCAGAACCGGTCACACTTGTATACAACTCTCCATTCTGTTCTATGGGAGCTCTGAGCACAGGGCAGGGGGCGAGTTCAGTTGTAGTCTGAACTCCAATAGACGAGAATAGAGATCCAATACTTTCGGAGGCCTGATCCCAAGACAGGTGTGGGCCCTAGAGATGGGACTTGCACCTAACAAACTTTGATGGCTTATGCGGTTGATCTACCACCCAAACCTATGGTGGGTACAGCCCTCTAAGCTTCATACAGAGGTGACTTGTGTCGGCCAGAAGGCGATCTATTAAATATATCTATGCAGAGGATTTAGGCTCCGAGCGCAATAAAAATAATTAAGAAATGAACCTATTAAGATTAAAAAAACAAAACAAAACAACATAGTCTTCAATGGTGGATTTTCACGTTAAGGCAGAGCTGTGCACTTTGGTTCTCCTTGGCAGCATCAGCATGTAGTTTTATACCATTCACCATCTCCGAAACCGAGCTAAGAATCAGCGGACAGAGCAGCCGTGCCCGGGTAAATCTGCACTATGTCCCCACCAGTAGCATTACAACCTTGGAAGTCTTGTTCACTTTGTCCTGCAGCATTTTTTCAGTTGATGCCAATGCCTCCATTGCTTTCCAGTTTTTCTCCCGAAGGTCCTAATTGTTTTTAGAAAAAGTTATTTCAGTTGACCCATAGACTAAAATGTTCATTCAGTAATTTGCATTATAAGGGGCTGAGGTATCTTTTGCTTGCTAAAATTCATCAGACTGTATCAGCGCTTCACACAGCAAGGCCAGAGATATGGAAGGTCCCACACAGGTAACTTGCAACGTAGCAGCCTCAATCAACTTCTCTTTGTGAGCAAAAGGCCATAAGGAAATGTTAGATGAAGGAGTCAATTCCAAACATGACCAACTTAAAGGGGTTGTCCATGCATACTTTGCTGTCTAAGAGACAGCCATCCATCACCCAGCTGGTATTTTATCTGGAGACAAAATACCCATTTTATTCTTGGTTTAAAGCGCTGTTTGCACCATAGCTTTTGACGGCATGTCGATGGGATATGGCATCAAAGTCTGATAGGTGTGGGTCCGTCCCACTGCTGGAATCCAAACCTATATCATCACCCGCACCCGAAAGTGTTGGCACAGAATGGAAATCTGGTCATGCTTGCACAGACTCTGTTCAGTTCTATTGGAGTTTTGAGTACAGGTGAGCTGTGTGTTTGGCCGTACCGTCCCATAGAACAGAATGGGGAGTTTTTTTCCAGAGCAACCGACTCAATTCTAAGCCAACACTTTTAAGAGCTTATTCCCGAGGTAAGTGTGGGTCCCTCACCTATCAGATTTTGATGCTGTATCCCATCAAAGTCTGGGAACTCACCATAAAAAGGGGTTTTCTCACCATGTTGTTTCATTAACACACTTCCTGGTCATGCTGTGGGTGTTTCTAGAATAGTGATTGGCATATCAGCTCTGCTATTCCTAGCTATTCCTTTTATAGTGATATGAGTGCAGGAGATTTAGAATATGTAGTGCACAAGGCTATTTATTTCATTTACCTTTCCCTACATGTTAAAAACTAATCAATGTGGTGATAAATCCAGGTCCCATTAATTGGAATAGGACCTATGCACCATACTTGCTGGGTAATAGACACTTGCCTTCACTTGTAATGTCAGAAATGTTACAGAAATGTCGGGATCAACTGGTAAACTGAAAAACTAGGCAGATGGCAGACATGAGCTTCGCTGGAATAGGGGTGAGGACAGAGCCAAATTTCCTTTTAAATTATTTTTTTTTTTTTATTATTATTATTGCAGCACCGCATATATTTATTTAAAAAATTAACTCTGCTTAAAGTTCACCTTTATTATGTAGATATGGGAGAAAGAAGAAAAAAAAATCTGCATGGGTCCACTACGATACCTTCCTGGCTATATTTCAAGACAGATTCAAAATTTGTTAACTATTCTTTTAGTAGCCATAAACACTGCGACTTACTACCCTCAGTTTTGGAAGGCACAAAAAAGAAGCAGAAAAGACCATAAAGGGGTTGTTCAGTTAAAAAAAAAAAAATAAAATCTCTCTCAAAAGTGACATAATTGTGTAATGTTCTTTCATTATTTTCTACATCAGCAGTTTAACGACAGGAAGCTCAGAGGTTCTGTCTGGACACACAAAGATCCGCTCTGCGTCAATCCCGGGAGATCAGGTGACCAAAGCGGTGGTTGTTATTTTTAATACAGTGTATGCCTGAAGCCACACCTGTCTGGTCTTGCTTTCCAAGGTTTGCAAGAGGAGGAAAGAAATAGGGGCATTAAGACCGATGTTGGGTGGAAGGAAGATAGACAAACACAGCAAAGGATCCTGGAACCTGTAGGGTATGGTCACGCAATGTATTGCGGCGCGTACAGTACATTGTGTGTTTTGGGAGCTCGCGCTAATACGCGTGTACTCCCGCGGTGAGGGGGGTGAGCAGCCCGCTTGCCCCATAGACCTGCAGTACTCTCGGCATGTATTCGCCGCATATAACTGACATGTCACTTATCTCCCGCGCGAACAATATGATTGGATTTTATGAGCGGGGAGAAGAGGCGTAATCCATAGTTCTCTATGAGAGCTATGGATTACAGTAATTATGGGGTGCATTTCCCCACGTATTAAGCGCAGTACGCGGCAAAATGTGCCCCATGAACATACCCGTAGAGTAACAGGGCAAAGAGATCACTTTTAAACAAGAAATGATGCAGCTCGGTGCAAAGGAAGAAGGCTACAAACAGCACAAATTAGCACAGAGAATATCGCAAGGATATAAACTCAGGCAAGCTAGAGTTCCCCCACTCCCTCCATCAATTTGCTGGACAACCCTTTTAAATGGAAATATAAGTTTTTGCTCTTTTGAGGAGAAAATGCACTTTAAGTTTTTCAAAGCCTTTGTTCCACAAAAAAAAAAAAGTTGTCTGAAGGCGCTACTGCGTGAAAATGACCACAGACAATTCCTGCACCTACTGCCAGTACTGGAAGCTTGATCTTATGTAAGAATCTAAAGCGGGGAGGTTCTCAATTTCATAGTCAAATTGGAAACGCTACTTTTGGGGCGTACACCTGTGTGAAAACAAAATCGCTGAATGGCTGGTGTGAAATAGAAAAGTTTCAGAAAGAAAGGACAGATTCCAATCCACCGAACAGGAAAAAAATAGGTTAAAATTTGCACAGAACAAAATCTTCAGTTATATTCAAAGGTTTGTAAAACGTATAAAATGCAACACAACGATAAACATATAATCTCATACAATCAAATAACACAATATAATAACCTGGTATGTACATTACCAACAGGTGAGAACGGAATTTATCAGTTTTATACAGAGAGAACTTAATAACGGTATAAAAAATCTTCTACAACTTTGTAATATTTTGTGTTTCAATTCCTCCGAGTTTCATGATGACTAAATACCCGATCCTGCTCAGAGCGGAGACGCAGATACACCCCCAGCTTTACTAGACTTGAGCATTAGTTGAACTGGATACAACTTTGTCCTTTTCCCAGCAGAGAGAAGGACTAAGTATTGACTTAGCCGCACAATATAAACAAGAGCATTCTTATTCACATGCGCTTAGTGTCTGTCATAAAACAGATACAGTGGAGGCTCCGAACTTAAAGGGGTTGTCTCACTATGAAGATCATAGTTGAAAATGTGGGGACCAAAAATCTAAGGATGTACGTCCTTGGTTACTATTGGCAAAGTGCTACGGTTTTAGAGAACGGGCTGGTTTACATGTGCTTAGCAACGGTGTTTGTTTACTGGTCAGGGAAGCATTCTGTCCTGCCCAGGTCGTGCACATGCAAAGGAAAGGCAGTTAAGAGGCGGGGCAGGGATGTGTGTATTGGCAGGCAAGGAGGAGAAGCAGTGAGAGGACATGCAGGGGGGTTGTGTGTATTGTATCCTCTTCACTGCTTCTCCTCCTTGCCTGCCAATACACACATCCCTGCCCCTCCTCTTAACTGCCTTTCCTTTGCATGTGCATGACCTGGGCAGGACAGAATGCTTCCCTGACCAGTAAACAAACACCGTTGCTAAGCACATGTAAACCAGCCCGTTCTCTAAAACCGTAGCACTTTGCCAGTAGTAACCAAGGACGTACATCCTTAGATTTTTGGTCCCCACATTTTCAACTATAATCTTACTGAGGCCATAACTGTAGTCATAAAGACATAGGAAAATGGTAATATAGAGGAAAAGGATAGTCTAAGGCTGAACTAATGCCAGTGTTGATGTGAATGGGGCAGACAGGGACTGCATTCTGAAGCCGTGGCCTCAGTTACATGAGGCAGACTGGTTACTATAAAGCCCCTGACATGGCGGTGCAGTGATAGCAACCAGTCTGACAGTAAATAATGCAAACTGCGCCGACAGCGAAGGAGACGGGAAACAGCTTGACGGCAGCGACTGTGACTTTTTGTAGTTCAAGCTGTGGTGTTAATTAAAGCTAAAAATACATTCAGGTGAAAAACTTATTGATACACCAGAGTGACAATCATTACAGATAATATAGATCATCTGCAATAAAAACAGAAGACTCTACCGAGAACTGTATGAGATCTATAGCCAGTCTTAGGCCATGTTCACATGGCTTATTTGGACGTGGTTTTGGACGAGGTTTTCGGAGCATTTCCGCTCCCAAAAGCTCGCTTGAAACGCGCTTCTTCAAAAGAGGTTTTAGAGGCGTTTCTCAGTGAGGTTTTTGACGAGGTTTTCACCCATACACATTAATAGCCAGGACAAAAACCGCAGCAAAAACCACGCCTAAAATGCGCTTCAAGTATTGACATGACACTTCTTTTTCGGTGCTTACAAAGAAGCGTGTAATAACCTCGTCGTGTGTGAACTACGACGAGGTTTTACATAGGAATCAATGAGATGAACTGGGGGGGTTTTGGACGAGGAAACGCTCCGAAAACCTCGTCCAAATAAGCCGTGCGAACAAGCCCTTAGATCAGGGGTGTCAAACTGCGGCCCTCCAGCTGTTTGGAAACTACAACTCCCGTCATGCCCATGGTTATACATTATATGCATGATGGGAGTTGTAGTTTCCAAACAGCTGGAGGGCCGCAGTTTGACACCTGTGCCTTAGATGGAACACAAATTCCGATGCATGCTCCCAACTAAGGGTATGTTCACACGGCGTGTTTTGTCCGTGTTTACATACGGCGCACCATAGCCCTCCGTGATATCGGAGCCATATGCTCCTAGATGTCTTGGTTCTTTGGCCTCGTATAACCGTAACCGAGCTTTATTCTCAGTTACTGGCTATTTTCAGTCCCCTGATGACGCCACAAGTAAGGTAGAAACATGTTGGGTCATTATTGTTAACTGAGATTTTGTATTGTACTCACCAGTATAGGGTATAATAGGGGCTTTGCATAGTAGGGCTAGGTTCCTGTACAGGGTCGCTCTTTATTGGAGCGGGTGGCCTATTTTTGCTAGGTAGGGACCTATGGTAGATATGTAGGATTGTAATAGGGACAGTGATATTGTTCCAATACCATATACCTACCGTTTTATGTGCACTTTTGATTATATGTTTTGGGTCATTGTTTGCTCTATAGAGATTTTTTAATCTTATTGAAATAAATGTTATATTGTAGATACACTTTCTCCTAATTGTTGTTGAGCCGTGTTTACATACGTTTAAAGATGTGTGCTTGGATCCGTTTTTCGGACCCTAAACGGACTCTAACACGCATCTAACAATGAGCAGTGCGATTTCCATTGCTTTCAATGTAAAACACGCATCGGTGTTCAGACGTGTGATCGTCGATGTGTGTTTACTTGCGTCCTTCTGATCCGTTCAAAGAATTATGTCAATTCTTGATCCGAAAGATGCAGCAGGAGCCCTATTTAAAACTATCGGGTGCGATCCTGCTGCAGCCAAAACGCATCCAAACTTGCACCTGCGTGTTGGATGCATTTTGGATCCGATTGACGCAGCACTTTTGGATGCGATTTTCGGATCCAAAACGCTGTGTGAACATACCCTAATGGTAAAAGAAAAAATAATTGCGCACTACCAATCCCACTTAAAGTCCATACTGGTCTTGTGCAAGTCTCCTGGCTTCTATTTCCTGCTGGTGCACGGAGGTCCTGTTGCACCACGGGTAAATTATTAGATTGTGAAGCAAAACTGTACTTCTTCTGGAGCTAATAGAAAGGCCCAAAAAAATCTCATTTTAATAATAACCATTAAAACATACGGCTGTCAACTTCCGCTGACGTGTTTCAAGTACTGCGATAAAAACCCTTCCCTGCACTATCCAAAACTAAAAACAAACCTTTTGTGCTGGAGTTACATTTAATAAATCTACCTGTTCTGACTTGCATACAAATTCAACTTAAAGGGGTTGTCTCACTACACTGATTCATCTTACCTCAGTCCTAATTTTTGGGTTTTATTTTGAATTCAGGGGCGTGTTTACTGGCTTCTACTAGGCTGCAGTAGAAGCCAGGTCTGTAGCTATAGCAACCAGTGCTGGCAGCCTATCAGGATAGATCAAACAGGTCTGTAGCTATAGCGACCTGAGGAGCTGATGCAGCTCATACAAGAGGGGATATCTCTGAATAGGAAGGATACTGTTAATGGACACATATTGCAAAGTGACTTGTTTTCGCAACATCTTTAACATAAAAAGCAATCCTTGTAGTGAGACAACCCCTTTAAGAACAAACCTACAACCCCTATCCCGTTCGGATCCTAGGGACTGCCTGTATTTTGTTTCCGCCATTTATTTTAAGCTAACCATGGCAGAACTTCCATAACCGCCCCACTTTCTAACCCTAACATTCTCTCTAGCATTTACAGCACTCGCCTTCACCAAACACTCGCTAATTCCGCCATCCAGACACAGGAGACAGCTGTTGGCAAATCACTTCTTTAGCTATACCTCTCTGCTTCACTACAGACATGAACAGTAGGCCGAGTGCGCATGATTATTTCAATATGGAAAGCTAAGTGGATGTCATACACCTCTGGCAGCGGCTTGTCCTCTGGAAGGGGGGACTGGATATGTTGAAATTAAACATACCCAATCCTCTCTCAACATCTGCTGTTGAAGCAGATTCAGGAAATCCCATCTACCATCCTGTTCAGGTTTAACCAACCTTTCTCATGCGGGTGTATGACTGGCTTAATACTACAATGCTCCAGACACAAGCAAGGCTAAATAGCTCCTAGAATAGAAGAGTATTATTACTACAAAATGTCCGTGTACTTACATTGTTCTTCTTCCTTTGTTGCTCTACTGCAGATTTTTGAACTTCTAGCTCTGATTGCAGTTCTCTTATATACTTGTCTTTTGCTGCAATACTAAAAACAGATAATTTTTCAGATAACAGCATTAAGCTTCACTAGTTATCCCACTGGGTCCCAAAGGGGTGTTCTCACCATGCCGTTTCACAGAGCCTGTTCCTTAGAGCCAGCTTAAGGCTCCCACTTCCTGACCAGGCTGCGAGCGGTTAAACAGCACTGACTAACATTTCAGCTGTGCTATTCCTAAATAAGCCTGTTAGAGGCACATAGGTGATGGAGAGTGCTAAACAGCAGGGCACAAGGCTACAGAGCTCTAAAGGGACAAAGTGCGTCAGTAAGAAACAAATAAGCTCCTGTGCTGCTGATAAGAAACAGCAGGAAGTGACGTCACCATCTCGCCTGGACTCTAGAGCCAGTTAGAGCACAAAGAGATGGTTGGTAACCCAGGGAAGCTTTTGTACACAAACAAGAGATAAGAACTGACTCTAAAGCAAACTACAATGTATTTGGTAATACTTCTTTGCCTACATGTTTAAAGCTAAACAATGAAGTGGGATAACCCTTTAAGACAACATTTAAAAGCAATATTTAGTACAATATTCTTCTCTGTTCACCCCTAAAACAATGGAGAAGATCTTCCTGTCAAGGAGGAAACTTCCACCTTTCACACCATGTGTTCTCCCAAGTTGTTAGTGTAACCAAAAGTATGAGTTCTATATATGCAAAAGACAGATGACTTAAATGTACGGAACCAAGTTAAAGGGGTTTTCTCATTACATTAAATGGTCTTCAGAATAAGGAATACAGTGAAAACAAGCAACTTTGCAATTGGATGTCATTAGCAAAGCTGTCTTGTTTTCACAGTATTCCTTATCTTCATTTTCTGTAAACACTGTTCCCCAGTGTCGGTCAGATTCCACCGCCTTTCATTTCATTGGCTGAAAGCTCTACTAATTTACATTCTGTCTGGCCCCGGTCGTATTCACGTGAGCGTGCATTCCTGCCTCTCTCACTCAGAATAAGGGGCCGGCAGCATTTCACTCAGCACAGCCAGCAGCTCCACAGTAACCCTGAAGCTGCTTCTACAATCAGAAAACAGCAGAATTGTGCTCGGTGCCTAATGCTCCTGCGTGTAAACATAGAAAGGAGACAGATCTGTGCTGCTCTGGATGAGTTCATAGAAGACTGGATTCAACTGTAACAAACCTCCAGCTGTGAGAGGAGAAGAGATCAGTGCTCTGAGTTCATAGAAGACTGTCTAGACTGAATGCAGGGTGGTGCTATGTAAACAGCTCTTACAAAGTACGACTGCATAGGGAGAGGAACGACACAGTGACATGTGGATTCAGACAAAGGGGGGGGGATGAGAGCAGGCATGTACTATCCCCTCCCACTTATCTCAAACAAACACACTGACCTGGGCGCTAGCATGAACAGTGAAGGGGGGGAGGGACATGTCATCCCCCGTCAGTTAAGAAACACCCAGCTGGGAGGGGAAGAAATGCCCCTGGATTTGAGGAGCTGAGAAAATGAAACTACAAGAAAACAGACAAACTGATGAAGCGATAAATCCCCTTTAAGGAAGTCTTTCCAGGCTATATGCAAAAAGGTACAAAGATTGTGTTAGGGACAGTACTAAAAATAATGACTTACTGTTTATCTTTATATTTATGTGCCGGATGATACCCAACTGCTCATCTTTGCATGGGTTGAAATGTAATCACATATAATAGATGCATGTCAGCAGGAGTAGCCAACCGTCCCATGTGTATGGAGGTGTGTGGACTCTTATCTGATGGCAGATGTGGAAGTAAAGAAGGATCAGGCATGCTTGATTTAAATATATGTGATCCTTTGCTCTCAAGGGAGTTAAGACGCTGCCAGAGGTATCTGGCAGCAGCTTATTCTTCTCTCCCCATTGAGAACATGTGTGATCGACCAAGCTGAGTGTGCATATTTATTGGGGGGAAAAAAAGAGAAAGTGTTGTTGGATAAAGAAGTGTTTGGCCAACAGTTATTTAAGGTGTAAGGAAGTAAAAAAAAAAATTGTTAGTATTTTTAAGCTGTAACTCCTTTATTTTGGCTACAATCAAATTCAATTGGGTTTCAAAAGGCTTATCAAGTAAAAAAATAAATAAAAATTAAATGACACTGGGGGGCAGGGTGGGCAAAAAAAATTAAAAAACAAAACCGCCCTAACTTTCTCCTGACGCTCCGGAGGTCTCCAGCAATCCACTTTTTTTCAAGCTGGGTTCTCGTCCAAAGAACTCGAGTGGTTTACTCCATTGTAAGTGAAAGGAACTCAAGTCTTTCCACTGTATTGGGCCAAAATCCCAGAAGTGAAAAGAAGCGGATCCTTAGCTCCAGAGGGGTAGCAGCAGGGCACAGGTAGGTAAGTATCAGTGTTTTTTTTTTATTAGTAGACAACCCCTTTAAGTCTTTATTTTTAAAGGAATTGTTCAAATTTTCTATTAGTTCCCCATTCTGGATCTTTGGTCCAGTCAGCTAGAGCACAGAGCCATTAAAAGAATCTCTCTCGCTCTGGATGACCTGACATGTCTGGAAGGACAACCATTTTTTGTCAAGGACAATGGTGTAAAGGCAGGCATCCTCCAGCTGTTGGGAAACTACAACTCCCATCATGCATTTATATAAATCGAGAACAGCAGGAATGATGGGAGTTGTAGTTTCCCCAACAGCTGGAGGGCAGCAGTTTGAGGATGCCTGGTGTAAGGTTTTATTAATTTAGCAATGCCGTAATCAAAACCAGCCATCGGTTTTCCCACTATTAACACTGGTTATTGTGGGTCCTGGCTAACTGTTCGCGACACGTAATGCTGCTCTACTGATAGAATTTTTTTTAATTGCGGTACCAATTTCATCTATTTGTCTTCTTAAAGTTAGATGTACGATTGTGTTCACACTGGTGTAATGGCTTCCGTTGACTTCTAATGGGTCTGTTTTTCACGTAACCCCTTAAGCCAAACATCTGAAAAGTAGTTAATGACCAGAAAATTTTGTTTGTTCTTGCCTCCTTGCGTTTCAACAGTTCTAACTTTTTTTTTTTTACGCAGTTGTATGAGGCCTCGTTTTATTCGAGACAAGTTGTACTTTATGGGGGAATAGTTTAAGTTCACTTATAAACAATTGCAGAATTTTTTTTTACACCATTCACATTTCACACTTAACTTGTTAGATTAATTCTACAGGTTATTACGGTTGTGTGGATACCTAATATGTGTAGGTTTTTTTGTGTGTGTAATATATGCACAATTATTTTTTATTAAATATTTATTTTTATTTTATTTTTTTATTCATTTTTTTTTTTTTACACTTTTTATGGTTATTTTTTTTTTTTTTTTTTTTTAATCTCCTGAAGGGATAACTGTTTCACAATTTTTTTTAATTTTTTTTTTAAAACACTTAGTAATGTATTAGCATATTCATATATGCTAATACATTCTAATCTGTGTCACTTTGACACAGGCAGTGATCAGGACAGCACAAGTGTGTCCAGGTCCATGGCTTGATACACAGACAGCTCTGGGGCCACTCTAGGTCCCCAAGGCTGACTGTGCAGCCGTTTCCCCAAGCTCTGTCGGGTGACCGGGTGTTTCCGATCACCCGACAGAGCAGGGAAACCCTTTGATTGCGCTGCGGTAACGCACCGCCGCAATCAAAGGGTTAAAGCACCGGGATGCGGAGGTTTCCGCCGCTCCCCAGTGCTCGCAGGACATGCTCTGGGATCAGGGCTGTGTAGTACAGCTCCAATCCCAGCGCTCCTGCGGCGCCCGGGCGCCGCAGACTCCGGTGTCTGCAGCGACGTCTAAAGACGTCGCTGCAGACGAGCGACCTGAAGTGCCCGACGTCAAAAGACGGTGCGCGGTCGTTAAGGAGTTAAACGCATAGCACAGTGATCCGGTCACTGAAAAGCAATAAAAACATGTCTGAAAAGATGTAACCCAAGTGTGAACAGAGTGTAAGGGGCCGTTCACACGGCACAGGACAAATACAAATACCGGCCGCAGGGGGGGGGGGGGGGGGTGGCTTTTCTCCGCGATGAGCGGGGAACAGCCCTCCCCCCTCCCATTGAGAGGCACATATTACGTCCGGAAACAGGTCGGAAGAATGTGCATGTTCTATGTTTTGTCGCCAGACCGCCGGCGACGAAACCGCCGGGCGGAAAACCCGTGCAGTGGGGACTGCTGCATGGGTTTTCCATAGAGCAGAATTGTGCTCATTTTCGGACGGTTTTTCAAGCGGTCTGAAAAACCGCAAACCGGCTGAAAAACCGGCCGAAAACCCGGGCCGTGGGGACATGCCCTTATACTACTAAAGAGGCAGGAAACTTTTTACTTACGCTTCTAATAATTCTTCACCTTTACCAGCTGAAGAAACCTAAGATTAGGAAAAAATAAAGTCAAAGTAAAAACGTGTCCACCTTTACCCAGTGCTCTTATCATAGCTGTGACTCCCACAGGCACAAGCTGAAATATGGATGTGGCATCTTGGAGCAATGCATTGTAGCACAACCTATTGATCTATTTGTCTTTAATGAAAATGGTAAGTTTATTGCAAGGCTGAGATTTCTTTATTGAACTTTAGTGGATATACACTGGTATATTCTAAAACTGAACTGGGTTGTCAGAATTAGAAACACACGGCTGCTCCGTTTTAGAAATAGCACCAACTATGTCACAGGATGTGCCTGGTATTGTAGCGCTACATCAGGCATCCTCAAACTGCGGCCCTGTTGGAAAACTACAACTCACATCATGCATTTATACAATCTATAACAGTGGGAATGTTGGGAGTTGTAGTTTTCCAACAGCTGGAGGGCCGCCGTTTGAGGATGCCTGCTCTACATCATTTAAGTGAATGGGGCCGAGTTGCAATACCAGACATATCCTGTCATAGAGGTGGCGCTGTTTATGAAAGAAAACAGCCAAGTTTTTCTAATCTTGGCTTCACTGGATGGACGTCTGTCTTCTTTCGGCCTTATAAACTATATAAATCCCTTTAATATGCAGCAATATCCTAATACATTGTAGTATCCAAAATCACAGTAGAAGCCAGTGAGACAGTTGGCAAACATAGGAAACCGTTCATGATAAGTTGTATTCCACTAAGAGAGAAACAAAGTCGTATATAACACATACACATTCACTATAGCAGTTTTGACAGAATTCTGGAGCAATTTGCGCCTAAATAGCCGACGTGCTTTACGCCACACTTATGTATTTTACCCACTTCTGTACCAAGTCCGACAAAATGGGTGCGGCTTTGTGGGAAAGGGCGACACTTAACTTGCAACTCTATGCGCCTAGATTTTGGTGCAATTAGGGTATGTTCACAGAGTGTAAATACAGCGTAAACACACAGCACAATACGCCGGGTGTTTTGGAAGTACGCGCTGATCAGCGCATACTTCCAAAGCATGGAGGGGCCGGCCCCATTAACATGCGGCATAATTCATAGTTCTCTATGAGACCTATGAATTACTGTAATTGCGGCGCACATTTCGCGCGTATTAAAGCGCAAATACACGGCGAAATACACGCCGCAATTACGCCGTGTGAACATACCCTTATTGTCAGGAGCTAAGTCAACTAGTAGATGTCGCAATGTTATAGATTTATCATATAGCATGGCTACTGTGATGAATTGGCTACATTTTCGGGCTGTCTAGACCAAATATTAGACTGGATCAGTAAATGTGCCCCACTATGTTTGAAACATCCTGTAGAAAAAAAATTTGCGAAAAATTTTGATTTCCCATTGCTGCTCTGATTTAGTGTCAGAAATTTTGGCAATGGAAGTCAATTTGAGCAACTATGGGTCTGTGGCGCTTTACGACCCTCTGTATGGGATCATCACTTGACGAAAGAGAGTGGTTTACCACACACCACATTAAGGGTATGTTCACACGGCGCATTCTCGATCCATAATTCGGCGTGTAGCTTTTCTTCAAGACACACGAAGTAGCGGCTGACACTACGGCAATGTATAGCGCTCATTGAGAGCTACGATTACCTGTTCTTTCCTCAGCGCACAATATGCACCCGGGAAAGAACGGACATGTCAATTCTCCCTGGCGATTACGCACTGGGGAGAATGACAGTCAGTGAGAGATTCAGAGGGACACGCTGGCCAGCACGTCTCTCTGAAGCTGCGGGCGTATAGTGGCGTGCACAGTATGCGCTGCTATACAACCACTATTTAATTGTGTCAACATACCCTAAAACTATTTCCCTCTCTTACAACTGGTACAATATCGCTGGCAATATGTGCTAGTATTATGATTGTAATATCACCTTGGCATCCATTCTTGCTGTTCCCATGTGCCAGGTTTATGAAATGCAAATCTTCTACGGTTTAGTGCTAGCAGCTCCGATGCAGCCCTATGTTTCTCCATGGAAACACACTACAAACCAACCCTGTGTAGTCTAACCCTGCAGCCATTCTTCCCTCCATGTGATCCACGCATTGAATAAGTTAACCGTAAGTATGGGAGAGAGGGATAATATGGCCGCAGCAGGACACTACACATGGCTGGTTTTAGTGTGCTTCCGTGGAGACACATGGGTCTGACTAGGGGCTGTAAACAACTCAAATAGGGTCTCTACACAATTCCCACCTGTCGTAGTTGTTGATCATGAGTCTTTTGTAGTTCACAGGCCTGAATTTTCAAAATTTCGTTTGCTTTTTTCAGACCCTACCACAAGGAAAAAAAAAAAAAAAAAATCAGTGCCGTTCCTGGCATCATGGCTGCCTTCAACACCATTGCGATAGGTTTCCGAATTTACCGTTAGTTCCTGAGTTGTGACAGCTATGGTGGCTTCTTTCTCTGAAAGAGTTGCCTCCACGTTCCTGATTTTCTCATTCTGTTGTTCCACTCTATACGTAGAAAGAAAAAAAAAAAAAGATCTGCTTTAGTAAGGATGGCATAGGGTTTGTTAACCATTCAAATGCCAATGATTTAAGCGAATCATCATGAGCGTTACGATGTTTGTGAACAGCACTCTTTCCAAGTCAGGGAGCTACATGAAATACCATAGCTATGAATGTAAAGGGGCAGTGTAACTGTGAGCGACAGTAGACACCAGGACAGTGTGTTATGGTGCCTTTTACTGACCCTAAGGGTATGATACATTAACTTTTATTTTACCCTTAAGGGCCCGTTTACACGGCAATGGACAAATACCAGTCGGCTTATGTGACTGGTATTTGTCCGTTTTTTGTGCCGTGCACACGGCTGCGGGGAGGATGTGGGAGGGTGGGTGCGGCTTTTCTCCGCGATGAGCGAAGAAAAGCCCTCCACCTTCCCATTCATATATTCCGTCCGAAAACCGGACGGAAGAATGTGCATGTTGAATGTGTTTCGGGCGGCAAACCCGTGCAGTGGGGACTGCTGCACGGGTTCTCCATAGGAGCCCCCTGGTGCTCATTTGCGGCCGGTTTTTCAGACGGTCTGCAAAACTGCAAACCGTCTGAAAAACCGGCCATGAACCCGTGCCGTGGGGACATGCCCTAACTGTTTAGAGTTGTTATTATCAATTTTATTCTATTAGTACACGTCAGACTTAAACAGCAACTACCGCCACCACACAAACACACACAAAATTATAGTAGATGAAATAAGAGTTTTCTAAAGGTCATTAGCAAATCAGATGATTTCTTTTAGTTTCACAGGGAAACAAGTTTTACTTTCACTTTGTCAGGCAGAGATCACAATCTGGTAAGATTGCTTATGTGGGAGATACCAACTGTGCAGGTGGAGCTGAGGACTTGCTTGTACATGGTTAACCTGAGTTTCTCCTGCACATACACAGCACACTGAGGACATATATCTGATCGGGTTTACCTGTTGCCTTCAGCCTCCCCCTCCATAGCACACAGGCATCCATATTACACAGCTGCTGGTGTGATAACATCCAGCACAGATGATACATATTTACAGGCTCCATGATGCAGAGTGGACTTTTCCAGCTCAGAAGCAGAGCTGTCAACATAGTGATCCATCATGCTGCCCGGAGCTGACATGGCCTGACTGCAGTCCTGTCTTAAAGGGCCAGCACTTTTCTGAAACTTAATTACAGTTGAAACACTTTCATTTTTTTAATTAAACATATATGAGAAAGTGTTTATATTTAAGTCTTTTATTACTTTTATATACAAGGTACCTTGGAGTCAATAAGTCCTCATTAAGGCCCACAGGACAAATCCGGCCCACCATATCGTTTTCTGTGGCCCTCGAGAGCTCAGACACATTGAGCAGGGATGATCAAGGTCTAGATGCACAGTGGCCTGCTCTCCATTTTCCTTGCAGGTTGCAGCCAGTGCCCTTTGCCATCAGCACAGAAGTGGGCGCCAACTTGTATTCAGAGCTCCGTTTGCACCTCCATACTACTCTATTTAACAACTCATGAATGGTGGAAAAGCCACACACAAGCACCATATCTGCCCTTCAAGGGCAAACATAATACTATGGTGGTTCTTGGCGAAAATGAATCTGACACCCTTGTATTAGGGTGTGGTCTCGTTATGCAGCCAAGAATACCATGGCAGAATATTGGCCAATTTATAGTAGAGTTCCGAATAAAGCTGAACCAGTATATATTCAGGACTCCAATAGGAACAAAATCGGAAGAACTATGCAAGCGTGGTCGCTCCCTGCTCTCTGAGGCTGGCTTATAGCGAGCAATGAGCTGGCCTCAAACCCAGAAAAAAAAAAAGATAGGAAAACCCCTTTAAAGTGATATAAAGATGACTAGCTGCTCATCTAAAATGAGCCACTCTATATGGCGCTGAATATTTGCACCACACAGAGGGCCTCATTTCTAAAACTGGCATTGCTGCCCATAGTAACCAATCACAGCACAGCTTTATCAATTTATCAAAACTGTCCATCTTTTTCCCCAATCTGTACCTGGTCTTTAATATAAGCCCCTTTAACCAATTCTCTAGTGATCCCCATTATACACTACAGTGATAGTGAAGACCACCGTCAAAGTATATTCCATAAATTCCAGGCCAACATGACAGATTTAAACTAGATATTACAGCTGCACCACATAAATAAAATCACCAACAATAACCATTGCCAAAAAATAAAAAACATAAAGGAGTTAATACTGTATAATAAGATAAGGGTTACAAAATTAAAAGCAACCCCTAAAATACAATACAGGGAACACTTACATCTTCTGCAGCTCCTGTACTGCTGCGGATGAGGAATCTTGCTATAGAGGGGCAAAAAGAAGCATAAAATTAACACTATCAAATAAAATCAAAGCGCAAAATCTTAAAGAGGTTTTCCCACCATAGACATTTATCACCTTTCCACCGGAGAGCTGATGAATGTCAGATCATGGGGACCACCGCTAATCACTGGGACCACCGCCGGAGATCCTGTCTATGAATGGTGCAGTGGGAAAACATGCGCACTGCTGCTTCACTCAAAATTCTATGGGAGTGAAAGAGAGAGCCCAGAGTCATCTTTGTCGGTCCCATAGAATTTGAACTTCTCCGTTCAAAGACTTCCTTGCTGTGAAAGAGGAGGGCGGTAAATGGGGACTCAGAGATCCCATTTTAGCAATGGGTGTGGGGTCCCAGTAGTGGGAACGTCAGCAATCAGACATTTATCCTGTGGATATGTGATAAATATCTTTGGTAGCAAACCCCCATTAAAGGAAGTCGATAGTAGTATAAGGTCATGTAGCATAGTCAGAAAATAGGAACACAGGGGCACATTTACTATTGTGTTTGTATAAGAATTCTGGCGCGATGTGCGTCAAAATACTGGCATTCATGCTTTACAACACCTTATATGCTTTAGACACTTTTGCAAAGCATCTGCCCAAATGGGTGTGGCTTTACAGAAAGGGTGTGGTTTAATGTGTGACATAGCGCACATTAAAAATTTTGCCTCCCTTTTTGGCGCATGGTGTCACACATTAGGGTATGTTCACATGGCTTAACTGTGGGGCGTACAGTACGCAGTGTACACCTGCGGCGTGGAGGGGAGAGAGGGGGGGGCGACAGGCTGCCGGCCACAGACTGTCACTACTCACGGTGCGTAAGCGTCACGAATAAATGACATGTCGACTATCTTCCCGCACGTACAATATGAACGTATTGTATGCGCGGGGAGAGGAGGCGTAATTCATAGTTCTCTATGAGAACTGTGGATTACTGTAATGACTGGGGTGCATTTCACTCCTATTAGAGCGTAGTACGCTCTCAATACGTGGCGAAATGCTTCCCAAAATAAGCCGTGTGAACATACCCTTAAAGAGGTTTTCTCACCGTGCAGTTTCACAGCCAGCTTTACAATCACACATGCTGTTCATACTGTGGGCGGTCTATAGCAGTGATTGACACATCGGCTCTACTGTTGCAAGCTATTCCGGTTACATTGATATGAGTACACGAGATTTATAAAGTGTAGTACGCAGGTTGCAGAGCTCTAAAGGATGTTTACTTAGCTAAATAAAGAGGCTTTCAAAATCCTTTAGTGGCCGTTCATATGGCGCGTTTGAATCCAATTTTGGATCCGAAAATCCGATCCATAAACACTGCAGCGGTCGGATCCTAAACAGATCCACCACATATCCAACACGCAGCTGCATGTTTGGATACGTGTTGGATGCAGCAGGATCGCACCCTATAGTTTATAATAGGGCTCCTGATGTTTTTCGGACCAAGAATTGACATGTCCGTTCTTGGGACTGACCTGGAAGATGAAGTGAGAAGCGCATTGGTGATCACTCGTGTGAACGCCAATGCGTGTTTCTAGTTAAAAGCAACGTAAATCACACTGCTATTTATTAGATACATGTTTGGGGTCATTTGGGACCTGACAGATGGATCCAAATATGTATCCAAAAGCATATGTTTACATGGACTCAACACGGCGTGTGAACATACCGTCATGCCGTCTTGTGTCCGTGTGAACATCCGCTTTTGTGATGCGTGTCTGGGTCCATCTGAAAAGACCCAGACACGCATCTAACAATGAGCTGTGAGTTTAACACTGCCAGCAATGTGAAACACGTATCGGCGTTCACACGAGTGATCTCTGATGCGTGTTTGCATCGCGTCTGTACGATCCGTCTTTCTGATCCGCTCCAAAAAGTGACGTGCCAAGACTCTGATGAGACTCTGCAGGAGGTGACTCACAATGGTCAGAGTGAATGACTGATGGCAGCTTAGAGCAATGACAGATAAGAAAGCAGGTGGAGTTGGGGACAGAGATCCTCGTAACCAGAAACTTGTGTGCTCTAACAAGGAATAAAATCTTCTTTAATCTCCTGACCCTTCATCCCCCCCCCCCAAAAAAAAATCAACAATCCAAAGTATTTAAGAAAAAAAAGTCTTCAATTAACTGCCCCTCCCTGTTAATTGTTAAAGGGGTTGTCTCGCGACAAGGAGTGCTGCTTTTTATGTTAAAGATCTTGCAAAACAAGTCGCATTGCAATATATGTCCATTACCAGTGTCCTACCTCTTCCTCGATAGCCCCTCTTGTATGGTGTCTGCATCAGCTCTTCAGGTCACTAAAGCTACAGACTTGTTTGATCTATCCTGATAGGCTGCCAGCACTGGTTGCTATAGCTACAGACCTGGCTTCTACTGCAGCTTAGTAGACAACCCCTTTAATCACTGTAGCAAGCAAACCCCCTTTAAGGCATACCGTGAAGAAACAACCATTTTGTCGGAAACTTCACAACAGTTTCTAAAACATATAACAAATGTGTTGTAAAGCATGTTGACCAGTATTTTGTGTGGTGTGTATATATTATATAGTGATATATATATTATATATTACATATCAGTATGATTATATACCATAGCACATACTTATATATAGTATTTATACACATACATATTGTCGCAGCAGTGTTGCGCTGCGTCCCAACCCTCAGTGCCGGTTCGTTTTTTTTCAGAAATGTTTTTTTGTGCAGAACCATACGTTGTATTTGGCGTATATTGCTTTTAATCTATATGGGGAGGAAGGGGGGCCTCCATTTTGGTTTTCTGCACCACGCCCACTTTCACAGGCTGTCATAAGAGTGCAGCTTGCAGGTCTGGTGTTTTTTTATTTTCTTTCTCTCTGGATAATGGAGGTCGGTTGACCCAGTGAGAGGCCTGGATTTGGCTCTATTGAGAGGTAAAGATAGCGTAGGACTGCCCGACCTGAGATCACGTTGTAAGTTCGTGGGCGGCTTAAGCATTTTTTGATCAAAAATATGTGAACCAAGAATCTCAACGTTTTTTTATTGCAAATTGTTGGCACAAACTAAAGCAACGAATAAATGGTGTAAAGCTAGACTGAAAGATAGGCCAGATTTATCATACATTAATTGATTGATAAATGTAGCATGTTTTGAGACTACCAATTCTGAGTTTATACACTATGTATTAGATAGTATTAATAAATTTGCCCAACTGTTTTTGCTTTTATGCAAAGTACAGCTACACAGACTAAGGCTTGCCTGCTGGGGGGATCTTATGACAACATTCTCTATTTTGATCTCTGTGTGGTCATAAGGACATTTTGGATCTAAATCACTGAAATTAATGTTCAAACACACAGATGTATAACCTCCGCCACTGGAGCTAACTAGGATGTAGATAAGTATGTGGATAGTGATACGGAATTGCACAGCGTCTCAGTGGTAAAACTGAACAGGACCAGCACAGGCAGAGGTTGCGGTCATGAGATCCGGGCAGCAGTTCTCACGTCTCTGGTGTGCACTAAATGGCCACTTCTATATCACTTCTGAGTGGTCTTTAAAAGGGTTGTCTCATCTCAAAGTTTCATAGGATGCATGAATGAAATAATGCTGCTCTGCTCTGTCACTTCCTGGTCAAGCTGTCTGTAATTAGTATATGAGCTCTGTGTATTCAGACTTCTGCTAATTAGATAAATCTCATGCTGTCAGGACCAGGGAAGCTTCTGAGTTAAAGTAAACAACAGTAATTACTGGCTTTTGTCTGAAAGATCAGATAACACACAAGCTCTCACTAACAACAGTTCTGTGCTGGCCGCGACCTGGGTGATGATGTCCCTCCCTGCTATCAGATAGAACAAACAGCAGGGAGGGGAAAGATGTACACAGGTCGGTCACTTGGGGAACCAGAGAGAGCATAGACGGGGATAAAATCACTTGTAGCTCCTTAACAAAAAAAATGAAGAACGCAATATATTTGGAAAACGTCTTCATTTAGTATTCCCTACATGTTGAAAGCTAATCTTTTTAGCTAGACAACCCATTCAAATAGCAGTTGCAAAAATACATATAGAATGTGCTGTACCTGTTGTAATTTCTTCTTGGATTCTTCAATGTGAATTTTCAGCTGTTGACTTTCCTTTTGTAGATCCTTCAAAAACAATAAGCATACTACCAGTTATCAAACAACTTTCCTCACAGCCGGAGCTCAGAAAGGATGTTCAATTTCTTGTGTTTGCGCTGACACCTACACTAACACAGAATATTTTAAGTAAGTTGTCCCATGATAGAATATTATATTGCTCTGTGTTAGGGCAGGTCTACAGAGTACCTTTGCGCGCCGCAAGACGCCATGTGTCTAGAAGAACGCGCTTCCCGGCTTTCCCTGGTCGGCCCCATTCAATTCTGTTATCCCTGCCGTGTATACGGCAGAAAGAAGTGACGTCACTTCTTTCTGCCGGCGTTCAATACACGGCGGGGAAGACGGCAGGTAATCATAGCGTTCTGTGATTACCATAATTACAGGGTGTATTTCAGGGCGCATTGCAGCACAATAAGGGTATGTTCACACAGCGTAATTTTGGCGCGCATTTCGCCATGTATTTGCTGTCTAATACAAGTGAGATGCGCGCCGAAATTATGGTAATCCATAGTTTTCATAGAATTCTTCTCCCCGCTCGTACAAACCGATCATATTGTACGCGCGGGGAGATACGTGACATGTCAATTACTTGTGGCGAATACGCACCGCAAGTAATGAATGTCAATGGGTCTGGTGGTTATGCCCCTCCCCTCCCAGCCCAAGCCAGACTGCGGGCGTCTCCCGCATAACTGAAACTACGAATGTAACATGCTGGCGCTGACCCCTAGGTAGACCCCACTAAGTCAGACCAATATAGAATCACACAACAATGTAGGCACTCTCTCTTTTAAAAACTTTCATTCAGGTCCCATACTAAGCTCCCACGTAAAGGTTCTGTTCACATGTGGTGCACATAAAGTAACTGCAATAGAACCGGCAAAATAGTGGTTTTCAATTGAAGCTTTGCCACCGCAACATGATGAGTGGTCGTGTCATAAACACGTTTGTGTAATGGGCAAGAGGGCCTGTAAGTACATGGCTCAACATTCACCTTTCCCATATATCCCTGCCAGCGAATATTAACGCCTCGGAAAGATGAAGTGACTGCTTTCCTATGGCCGGCGATTTCCAATACGCAGTGGGGAAGACGGCAGGTAACCCTAGCGCTCTATGGGAGCTATGATTACCGTAATTACAGGACGTATTTCGGGGCACATTGCAGCGCCCTGAAATACGTCCTGAAATAAGCCGTGTGAACATCCCCTAAGGGCCATTGTCACTTGTACTGCAAGTCCTGCCACCATTATATCCCACAATAAGGCTATGTTCATACGGCGTAACTGCGGGGCGTACAGTACTCCCCGCAATTACGCTGGGTATTTGGGAGTCGCGCTGTTTGGCGCGTACTCCCGTGACGCGGAGGGGTGGTGGCAGCAGCCCACCGTCCCCATAGACATGCATTATTCGCGGCGCGTAATCGCCGCAAGTAATTGACATGTCACTTCTCTCCCCGTGCGTATTGTTCGAGCGGGGAGAGGAGGCGTAATCCATAGTTCTCTATGAGAACTGTGAATTACCGTAATTTCGGCGCACATCTCGCTCGTATTAGAGCGCAAATACGATGCGAAATGCGTGCCGAAATTTGACCATGTGAACATACCCTAAGACGACCGATGGATACCCGCATTATATATTTCATTTATATAGCAACGTTATATTCCACAGCGCTGTACAGAGATTGTCATCATTCACATTAGTCCTGGTCCCTGCTGGGGCTCAATCTATATATTTTGGAGTGTGGGGGAAACTGGAGTTCCCACAGAAAAGCAAGGCAAACACGGGGAAAACATTCAAACTCCTTACAGATGTTGTCCATGGTGGGGGCTGAACACAGAATCCCAGTGCTGAAAGACAACAGCGCTAACCACTGAGCCACTGTCCTGCCCTACAGGTTCAGGAGTACTACTTTCTATTATTGATCACAATTACTAATATAGATTTTAAAAAACTACCTCAATTTGTCTTTCCTTCTCCAGGATCACCTTCTCCCGTTCATTAAACCGTTCTTCTATCACCTTCAAGTTCTCCTCCTTGCCCTTTAATCTAAGAAAACATCAGAGAGGACATTAGACTTGGCCACACACATCTAGCTCCAGTACTGCTAACCTGAAATCTATGAGATAGCAATTACCTTAAATATCACCTTAGGCTATGTTCACACTGCGTAATTGCGGGGTGTACAGTACGCCCCGCAATTATGCCGGGTGTTTGGGAGTCGCGCTGTTAGGCGCGTACTCCTGCGATGCGGGGGGCGGCAGCCAGCCCGCCCGCCCGCCCCATAGACTGTCATTACTCGCACGCGCCCCGAATAAGTGACATGTCACTTATCTCCCCAGGTGTACAATACGAACGTATTGTACACCCGGGGAGAGGAGGCGTATTAATAGTTCTCTATGGATTACTGTAATTTCGGCGTGCATCTCATTCGTATTAGAGCGCAAATACGATGCGAAATGCGCGCCGAAATTACCCCGTGTGAAAATAGCCTAAAACTCTAATATCACACAAAACTAAAATGTACAATAAACGGACAGGCATCCCTGCATACTCTGGATAAAGAGATAAGTTATCCATTAAGACTGAGCACCTTAAGGGGTGCTCCCAGGTCTTAACTTCCAGATTATAACCAGCTTGTCACTGACCGCAGAGAATAGAGAGGTGGCTGCGCTTTCGCAGCTCTCCATTTATTTCTAAGGGAGTTCCAAATACAGCACACTCACCCAGCTGTATGAAGAACTCCCATAGAATAGAAGTGACAGAGTCGCACTGGACACCACCATGTTTTCTGCGGCCGACTCATTCCCCTCTCTAACCAGGAAGTTGGGAGACTGGAATACCATTTTAACATTCGGTGTAAAGGAGTCCAGTGGGCGGTGTTATCAGTGATTGACAAGCCTTCCTTGTATTAGATGGCTGTCAATCTCTGATAACACCGCCCACTGGACTCCCTAAGCAGGGATTTAAAGGGAACCTGTCACATAGTTTATGCCCCCCTTCCTGAGCACAGCCCAAAGTAGTGTCAGACCTGCTGTTTCCAGCACTGTGTCTCTTATTCTGTAAGATGCTGTAGTTTTAGAGTATTTAATGCTTAAATCTGCAGTTTTCAGCCAGAAGAGTCATGAAAAGTCAGTTTTTTTCATGCCCCGCCCACCTGAGGCTAGCCCCACCCACCTCAACTGATAAATCTATTACTTTGAATAGGTAGAAACCTGTGAATAACTGGCAGATGGGCTGGGCTAGCCTTTGGTGGGCAGGGCTAACACCTGCTCATGAATAAGATTTGAGCATTAAATGGTCTAAAACTCCAGCATCTTACAGAATAAGGGACACAGCGCTGGAAACAGCAGGTCTGACACTAGCTTGTGCTGCCCTCAGCAAGGGGGGTATAATCTATGTGAAAGGTTCCCTTTAAATGAATAACATATAAGTTCCGCTTTATCTTTTCCTACAAAACTATATATCAATCTGCTCAGCTCCTCCTGCTCTATAGCTTCTGGCAGATCAGACAGCATGGTCAACGTGCAACGTGGTCTTTACATATAAAGAGTAAATGGTAGATACTTCTATCTGTGGCTACCTTACAATGTAGGCTAATGAATGTGTATATTTAAACACTGCTACGCTTATGAAGTTCATATCTGGGGAGAAAAACTATGGCACCCAAGTATTATTCACCACTCCCATAAAACAAAAAGACACTGATATATACATACTGATTTTGAAGTTCCTGAACTTGTGTAGTAGCAGTCACCTACAGAAAGAAAACTATATGTAAAATAGAAACATATATACTCGATACAGAGACAAGCCATAATTTATAAAACACCAATATTATAAGTGCAGTGTCTGTACACCCAGAACAGCAAAGCTAGCTTGCCTGAACACAGCAGTTAAAGGGGTTGTCTCACTACAAGGATTGCTTTTTATATTAAAGATCTTGCAAAAACCAATCACTTTGCAATATATGTCCATTAACTGTGTCCTACATATTCCTAGATCTCCCCACTGGTATGGGCTGCAACAGCTCCTAAGGTTACTATAGCTACAGACCTGTTCTATCTCTCCTGATAGGCTGCTAGCACTGGTTACTATAGCTACAGACCTGTTCTCTCTTTCATGATAGGCTGCTAGCACTGGTTGCTATAGCTACAGACCTGGATTCTACTGCAGCCTAGTAGAAGCCAGTAAACACGCCCCTGAATTAAAAATGAAACCAAGAAATCAGGACTGAGGTAAGGGGAATCAATGTAGTGAGACAACCCCCTTTTAAAGGGATTCTCCGATTTGGACAATTTAGGTTAGAAGTGTACTTTGACAATAAGCTGATCGCAAGATTCCTCTGCTGGTACCCCCCAACAATTAGCTGTAACGTGTGGGAAAACGTGGTAGTAAAATTTTAATTTGTCCGCAACGCCACCACAGGGAAATAAAGCATTACACAATGCCCAATCAAATCAATAGGTTGTCTCTGCAGAACAGGACAAGGACAGTCCTGCATAGCAAGAGACGTTCTTTGTAAGCGCTATCCTTTCTAGCTAAAACATTAGGATCTTTGACATGCAACCCGCTCTTAACTCAGAAATCCATAATAGGGTAAATGAAAATAAGTTTTCTAAACCAAGTAACCCCTCTATCTCATGGGCTGAACAACAGAGTTATCGCCCTGCTAAAAGCAGTAAGGAAGAATGAAAGGAGAGGCTGCGCTGCATACTGAGGGACTACAAATTGTCCTGTTTTTGCATTGTCCACCACATAAAATATAAAATACACGTCCATCAGAAAGGGATATTCTTGTGAAAACCACAATTTTTATTCTTTTATTGCAGTATTTTTTTTTATATTTCAGTAGTACTACAGAATTAAAAATTACATATAAAATCTGGTCCTTTTCTAGCTTTGATAGTAAATGACAGGGCACACTAATCTCACTGCACTTTGGAAGCAGAACATATGGAAGCAAATAATCCATACAGATACCAAAACTTTAACGGTTTAAATTAAAAACATGGAAAGGTAAGCAGGAGTAGCCATAAAAAACCAAATCCTTACTGTAGGCGCTGCTTAACTGCATGTAGTGGCATTACAAATAGTAGATGATGATGGATCAGAAGTCAGAAACACAAACTAGGAAGTCATGCACATATATTTTCTTTTAATTTAAAGTTTCCCTATGTGCATGACTTCCTAGTTTGTGTTTCTGACTTCTGATAGCACAGCAGTGAGGATGTATTAACAGTTCTCTTCTAGGCTGACAATGACCTGAGAGGTGTAAGTGTTCTCATTAGGACCTGATAAGTTTGAGGAAAGCAGGAACCCCCATCCCTCCAATATAGAATAAGATTAACCCATTTTCCTTTCATGTATTGCTCTTGTCATTGCCCCAACCCTCTAGTCTAATCTTCTCTACCCCCGTCTGTAAAACCATTCTATCATCACCTGCTATTTGTAATGCCACTACATGCAGTTAAGCAGCGCCTACAGTAAGGATTTGGTTTTTTATGGCTACTCCTGCTTACCTCTCCATGTTTTTAATTGAAACAGTTCATAAAGTTTTGTCATCTGTATGGATTATTTGCTTCCATATGTTCTGGTTCTAAAGCACAGTGAGATTAGTGTGCCCTATCACGCACACACACATACATTATATATATATATACACATACATATATATATATATATATATACATATATATATATATATACACACACACACACATATATATGTTCAACTCTGAGATGGATATATATATATATTTTATTGGTTTCGGACGTCTGGATTATATATATATATATATATATATATATATATATATATAAATATATTATATATATATATATATATATATATATATATATATATAGATATATATACATATATACATACATACATACATACATACACACACACACACTTACAGATATACGCACACACACGAATTAGAAAATAATATCCATACAACAGTTGCAAATTGCTTGTCAATTAAATTGTGCAGGTGGCTGCTGGGAGTCGAGGAGTCAGATCTTGATACATCTGGGTACGGCACAGTATCTGTCATTGTGGGTGTTACCTGTTCAGCCTTCTGAAGCTGGTTACTTGCTAACGCTTCCTTCAGTGCTTCTATTTCTTTTGTCAATTCCTTTACAACAATGAGAACAAGACAAATGGGAGACCAGACCACAGCACAATGGCATGCAAAACAAAACGGAAGTGCAATTAGCCCATTCACTAGTCTTTTTCATCCGAGGTCTTTTATAACCATTTTCTTTTAGTATGAAAAGTTTTTTTTTTTTTTTTGTTTGTTTTTTTTTTTTTAAAAGAAGATTGTAGATATTTTCCCATTATTACTTCATGAATAAATAATACTGTGAATGGGCTGAAGTGCAACATCCGATGAGAGATACGTCAACTACAATGAGACACACAAGGAATTCTATAACTGCAGGCCTGGCGTTACGAAGATGACATCAATGTATATGTGAAAATGAATCCACAAAATCCTGTGTATTTGTAGTAAGGTATATGTCTTTGTATTTCTACTCCAGAGCTATTGTCTGGCCTGTCACTTCAGGTACAAAACCCACATTCCACCCTGACAGTCTTCTTAGGATTGTCCCTGTGGATCTTATCCCATACTGTGACCCCAGTGGTAGCGAAGGACTTTCAGACTACCACTTCAGACTCACCCTCCAGAAGACAATATAGGGGGTGGGAACAGTCCAGGGCACCTTTCACATCATGTTTCAAGCCCACGTTACAGGAATCCACCAGGACACCTTGAGATGGCTATTCCAATATATACTGTGACACAGTCACAGGCATCTATGGGGCAAATGCTGTCTCTTTTGAAGTACCTTTGCTCCTTTGACATTAACATACACATTATGGGTGGCATGTATGAAATTTGGCGTTTAAACTCATTATAATGGTATAAAATGTGCCTGATTTATTAACTCACTCTACAGCGGGTCATAAATCTAGCGCTAAGATAACATTTCTGGCTCAGGTAAAACACTTTGAAAGTGCTCTACCTGTTCCAGCAGTAATGCGCCTAGAAATGCCATAGCAAAGCCATAAATCTATAGCTTCGTATGGTTCTAGTGCACCCCTCCTCTCGCACTCCCCCCAAATCAGGCACATTACAAAGTGCTGCGGGCGATATGTAATGCACCTGATAATGGCGTACGGGCCATTTAAAAATGTAGCAAACAGGGCTGCGCCCGATATCGGGCTGAAAAGACGGCAGATGTCTGGCGCAGCCCCGTTCATACATGTTACCCTATGTGCCGGGTAGCATGTATGAAATGGTGCTGCAAAGTACGTGTCATAAACCATGGTGTGGACCCAGGGTAAGAGTGTGGACATAGAGGGGAGATCCTGCACTCAGGACCCCTATCTATTAGCCAGAGCTGTTAGAGTAGTTCATGTCTTGGAGGACACAGCCTGGTTATGTATTGGATGGTTCACCATTCACTTGAATAGCCTCCAGCCCATACATTTTCACATGCTAGAGAAATAGAAGCACTATTGTAATATAGAGTGCATAGGAAGCTCTTATTAATCTATTGTACAGGATGAAGATAAGTGGTGCCATGTTGGACACCTCTACAGAGCAAGAGCGGGTATACAGAAAAACAGCTGAGATTTGGGTAATACCTGTACAGTCCTGCCCTCCTTGTCCGCTCTCAGCTGCTCAGCCTGCAGCAGATCTTCTACAGACTTTATCTTGCCATCCTTCTCATGGATCCTAAAATGATTCAAAATCAACAGTTTATACAATAAGACAATAAGGGCCTGTCCCCACGGCACGGGTTTTCGGACAGTTTTTCAGCCAGTTTGCGGTTTTTCAGACCGCCTGAAAAACCGGCCGAAATGAGCACAATTGTGCTCTATGGATAACCCGTGCAGCAGTCCCCACTGCACAAGTTTTCCACCCGGCGGTATGTCCGCCCGCGGGCCACTCAAAGAACAGTGAGCATGTTCATTCTCCCGTCCGGTTTTCGGACGGAATATGAACACCTCAATGGGAAGGGGGAGGGCTCATCGCGGAGAAAAGCCGTCCCATCCGCGGCCGTGGGGATGGCCGCAAAACATGACAAAAACCGGCTGGCAAACCGGCCGGTATTTGTCCTGTGCAGTTTGGATGCGCCCTAAAGTTCAATTCTGGTGACCGCACTATTCTAGCTTCCGACTATGAAGTTTTAGTACCAACCAGTCATGTTTCCAGCAGTGGTAAAAGTACTCCTGTATTTTACCACTATTCAGAGTCAACACGGAGCCATAGCTCTCTAAGGACATGTAACGTCCTAACTTGGGCTTGACAGTGTTCAAAAGGGTATAAAAAAAATAAATAAAATAAATTTAAAAAATCTTTAAACTATTGCAGCACTATTAGGCTATTATTTCGGCACTGGTTTGCGGTCGGTTTTTCAGACTGTTTTCAAAACCGAAAACAGTCTGAGAAACTGGCCGCAAACTTCTCCATGGGCCTCTATGGAAAACCCGTACAGCAGTCCCCACTGCACGGATTTTCCGCCCGGCGGTTTTTCAGACCGCGGGCGGCCCGAAATAAACATAGAATATGTTCATTCTTCCGTCCGGTTTTCGGACAGAATATGAACATGTCTATGTGGAGGGGGAGAAAAGCCGTCCTCTCGCGGCCGTGTGCACTGCACGAAAACAGGACAAATACTGGTCGAACAAACCACACTCACCACCGTTCCAGCACGGACGCTGCCTGAAGTGTCTCCCCCAGTCGCTGTTGACATCTGGCTGCGTTGAACACGTGACCGCTGCAGCCAATCGGTGGTTGCAGTAGGCATGTGTCATTCCCTAGACATCAAAATGGCATGTGACTGCTGCAGCCACTGATTGGCTATAATGGTCACATGCCAGTCACAGCAGCCAGATGGAAACGGAGACTGGGATGGGGAGGCAGCAGCATCAGCACTGGAAAGATAGTGAGTGAAAAGGGGAATATTATTTTATTAGAGCAGTAGTAGTATTTTTTTTATTATTTTATTAGTGCAGTTGTTGTCTGAAACTATAAAAAAAACTGGACAACCCCTTGAACACTGCATGCAAAGCAGCCACCAATTGCAAGTCACAGTTTTCATGTATTAAAGGGATTGTCTCAACAGCTAACATCACTGATATGAGAGCCATTGCCCTGATCAGCTGATTGTGAAGGGTCTGGCTCCTATGTGGCCCAGTAAAGTCCACTGTCAACCACTGAATGTAGAATTTAGTATTAACTGGCAGCCATTAAGGTTAATTGTACTCTCAACAATTTATCATACATCAACAGTTCAAGGCTGCCAGACCGGGAGCTGCTCTTACAAAGGAATCGGTGGGTCATCAAGAGCTTTTGATCAGTGGTTGCCATCATCAGCCAGGATATGACAGCACCAACATCTGCGAGTACTTTGTACTGCAGCAATACAACTGATTGGGAACATGCTACAGATTAATGTTACAGCGACATAATTGCCCATTATATTCCTTTCCATTAAGTAAAAGGTATATAAAGAAGAAAAAATGACTTACACGTTCTTTAGATCTTCAACCACCGATGTGAGGGCTAGCTGAAATAACACAAGTCAACATGTAAGGCTATGTTCACACGGCTTATTTTGGAGCGCATTTCGTAGCGTACTGCGATTAATACGCGAGGAAATGCGCCAAATAATTACGGTAATTCATAGCTTTCATAGAGAACTATGGATTACACCTCCTCTCCCCGCTCATACAGTATGATCGAATTGTACGCACGGGAAGATAAGTGACATGTCTATGGGGCCGGCGGGCTACCGGCCCCCACGCGCCTCAGGAGTATGTGCTGATCAGCACGAGCTCCCGAAACACACGATGTAATGTGGTGCGTGCTGTAAGTGCCGCAGTACATCGTGTGAACATAACCTATCTGTAAAGTTTTTTTTAAACAAAAGGTAGCCAAAAATTTTAAATATCCTTAGTGTTTTCATAGACCTTCACACAAGGGTCATTTGCCATGCAAGAATTAGCTCTTTTTTGTCAATTTCATTGGGGAACACAGCACCTTGGGTACAGGCCTCGCTGACACTAGGCGGAAACCAAACATGTTGGCTCCATCTGGACGGACTATATCCCTCCTACTGACACCAGGCTAGTCCGTTTTAGCCTAGTGTCCATAGCTCCGCAGGTCAGCTGCATTTTTTTATTTTAGTTTTTTTTCTCCCTTTCAGGAGGTGATGGAGTTTCTCATCCCCTTTCAGAGGGGTCGTTAGCATGGTCGCCACTTTGGTTTCCAGCCCCCTCCTGGGGGCGGATGGAGTGGGGGGTCACCAACAAATAGCCACTGTCTGTTTCTCCTTATGCGCCGGTCACCCATACCCACTTACTCCCTCTGCGGTTTCCCTTTGGAAACGCTTTCCTCCTTCACAAGCTTCTCTGCCCGCTCCAGGTGTCCCTGAGGAAGGCATAACTAGGCCGAAATGCTGGACTACTTTGTGGGCATTTCTATTCTACTACTGCACCTATTGCATATATATGGAGAGCTACAGTCCATCTAGGTGGAGCCAAAACATTTGGTTTCTGCCTAGTGTCAGCCTTCTAGGGCGAGGGCCTATACCTAGGGGGCTTTCCCCCCCATGAATCAGATGAGAAAAGGATTTGATTTTAGGGTAAGTACAAAAATCCGAATTTTTGCGTTACTCACCAACTCCTAATATCAGCACAGACCCTCTCTTAAGGGGACACAACTGTACATGTCTCAGCATTCCCTCCTTCCCCTTCAGACATATTTCCCGGTCCACTCCTAGCTCGGGTCATTGGGGCACATTTATTATGTTAGTTGCACCAGAATTCTGCCGCAAATTGCACAAAGACGCTAGTGTCCATGCCTTACAACACATTTATTATGTGTTTTAGACAGTTTCAAGACACTTCTGAGCCTTGTCCAACAAAAGGGGAGTGACCTCTGTTAAGTGGGTGTAGCTAAGTGTGCAACAATGTGTGCCAAAAAATGCACCAAAATTTTGCCGCAATTAATGGCATAAATTAAGCCAAGAAATAGCAAGTGTAAACTAGACTACAGGGTGGGCCATCTATATGGATACACCTAAATAAAATGAGAATGGTTGGTGATATCAACTTCCTGTTCGTGGCAGATTAGTATATGGGAGGGGGAAAACTTTTCAAGATGGGTGCTGACCATCGGCGCCATTATGAATCCAACTTTATTTTTCCAATGGGAAAAGGGTCATGTAACACATCAAACTTATTGAGTATTTCACAAGAAAAACAATGGTGTGCTTGGTTTTAACGTAGCTTCAAAGTGCTGCCCATTGTGTTGGATTGTTAATGCAACCCTCTTCTCCCACTCTTGACACACTGATAGCAACATCGGCGAAGAAATGCTAGCACAGACTTCCAGTATCCGTTGTTTCACATGCTGCACATCTCGTATCTTCACAGCATAGACAATTGCCTTCAGATGACCCCAAAGATAAAAGTCTAAGGGGGTCAGTTCGAGAGACATTGTTGGCCATTCAACTGGTCCACAACGACCAATCCACTTTCCAGGAAACTGCCCACTTTATGCACTAAAGATGGCACGTTCCCTGAGTTTTTCCAGCAAGATGGTGCACCACCACATAGTGGGTGTCAGGTCCGAGCATTCCTACATGAACAGTTTCCTGGAAAGTGGATTGGTCGTTGTGGGCCAGTTGAATGGCTTCCAAGGTCTCCCGATCTGAACTTTGGGGTCATCTGAAGGCAATTGTCTATGCTGTGAAGATACGAGATGTGCAGAAGCTGAAACAGATACTGGAAGCCTGTGTTAGCATTTCTTCCACGGTGTTGCTATCAGTGTGTCAAGAGTGCGAGAAGAGGGTTGCATTGACAATCCAACATAATGGGCAGCACTTTGAACACATTTTATAAGTGGTCATAAACTTGTAACTAACTCATGAAAGAATAAAGTTACATTAAAACCAAGCACATCACTATTTTTCTTGTGTAATTCTCAATAAGTTTGATGTGTTACATGACCCTCTTCCCATTGGAAAAAATAAAGTTGGATCCAAAATGGCTGACTTCAAAATGGCCGCCATGGTCAACACTCATCTTGAAAACCTGCACAAGATTTATCAACACTACATACCACTTTAATAAAATACAGACAAACGCATCATCTGTCATAATTACCTGGTCATTGTGAAGTGCCTTGAGATTCTGCATGTCCATTCTTAAGGTTGCATTTTGATCCCTTAGCAACTTTATTAAAGGAATATTATTAAAAAAAAAAAAAAAAGAAGTCATCAGGTAGCCACAAAACGTCAATTTAGTTCACAGCAGTTAGTTTAAAGAGGTACTCCCAATGCAGTAAGTGCTGCTGGAAGGACAAATTACTGTAAAGTAAATAATTTATAACATGCATGTTATTAAAAAAAAATGTCTGCTTTACCTAATACAGGCCTTTTTTTTTTTTTCTACCTTTAACTAGCTCTCGTCTCCATGGTTACAGACCACCACTGTGTGCTTTTAGTTTTGGCCAGTAATGCGGTGTTATCAAAAGCTATCTGAGAAATAAGATCCAGTGGCCTGGCCAGGAAAGGTAGGGGAGTACACATAGTTAACCTGGCCAAGCCACAGGAACTTATTCTCAGACAATCTTTGATAAAACTGCACTACTGGCCACAACTAAAAACACAGAGCGATGATCTGTAACCATGGAGACAAGAGAGCAGGTAAAAGGTGCAAAAAAGGCCTGTATAAGGTAAAGCATACTTTTTTTTTTTTTTAACAACATGCACTTTAAAAACTGCTTACTTTACAGCAATGGTCCTTTCCAGTAGCATTTGCTGTGATGGGAATACTCATTTAAAGGGGTGTTCTCACTATCCTTACAATATGCCACTAAAGTCTGATAGGTGCAGGTCTCAACTATCATGGGAATGGGCCCCCAAAAGTTTCGGCTTAGAATGGATAACCGATTGCACTTGGGCATGACTCTCCATTCTGTTCTATGGGAGTTCTAAGTACAGGTGACCGGTGTATTTGGTTGTACCCAGAACTCCCAAAGAACAGAATGGAGAGTTGGTCACTCTTGCACACAACTGTCCATTCTGTTCTTTGGGAGTTCTGGGTACAACCAAATACACCGGTCACCTGTACTTAGAACTCCCATAGAACAGAATGGAGAGTCATGCACAAGTGTGACCAATCTGAGCGGAGGGTTTTGGGGGTTGCTTCCAAAACAGATGCGAGTCCCAGAGGTGGGGCCCACACCTATCATACTACAATGGCATATCCCATAAACAGGCTATCAAAGTGCATAGTGGGAAGACCCCTTTAAACATTTACTAGTAGTCCTCTAATCAGCTAAAGTACAGAAGTCAAATTCTTTTAATCTAGGATTACTAGATATTCTGGATTATCAAACAGCCAAAGAAAATACAGTGAAAGTCCGTAACAAATACCAACAGAAAACCAGCTGCTATCGCAGTTCTTTATAGAATTGGTATTTCTTGCCGATCTTGAGAGATTTCAGATCACGTGCTGGACTTTTGGATGCTGATTAAAATAATTGAACTGTACTAAGTAATGTGCTGAATGGTTACCCGCAAATCCTCTTCTTTGTTTGCAACCTCTATGAGCCCAGCCTCCAATAACTCTTCAACAGTCTTCAGTTTCTCATCCTTTTCCTGCAGGCTTCAAAAACAGAGATATCAAGGTGTTACCATACAATCTAAAGCTGCAGTTTTGCTGACATTTTAATTTCAACAAAATGTAGCGACCAATGTTCTATTCAACCCTGCAAAGACAGCAATTGCCTAATATATATATATATATATATATAGTAATAATATATAATAAATATATAATATATATATACAATATATATATATATATATATTTATTATATATATATATATTTTAAGTACTTCCTTAAAGCAAACCTATCAGGTGGTTTACTCTACAGTGTCTGAGATAACGGAGCTCTGCAATATAGGTTTAAATAATTTTAAGCAAAATTTTTGAGCAAAAAGTAAACCTTAAAACAGAAAGTAAAAGCCCTGCTTACCCCACCCACAGACAGTGATTAAAGGGGTTGTCTCATCTCAAAGTTGCATAGGATGCATGAATGAAATAATGCTGCTTTGCTCTGTCACTTCCTGGTCAAGCTGTCTGTAATTAGCAAATGAGCTCTGTGTATTCAGACTTCTCTGTTTATTAGTCTAGATAAAATAAATTACCTTATCTGAGGTCTGGAGAAGCTTCTGAGCTAATGTAAACAGTAGTAATGTATTTTGTCTGAAAGATCAGATAACACACAAGCTCTCACTGCTGGCCATGACCTGTGTGATGACATCACTCCCTGCTATCAGATAAAACAAACAGCAGGGGAGAAGGAGTACACAGGTCGGTCACTTGGGGAACCAGAGAGAGCACAGAAGGTGATATAATCACTTGTAGCTCCTTAACAAAAAAAGATGAACGCAATATATTTGGAAAACGTCTTCATTTAGTGTTCCCTACATTTTGAAAGCTATTCTTTGTAGTGAGACAACCCCTTTAACAGTTTGCTCTCTACACACACCGATGCAGGGAAATCTGTTAAATCTCCAGCAATCATGTCACTGTAACAGAAATAGCTAGGAGGAGCAAATATGCTAATCACTGCTATAAACCCACCCACAGCCTGACCAGGAAGTGCGAGTCTGAAGCTGCCTATGGCTCTGTGAAACTGCATGGTAGGAACACTTCTTGTTGTTACTTTCTCAACTACCTGTCTTGTGATGTCCACTCTCTGTTGATTTTTAATCGATATTTTGGATGTATAAAGTTTTTTTGATACATTTCAAGGAATTCAGTGCGGACCAATTTGTTTTGGAACACTTCCTCAAAGATTAGCTACTTTTAATGGCATGCCCCTGTTATCTGAACTAAGAATAAATGTATAAAAATACATAGTCATCATAAATAATCATACCTCTTTTCCATATGAACAAGCACTTCTTTATTTGTCTAAAATTAATTTTTTGGGAGGAAAAAAAAAAAAAAAAAAAAAAGAGAGAAACTGTTAGTAGATTCTGCACAAACGTATCAGCAGGTACAAAACAGAAATCTTGTCTGGCTACTTACCTGGTCCTGAGACGATCCCTGCAGCTTCTGCACTTGTGCCTGTAATTCATTATTAAGGTGTTGTAGAGCCTGAAATCACAAGGAGATCGATTTTAAGGCTATGTTCACACGGCGTATTTCAGGGCCTGTGCTGCAATGCTCCCCGCAATACGCCCTGTAATTATGGTGATCAAAGCTCCCATAAAGAGCTAGGATTACCTGCCGTCTTCCCTGACGCGTATTGAACGCCGTGGGAAAGAAGTGACATGTCCCTTCCCTCCGGTGTATATGCGACAGGGATAATGATAGTGAATGGGGCTGGCCCCCCCCTAGCTTTAGAAGAAACCACCGAGCAGCGTGTTCTTCTAAACACACGGCATCTAGAGGCGCGCACAGGTTCTCACAGTATCTTGCGGTGCGTACATACCCTAAGGCCCCGTACACACGGCTTATTTGCCGACGGATTGGCGCCGTATTCCGCGCTTCAATACGGCGCCAATCCGTCGGAGTCATTACGGTAATCCACTGCTCTCATAGAGAACAGTGGATTCCGTCGCTCCTCCCCGCGCGGCAAATCCGCCGCGGGAGGAGAAAGTGACATGCACATTGTTTACGGCGCGGACGCGCCGTAAACAATGCATTGTCTATGGGGCCGGGAGCGGCGCCCCCACCGCGCTCCGGCCCCGCCCCCGGCCCATAGTCACGGCGGAGTTGTGCGCTCAATACGGCGCACAAATCCGTCGGGAATAAGCCGTGTGAACACGGCCTAACAGTGTGATAAATGCTTGTTTGGCAACAGTGATTTTCTAGGGAAATCTTCAATTGGCCAGGTATTTAGGTATTTTCTTTGCAGAGAGAACTGTAACACTATATGGTGTCCACATAGATGAATGGGTGTCCTCATATAGAGCCACTCTCCATACCAGTACATAGGAGAACCCGAGTGGGGCCAATAGAGTTTAATTTTCATAAACTCCGATAGGTCTTATGGACATGGGTTGTCTTCATAAGATAAACTCTTTAAAGGGAATGTGTCATCAAAAAATGAGTAATTGTTTAAATCCCATTTATGTTAATTTTTTTATTTTTCATATCGCTTTCAATATTTTAATAATTCTTAAGTCCTGCAGTTTTCACTTTGGCCACTAGGCCTTGTTTGCACTGCTTTAACAGCAGTCAGAGAGATGCTTTACAGCAGCTTCATGTACATAGAGGAGACAAGACTGACTCAGTCCCATTTACTTCTATAGGAGAGTTTTCTAGTCATGCTCTGTGACCTGGGAAGAAATCAGTGTGCAGGGAGGTGAAAGGGTGAACTGTGACTATCTCCTATTGTGACTGGTGGATCCTGTGTTATCTATTGACACTGGTGTCTCCTTTCAGTTTGACCTTCTTTGTGCTGATAATGAGCAGACAACTGAGAATCTTTCTCTACAGAACAGAAAGTGTCAGACTATTACTAGGCTTAGTTGCCAAAGTAAAAACTGCAGGACTTAAGAATTATTAAAAAATATTGAAAGCGATACGGAAAATAAAAAAAAATATATAACCAAAAATTCTTAAAAAATGTGTTGAACATAAAAATGTGAGTTAAACAATAAGTCATTTTTGATGACACATTCCCTTTAAATAACTGTATATGAGTATACACACATACATATAAAGTGGTAGCTCCACATACAGTATTAATTGGTTGGCTCTTTTACGAAATATGGATACCATAAAGTGGTTCTCCAGCTCAGTGCCCACCTCTATGAGCAGGGCGATGGTAACGCGTAGCTCCACTTTTCCCCTGCAATAATTGTATGCCTGGCACTAGTAACATCTGTGAAGAAACGCTAAGTTGCATATACCTTGTGCTCGTCCCCGGTCCTGGTCACTTTCACAAGCTCAGCCTCAAGTCTCCCTTCCAGAGCTTTGATCTTGCCATCTTTTTCCATAACACTGATGGAAGGAGGGAATGAACACACAGTGAGTACAATTTTTTCAGCAATGACATACATGAAAGTTTGCAAATGTCCGCTCCAACTTTTCATTGTCAGTCCGTTGTTAAAATCTGAATATATACTGCACCAAGGTCTTGATATACCCACAGATTTTTATACAAGAAATCTGATACCTAACCTATGGAGACCATAGAAAAAAAATGTAGCACCATTTTCAATTCACCTGTAGGTGGCACACTACAGCAAAAACTAATCCTCAGTATTCAGTAAACCTTGTGTGCAACTAAACTAATTACTTTGGTTGAAAGGGTATGTTCACACGGCGTCTTGGGTCCGTGTGAACATACGCTTTTGTGATGCGTGTCTGGGTCTGTCTGAATGGACCCAGACACGCATCTAACAATTAGCAGTGTGTTTAACACTGCCGGCAATGAGAGACACGCAGCGGCTTTCACATGAGCGATCACCCCGATGCGCGTTTGCATCGCATCTGTCCGATCCGTCTTTCGGATCCGCTCCAAGAAATGACGTCATTCTTGGAGCGGAACCGAAAGATGGATCGGACAGACGCGTTGTAAACACGCATCGGTGATCGCTCATGTGAAAGTACAGCTACTAACCATGACCTACAAGGCTCTCCATGACCTCTCCCCTCCATACATCTCTGCCCTAATTTCCAAATATCTCCCCCCACGCACTCTCCGCTCCTCACAGGACCTTCTCCTCTGCTCCCCCCTTATCAGCTCCTCACACAACCGTCTCCAAGACTTCTCCCGTGCTTCACCCACACTCTGGAACTCACTGCCCCAACACATCAGACTCTCCTCCACTTTCACCAGTTTCAAAAGCAACCTGAAAACCCATTTCTTCAGGCTGCCTAAAAACCTTCACTAAACTTGTCACTACTTCCTCCACAGACATGTCTGCCCCTCACCTCCTGTCTCTTTCCCCCTCCTTGTAGATTGTAAGCCCTCGCGGGTAGGGTCCTCTCTCCCTCTGTCGTGCCAATTGTCATTATCCCTTATCACTGTACTCGTTTGACTTATGTAATGTATGTAACCCCCTCGAATGTACAGCGCCCTGGAATCAATGGCGCTTTAAAATAAATAATAATAATAATAATAATAATATACATACACTTTTATACATATACACACTAATTGTTCCTTCTGCTTTACCAGAATCCAGTTTAGTTTAAATACGTAAACTGGAGTTTCCAAGAAGCAAAGTCCACTGCACGTTTGACTCTCAGCTAGCTGCGAGCAGACCATGCATGGGAATGAGGAGGGTGGCAGCCGTCCTCCTCATTAACTCATATGGGAGTTCCGAATATAGCCCAGAGCTCCCATAGATGTGAATGGGGAGGACAGCCGCAAGCGCTGCCCTCCTCATTCTCATGCACGGTCGGCTCGCAGCTTGCGGAGTGGACTTTGCTTCGCGGGAACACCCCTTTAACTTGTCATGCAGATGATTAATGGTATTTGAGTTGGTACAGCCTCAGTACCCATACCTCTTTTCCAATTGTTCAAGCATCTGAGCAGCAGCAGTCTGAAACATAAAATACACATTGAACATTATTATTATTACAATAGGTTGGCAACAAAACATAAAAGGCAAGTGTTAATAAGAAGTTAAAATATGGAGACATGAGGAGTCCTTGACTCGTCAGGTCACCATAAAAAGCCCAAAACACGAGTCACCAAGACAACAAGATAAGTGATTGTAGGGGCTCCCAGTTCATCCCGCCCCATTTAAACAGAGCGGCGGTCAAGCTTGCACACCGTTCCTCCATTCAACTCTATGAGACTGACAGAGGTAGCACGTGCCGCGCTCTGCATCTCTCAATGGAAGGTCCATAGACTTTGTATGTCACGGCAGCATGCAGGCTCAGCCACCATTCCTGGGGTACACTGTTCTCCACTCTTGTGATTGCACACCTGTGGATATGTGATCATTTGTGATTCTGTTACTACCTCCATTTAAAAAGACACCACCATGAAAAAAAATTCTTTGTGACTATTATATTTTATGTTTGGTAAAAATTTGGTGTTTGGCTTTCTTTATATCTTTTATTTTGTATTCTCCTATGTACATTACTTTCTGGTTTGTCTCTCTGACTTTCCCCGAGAGCTCTGATACCACCCCAGTGAAAGGATTGCTTGACCATTCTCATCCAGACCCACTAAGAACCTGAGAGGTGTTTTGACGAAAACTGGAACCCCTCAGTGCAGAAACAAATTACCCATTATCCTTTGTAGTATTGCTCTTGCTATTCCCTTGTCAGTCAAGTCTAATCTTATCTATGCCTGTTCAGAGAACAATAGAGAGATCATTCTGTCATCCCCTATCATCTGTAATGAGACTACATGCAGGTAAGCATTTCTTGCAGCAGCTGCAGTAAACCGAGATTAGTCTACCCTACGGCACTATTATCATCAAGGTTGGACCCAATTTGGTCACATATTTATCTATAGGAGTGCTGACTGGCTCCCTACATCAAAAAACATTGGGACTGTAGATCCCCTGATGAACCTCAGCTCGGTATATTTGTTGGCTGAGGGGAAATGCGTCAGGAATTATCTATATTTTGGGAATTATCTGTACTTTACATTAGACTTGTTCAGCCTTCGGGTAGGATTTATATATTCAACCATTTTTTTTTCATTTTTGTCCTTTAGGGTATTAATAGTGACACATTAGGGATAGTCATCGAGAGGTGGGGCTGTTTCTTTCGGGACGATTGCTCTACCTATTGAGTTGTTGAGTGTAGGGTCAAGGATGAGCGAAAGTCCAGTGGTGGATATTGGCATCTACCCCTATATGCATCAAAGGACAAGAACCATCTAACCGTAAGGGTATGTTCACACGGCTTATTTGCGGGGCGTAATTACGCCGTGTGGACGGGGGCGGGATCGGGGAGCCGGCACCTCGTCGGCCCATAGACTTTCATTACCAGCGGCGCGTATACGCCGCTGGTAATTCACATGTCACTTATCTCCCCCCGCGGCGTATTCACCGAGCAGGGAGAGGAGACGTAATCCATAGTTCTCTATGAGAACTGTGGATTACCGTAATGACTGGGACGTATTCCAGCTGTAATTCGCGCACTACGGCGTGTAATTACGGACTGAAATACATCCCATTTTAAGCCATGTGAACATAGCCTAAGGGTTCCCCTCTTTTTCTACCCTTGATATGACTTAATAGTCTTTGAATATTTATTGAGAGTGTCTAAGCTTTTTCCTGGGTTTTTCCCCCCCCCCCAAGTATGTCTTTTTGGTGCCTAATATTGGTCATGTGTGATTGGTTCATTTTTTTAATTGAGTATTAATAAAAGATATATTTTTAAATAAAGGTATACAATTCTATGACTTTTTATTTATTTTTTTTTTTAACATAGATTGCTCCTTTAGTAGTACTGCTTTTTTCTGTGACTTGTTATGTTGCTATTCAGGAGTGTTATCTCTTTACCTTCACATCTAGAGAAAGGCAATATTTTATATGTAATTTTAATTGCAAAGGATTGCAAAACTGCCACAAATTCTAAAAAAAAAGAAAACAAAAGAGTTTTCCAGAGATACTGATTTTAACAAAAAAACTTACGAAAGTGCCCCTTTTAAAATAGGTTTTTAAGAATCAAAAATTGAGGGCCCATCTTAAAAAAAAAGTAATGAATGCTTGAGGGAGCAGGACCCCCAACAAGAGCATACTTAAGTGACAGCAGAACCCCCAAAAACACCATTGTGCATCCTGTATAAACCTGACTCCCCCACAAAAAAAAAATTTTTTTTTGAAAAACAACATAAGAATTTTGTCATTTTTCCGAGTTCACAGCACAAATCAAAACCCTTCGTACCTTTTCCTCTTTGCACCCCTGAAACTTCTGAGCTCGGCCTTTATGACATTTTTTCTCTCGTATGCTAAACGAAAATTAAAACGTAAATTTTAAAAACCCAGGTCCAAATAAATCCTATACAGATGGGAACGCAGCAAGATAAATGTTCCGATCAAAAACCCGGTGGAAAATACGAAGAAAATCTGCTTTTTTCTTGTTAGATGTCAGCCCCAAAGAAAATATGACAAGTATGTTTGCCCCAAAACCTCACCGCATTTTATAGATGTGCCGGGGTTACTAAAGTTGCCTTCATTTCCCAATTAAAGACGTTATGAGGGGAGGGGGGGGGGGCTTTTTTTATTTTTGTTGCGAATGCCAATAACTGGTAAAGTCAGGGAGATCTTTAGCTAAACACAACAACCTCGCTAAAAACCGAACTTCTTGTCTTTTCGCCCTCTTCTAACCCAACCCCCCTCTGTATTTCTTTTTGTGTGTGGCACCACCAAAATCCAGGGACAGGCCAGCTTCTTTTGGGTTATACAAGATTCCCATCTGTCCTTCACCCCATATATCCAAACCTCGCCCGCCCTGTCATCGCCCTCAAGAACATCCCAATCCATCCTTTTTTCACCGGGAAAAAACTAAAACCCTCATTTTTGCTTTTATTCAATTTTAGTCTGACTACTGTAACTCCTTGCTTTTCGGTCCCACTCGCAAACTCTCCCCCTCCCCAACTGGGCCTGAAGCAGCAGCCCGACATGTTTTTTCTTTCCCAAAACAAACAAGGCCCTACCCTGGTCAATCACTGCACTGGTTTCCCCTCCGTACAGAAAAACATAAACTCATCACCTTTCCCCCCAAAAAGCTCTCCCCCAGCGCTGCTTCTCCCTAACTCCGCCTCATCTCTGTCTACCACCCTACCCCCTCCTTTCCCCGCTGCTGATATCTTTTACCTCACAATCATCCGAACCTCCATCCCGTCTCCAAATTTCACACTGCGGGCACCATTCTCGAAACATTCTAAAACCCCGGGCGATCAGGCACTTCCAACCCTCATGTTTTTAAGAGGGCCCGAGAACACATCTCTCAGTCGGCCTACTAAGATCCCCAATTGCTAACCCCCACCCCGCTACACACTTCGTCCTCCCCAACACTAGGGGACTCGCAGGGACTTTTCGTAAAGATGTTTCTGTCAGGGGGCAAGTTCACTCAACTTTTTATGTAAACCACCCCCAATTTTTTGTAACATGGCCGGACCATTGTAAAATGAGCACTTTTTAACCTTTCGTCTCACCCGACACCCTCAAGATTGTAAGCCTCGCCCAGGAACCTCACAACTTGTTCCATCTGTAATACTTTTTTAATGGTAAGTCGTACTTTACCCTCTAAATTTTTAAAGGCTG